>JACEEZ010023290.1:0-26451 GCA_016584305.1 Chionoecetes opilio
ATGCAAGGTTTTCAATCGCTGGAGGAAAACATTATGTGGTGAACACTTTCCATTGTTATGTTTGGGGATGCTAATTGTTAGTTGTTCTTACTTCTTTCTACATTTCAGTGCAATTTTCCTAATGTCAATTTCCCCAGAAAATCAAACAAAAGCTCCAAGGTGCATCCCATTACATCTGAGGGATGATGGGAAAAACTGGGACTGAACCTGATTGGTCCCTTAAGCCCCAGTCCCACTGTGGCGATTTTTGGCTGCGAACCAATACAACCAGCATTCGTTGTGCATCTCACACTATCTTTATTGATTCTACTTACTCCTCATTAGTTCGCCGTAATTTTTCGTATTAGATCGGCCATATCCACAGCCAATACGACTTTTTTTTTTTTGGAATGTTCAAAACATCGCAGAGGTCTGCGAATTGAAGCCATTCGTACTGGCATCCCTGGAAATACCGTTTCAATTCGAATCACTTCTTATTGGTTTGTATCTCATCGCATAGCATTCCTATCAGTTCGTATCGGATTCGTGTTGCTTGTCTGTTGCGATTCAATACGATACAATAAGAGACATCCCAACCAACAAGAATCAACTCGGGGTACACAGATGCACAACGATTATTCCTTCTGCCATTCAGCATATTTGGACTCATTGGTCCCAGTTTGAGAAACCCAAAGGTTATTTTTACTTTTCTGAAAGCGTATGATCCAAGGATCATTTTTGATGTATGATAACCTTTTTGTACAGTGTAGCGGGTTAGTTTGTGAAGACACCCCACATGTATAAACATGTTGTACTGCAAAACGCAATTTTTATTTTTTTCCCATAAAGTATGTACAAATCATTTCCAATGTAAATAAGAGTGGAACAGATCTGAAAATGTTCCCCAAAGGTAACCTAAAATCATGATAACATCATATGATGATCTAGGGATACATTAACAAAATATCAAAGTTTTTCTTTTAGAAGAATACATGCATCAAATGGGTGCGGCACTAAGAGAACATGTTGGATATATGAAAGTGTTCAAAACATCTGCAGTATTAATCACTGCCTCTTGACTGTCATCATTATCAACCTGATTTGTGCACCCTTTCATCTTCTTGTCATGGACCAAAAGTACGGGTTGAACAGCAATGCCATTGACTCTGGGGACTTGTGCCTGCACCACTCAGTGGTCTCCTCAAGTCTATCAATGTTTTTCGAAATCAAGTGTAGCGTAGACATGGGGATGAATATTGGCTGGTAGTACAATGCCACTTCTCTCAGATGAAGCTATTTTCTGTAAGCAGATTGCTGTCTCAATCTCTTCCAGCTGAGTGTATGACCCACCATGTCCCAATCTGTTCAACATTTTTATCAACTCTTGTGTTTCCAGTGAGGGCCTTGACTGTGTATGGTAGGATAATATGCTTCAGTGTTTCTGCCGGCCATGCGATATTGAGTATATACAGAGCTAGGCACTAAATACATTGAATGTATTTAAATACTAAATACTAAATACATGGGAGAAATGTATTTAAATACTAATACATTTTACGAATGAAATTTAAATACTAAATACATCAATTGTATTTAAATACATTTGTAAATACATTTTAAATACACACATTTTAACATGTCTGAAAAAAATGAATTTCCTTACGTTTTTAACAATAGAACATAAGAACAACTTAGAACATAAGAAAATAAGGAAGCTACAAGAGACGTGAGGCCTACACGTGGTAGCTCCTGTTACCTAACACTACCTACATCCACCTTTCATCCCCATCCATGAACCTATCCAGCCGCTCTTAAAGCTCCCTAATACTCCGCACTAACTACCTGTCTACGGAGTCCATGCCAGTCATTCACCACCCTAATTGTGAACCAGTTTTTTCCCTATTTCTTTTTAAATCTACGTTTTTCCCACCTTGATTTCAGTTACTTCTTGTTCTACCCTGGTTAATAGCCGTAATAACTTTTCCTACCTCTCCTTTATTAAGTCCCTTTACCCACTTAAAAACTTCTATCAGATCGCCCATTACTCTGCGTCTCTCGAGTGAGTGTAACTTTAATAGCCCAATCTCTTCTCATAACTAAAGTTAAAAGGTGGGCATCGCTATTATTTTTCCAATTCCGCAATCGCAATTCCGCAATTCCGACCTGCACCAGTCCCAATCGCATTCCGCAATTTTTTTCAGATAGGCCTTTCCGCAATCGCAATTCCGCAAACTCATTTTGACACCTACAATTAAAACAAAACACCTACAATTAAAACAAAAAATGTCTAGACTCTTAAACATCTCTAAACTCTTAAACACCTACAATTAAAACAAAAAATGTCTCTAGACTCTCTATTAGTGTTTAATACTTCTGTATTCATATTCTGTTTCTGTCTATACTTGTTACTTGTCCTTCACAATTAAGTCTTTGTCTCTTTAAGTGTTTTTCTTACTTTTATACTTCGCAGTCTACTGGCTAGTAATCACTAATCTAAGTAATCTACTAATCTTCCTCTCCTCCTCCTCCTCCCACTTCTTCTGGTTCAGAATTTTGGAGATTCTTCCCTCTTCCCTTCAAGAACACAAGCTTCTCAAAGTTGTTGGCTGTCAGCGCACCTCTTCGGCCTCAGGACCGGTATTACTAAAGCGATCATAGTTAAGAACGTATATCATAGCTGACAAAATGGCCCATTTTAGTCACAACTGGCTGGAGAATATCATAAATTGTGGGGGATATCACAAACGCGCGGAGCTAAGATGGGGTCACCGAGTTCTAGCGCGACTATGATAACGGCCCCGCGACTATGATAAACTTTCTTGCTGTCAACAGGACCAAGACACAATAACAGCCTCAGTGAAGGAATATTCGCCCACATAGTGATGTGTTGAGTGAGCTGAGTGATGCACAGCTGATTAGGAAATACCGAGTAGGCCGTGTGAGGGCATATTGTTCCTCACCAACTTTGTACAAACAGCTTTTAGATCGAAAACATCGTCATCTGGCAGCTCTGTCCCGTGTTTACACAGATCGCTCAACGGTACATCTATATGCCTTATTTTCGGGAATGACTTACTACATTACTCTCTCTGTCACTGCCCTAAACATGCTATAAACATAAGGGCAGAAGTATCAATCCATACAACGTGGTCAAAGGATGAATTTACTGATTATATAACCATTTTAAAGAAACAATGACGCTATATTTAGCAGACGCCTATGATAGATAGTTGTGCTAGATTCCAAACTTATGATAAATGGCGTATGATAAAAATTTATGAAATTCAGGAGTAATGATACATTTCTGTCATAGCTATGATTAAGTTTTGGTAATACCGGTCCAGGATGTCAGACCCCATGCTGAACAGCCTCTCCACAACCGCGGAGGAGGGCACAGGGCTGTTGATTTGATGAACAGGTCCACCCAGGCAGACTTGGCAGTGTCGTCTCCACCATATTTGGCGGGAACTTATATTCACGCGGGCACTTTAAAGGTGGTGACCGTCAAAATTATTGCGATTGCGTTTCAAAATTTTGGCGGTTCGCAACCCGAAATTCCGCAATTTTTTCAGGCATTTGCAATTGCGCAACCGAATTACCCATTCCGCAAGTTGCGAGTGCGGACTAAAATTGCGGAATGCCCACCTCTGCTAAAATTACGCATCCCTTGAATATTTTGGTCAACCTTCTCTGCACTGATTCTAACAAGGCAATATCCATCCTGTAATATGGAGACCAAAACTGAACTGCATAGTCTAGGTGAGGTCTGACTAGACCCAGATAAAGCTTTAGAATAACTTCCGCACTTCTACTTTTTAACACTTCTGGTAATGAATCCTAACACTCTATTAGCTCTATTTCTAACCTCAATACATTGATTCCTAGGTCGGAGGTCTGGGCTCACCCTTACTCCAAGATCTTTTCACCTTCTGATCTTTTCAGCGATACATTGCGTATGGTGTATCTATTACCAGGGTTTTTTCTACCGACATTCATAGAAAAAACCTTGGTAATAGATACACCATACGCAATGTATCCTTAGATTTTGCAATGATTCGCAATGATTTCCTTAGATTTTGGGTTTCCTAAGAATTTTTTTTCTCAGGCCAAAATTTCCTTGAAATCAGGACATTTCCTTGCCAGTGGAAACACTGGTTCACTGTAACATCAGGGTTGCCAGATAGTTGGGCGGGTTTATGGCCAAATTAACTGATAAAAAAGTATTTACATTTTTATATTAAATGTATTTAAATACAATGTATTTAAATACACATAAAAGTATTTAAATACTGTATATAAATACATGACAACCAATGTATTTATAAATACTTTTCTAAATACACAAATGTATTTAAATGCGTATTTAAATACAATTATTGTATTTAAATACTGCCCAGCTCTGAGTATATAATATCCTGACCAACGGACTCAATCACCCGAGTGACATTCTCGTTTTCCTGTCGGCCACCTGTTAGAAGAGTAGACAGGAAAATCTGAAGGGAGTCTGGTATGCTGCTGGTAAGCTGATGAGGATGTGGTGGCCAAGGCTGAGGAGCTTCCGCCGCTTTTACATCTTTGTGTATAGCCATCGCAGCATTGATGAGTTGCTTCTGGTTGGATGACGCTGACTGCAGGCGAGAAAGTTGTTTTTGCAAACTTAAGTTTTCTCTAGCAATATCCTCTTTTGAACAACATTCTGGGAGGATAAACAACCAGCCACTTTCATCAGGAAAGATGTGTAGACTTGTCCCAAACTCTGCCTCCAGTTTCCGTCTGAAATGTTTCTTTGTTGATTCCATCAACTGATTGCCAGAATCTGAAACGATAAAGTCCCCAAGATGCTTCATTCACAACCCGTGGTTGATCATAAACTTCATTCTTTATGTATTCAAAGAGGTCTGAGTACCCTGAAGCAAGAGATTGTTCATAGCCATCTGTCTCCATTGATTCCTTTTCAGGTTGTGTTGCTACCTTTGTAAACTTGATGTAGCAAGATTTGTGGTATTTGGCCTCCCTTGCAATTAATGATTCTGCTGAACACAGTGCAAAAATTCTTGAATGATTTTGGTCTATAGCACACTGTTTGACTTTTCCATGACTGCGTGTTTCAAGGCACTGTTGCAGTGGCTCGCGGGTCTTTGTAAACTAGATAGATAGATATTATAGTTTTAAGGCGCCGCAACTGCGGGGTTATTGACGCCTGCTTACATACAGATACATGAAAAGTAAAATTAAAAAACTAAATTTAAGATAGAATAAAAATATTTAAAATAATAAAATACAGAAAAGAACAATAGTACATTAAAAACAATAATAAGTGAATATTAAAAACATCATAGCTTGTTGAGAAGCCCAGCCCTCTCAATAAAGGTATGGACCTCATGTCCCGGGGAGAAACAACCCTCTCTCCCAATGCCAGGCAGAGACGGTAGCACCGTCCGACCCGCGACACTGGAACAAAAATTGCTCACATAGGTCCCCAAGACTAGGACACTCGACCAGCAAGTGCCGCACAGTTAAGGGGACCAAACAATCATCACAGTAAGGAGGATGGCCCCCTCCATGAGGAACCCATGTGTATATAGAGTGTGACCAATACGCAATCGTGCCAAGGCAGTCTCCCATCTCCGGGAGAGACCGCAGTAGCTCCAGTCCTCGATACTTTGGCGTATGGTGCGTAGTTTATTTTGCCCTATAGTAATCCAACGTTCCTGCCAACTGGTGTGAACTGATCTATGGATTGCCGAGCGTAGGTCCGTAGCCGGCACTGCAAAATGTGATAGAGCTGGTCTTCTAGCTGAAGCTTTTGCCAAGGCATCAGCTTCCTCATTACCGGTAACACCTACATGTGCCGGTACCCAACAAAAGCTGACCGTCCGGCCTCGCCTCTTGAGCAGATAAAGCCATTCCAGGATGGCATTGACCAGCGGATGGGGAGAGTTAAAATTACATAGTGACTGAAGAGCACTACAAGAATCACTAAAATTGTAAGACATCCGGAAGAGTAAGAATAGCCATGAGAGCATATAAAATAGCACTTATTTCAGCCGTAAAAAACATTCTCAAGAGCCAAAATGAACATAAGAACATAAGAAAATAAGGAAGCTACAAGAGGCCGCGAGGCCTACACGTGGTAGTTCCTGTGAACTGGACTTAATTCAAAGAATGACACTGATTTCCTGAAAGAATTAATAGAAATGTGGCCTGTACAAAGAAAATTAAACTTAAAAATGTTTAGTGCTACTATTAAACATATTTTATCTTCTGTGAATGATGGAATTGGCCATGATGGAATTCATCTGCTGTTCCTTGAGAATGCTTCACATGACTTTTTAGAAATTTGTCCATGTTTTACAATATGTGCTATTCACATTGTTATCTTCCGGTGATCTGCTAAGCCGCACTTTTACTCCTTTACCCAAAGATAAGAAGAATACAAATGTTTCCCTCAACTATAGACCTGTGATGCAATCCTCATGTCTGCTGAAATTTTTTGAATTACATGTTTTAAATTTCTTAACTGAAAAACTCAGTTTGAATTTTAGGGAGTTAGGTTTTAAGAAGGCATCATCCACTACTGATGCTTCTTTTTTGGTAAAAGAGGTTATGAGAAGGTACAGTAGCTCAAGGTCATCTCCCATTGCCACTTTGTTGATTTAAGTAAACCCTTCGATAGAATAGATAATTTCCTGCTTGGTAAGAAACTGTTATCCTCAGGTATCCCTGTTGATCTGATCCTCACATTAATGCACTACTTTAGAAACCACAAGCAAAGTCGATGGCATCAGTCCAAGAGTGAATTATATTTCATTGAACAGGGAGTAGGGCAGGGAGGTGTTTTATCCCATTTTTATTTAATTTTTATATAATGACATTATTGAAAAACGTTTCCAGCTTGGACATAGGATGTAGGCTTGGTGTCCACAGATTCAATATTGTAGGTTACGCTGATGATCTGGTTCTCCTGGGTGCGTCAAGAGACGACAAGGAGTTATTATCAAATGTTTATGTAAGGAAACTGAAAATCCCAAATTTGTGATAAACAAAGAAAAAAACTGATACGTGAGATTTAGTTTAAGAAACAAATTCGTATCTGGAAATATAAAACTTAATGGCGATTAATTAAACGTTTTTGAGCTGCTACAAATACTTAGGACACAAAATTTCCTTCAATTTTAAAGATATGATGACATCGATTTTGACATCGATTTTTGGTTAAATTAATTTCACTCATCTTTTAATAGTGTATATAGAGATTTAAAGATTTTATATTTTAATGTTCTTTTATTTTTATTTAACTCATACTTATACACCCTATGGAATGATGCCTCAGTTTTTAAATCTTATATTTTGAAAGCGTTTAATGTTGCATACACTAATGGTTTAAAACTCATGTCGGGAGTGCCTACATATGCCAGCAGCAACATCACTGCTGAAAACTGTAATTAATTTATTTATTATTCAGGCATCTCCACAGCCCTTATACAAGCTAAATTTTTTAAAAGACTGATTAGATCAATAATCCTCTCAATAAATACAATATTTATTTTTATACCAAAAGGGCCTTTTTATGACTTATGTTAAGACATTTATTAGATAATTATTACAATATCAATATATTTGAAGAGGATCTGGATGTCATTAAGTCAAGGATAGTCTGGGTACAGCGACATGAGGAGAGGCGAGGCCCCTGTTTACATTATGAATATTAATCCCTTCACAGCTTATGAGTTAACTTTTTTATATTTCCTAATATAAGTATATACAAATGTATTACGTATTGTCTTTGTATATATATAGCTTATAAATATAATTTAAACATAATGATTTAATGGTTAGCTTATCCATAATTTTTTTTTTCATTGTACTTTTATGAGATTTTTAATTAGATATGTTAAGGTGAAACTCTTTGTAAATACATACCAGTAAGCTATACCAGTAAGCTATATCATTTAAGTATGTGCAAATTTTGCTGTTTGTTTAATAACGATAACATTTATTTTCTTGTTGTATATCGCTATGTGCGTCTACTCTATGTAAGTTTCTTACGAAATAAAATGTACTGAACTGAACTGAACTACCACTAAATTAAAATTATTATGTAATTAACATATGATAATGATAGTAATAGTGTTAAGAAAAAAAAAAAATAATACTAATAGCGAAAATAATAAAAATTTGTTATAATCATGATATTGTAATAATAATACCAAATATTAATAGTTGTTATTATAATAATAATTAGAATGATAAAGAGTATGAATGAAATTATCAGTTACTAAATCATCCGCGTATTATATACAGCAATAATTACTAGGCTACTACTATTACTACAACTATCACCACCACTACTACTACTACTTCTACTACTAGTAATAATAATGATGATAATAGTGATAATAATAATACAATGAAGTTACTAGAATCAATACAATGTGTATGGCTAGAAAGAGAAGCCAAAGCCTTGACCGTACACAAATGTTCGAACGGCGATCAGCTCAGAAAGTCTCGTGAGACGCGAAAAATACTTTACTTCATCACCTCACTGTGAGGTATTCAAAGTACATAGAAAGTTATTTATACTTGCATAACGTAGTATAAAGATGAAGCTAAACGACGAATCTTTTTGCTTCCGTATAACCTCAGTAGTTAATTTACAAATTGTCGCTGAAAGAGACGATTTAGAGCAAATTAGCCCGGCTGGGCGGGAACCCAGCAACAAAGGTAGTAGCGCCAGCAACGACCATCTCTCCGACTACCTAGATACTTCTTTTCGTTACGACGAAAGCTACAAAGCCTCCCTCGGTCGGTCGTTAACGCGTCGGAAGGCGCTGACTGGCTAAGGCGAGTAATGACGTCATCAAGCGCGTCATCAATCACCAGCCAATGACAAGATTGCTTTTAAAATTTTCGACCAATCACAAGCCAGCAAACCTCATGCAATGTTTACAAACACACAACAGAGTTCCCGCCCGGCCCCTTGCAACAGCATCGTCCCCGTGTGGCCTCTATCTCTGTCTATTTTATCCCGGATTATAAACGCCAAGCATTTACGAAGCTACGTACGATGTCCCATAATCTTAGAATAGAAACAGGCAGGAGAAATGGAATACCGAAAGAACTACGACTGTGTTCATGTGTAGAAAATGCAGTGCAGGATGAGTCCCATGTGTTGTTGCAGTGTCCACTCTCCAGCCAATGTAGAAGCAACTATGACATGCTAGACTTCTCCAGTATGGATAATTTGATGGGTACAAGGGATAAAGTAGGCTATCTGTGCAGTTATATATATGATGTATTGAAATTATATACGTAAGGGATGTGTCACCATAGTAGATGTGTTTTGTTTGTTTGTTTTAGGTTAATATGAAATATGTAAGAGTATAAATTAGGACAAATATGAGGAAATTATACATGTAATAAGGTAAAATGTTTGTGAAACTTTTGTCAATAAACTAATAATAATAATAATAATGTCTCTATCTATCTATCTCTATCTCTGTATCTATCTATCTATCTCTATCTCTATCTATCTATCTCTATCTCTGTCAACATGGCCCAACCACCCAACAAAAAGCCAAGGCGCCAAAAATTCAGTGAGAATGAGTTGTCGGTGCTAGTGGTGGAAGTGAGGAAGAGGGAGAGGGTGATACATGGAAGACTTGACAACTCCATTAGTGCCAAGATAAGATGTTAGCGCGGGAGGAGGTGACGGGCTGTGTCAACAGCGTAAGTCGACTCGCCGCCGCTCCTCTGAGGTGAGGAATAAATTCAAGACCTCAAGTCGGTGGTGAAGAAGGAGGCAGGCGATGACGCTGCACATCAGCGAGGCACCGGTAAGAATATGCAATGTTATCCCTTTATGTCGACAACTGAGCACCTGCTGAGGGAAAACCATATTTAGTTCCCTTTGTTTGATTAGGGAAATTCATGGCCCTGCGGGTGAGGCCGCAAGGCTACAATGTAGAGTGATTATATGTAAGTAACTTTCTTCAAGTGTACTTGTGAATATGCAGCAAATAACAGGAATAATTATATCATTGCAGGGTCAGATAAGGTTTTTAATTATTTTTACATAATGGTTCAACTGCAGTTTAAAGCATTACAAGGCACGTAGTAATAACCATCATCTTGTAGAGCTGGCCCATTAGCAGCACTTGTAACCTATACAACATCTGTCGGAAATGAAATAAAATACAAGGGGAGTCTGGGGGGGCGATCCCCCCAGCGGGGTGTTTAGTTACGTATTCAATGCCCAGAGGCTAAGTGGAAGACAAAAGAAGTTGGCGGTGTCTTGCATCCGTCACGCTCCTTGACAAATTTCGTTTAATTCCCTTCCGGCGCTTCCTATGGGGAATGATTGAAAAAAATAGATGTCTGGGAACTTACTCACGGCCTTGACTTCCTGCTTGCAGTTTTTTCAAATCATTAGTCATTAATGGTCAGTGACCAGAACATATTGCATCTTATCGTCTCTCCCGGCTTGATTCCCCAAAACGTCACCAAAACATTTCGGGAAAATGTTTACGCTCAGTTGGATAT
Organism: Chionoecetes opilio; assembly: GCA_016584305.1. Classification (NCBI taxonomy): domain Eukaryota; kingdom Metazoa; phylum Arthropoda; class Malacostraca; order Decapoda; family Majidae; genus Chionoecetes; species Chionoecetes opilio. The sequence continues at coordinate 10,522 of JACEEZ010023290.1, forward strand.
GGGGCCTAAGCCACAGTTGACTGCAGACCAAATCACCCGTTTTCACAGCTTATATAAGATCGGTTTTAGTTCAAAGAAATTGTGAGGGAGACTGGGTTACTCAACGAAAGGTTGAGCGGTGGGTAAAAAAATCGCGAGACTTTACGGATGTAACGCGACAAGCTCCTTACATACACTGTACCCAGTAACTGTGGGTTTATTGACTTTAATTATCTTGCTGTTTTGGTAGGAGATTTCACTAGCTGTCTTTTGATAATATTCAAAGTTTTCTTTGAGACTTTTTTCTTGCGTCCAGGACGAGAAAAGTGCGTTAGACTTTCAGCCATTGGCGAGTCTTGTGATTTTTTAACCCACCGCTCAACCTTTCGTTGAGTAACACAGTCTCCCTCACAATTTCTTTTGAACTAAAACTGATCTTATATAAGCTATGAATACGGGTGATCTGGTCTGCAGTCAACTGTGGCTCAGGCCCCATATCCAACTAAGCGAAAACACTTTCCCGAAATGTTTTGGTGACGTTTTGGGAAATCAAGCCGGGAGAGACGATAAGATGCAATATGTCCTGGTCAGTGACCATTAATGACTAATGATTTGAAAAACTGCAAGCAGGAAGTCAGGCCGTGAGTGAGTTCCCAGACAACTTTTTTCTTCAATAATTCCCCATAGGAAGCGCCGGTTGGGAATTAAACGAAATTTGTCAAGGAGCGTGACGGATGCAAGACACCGCCAACTTCTTTGTCTTCCACTTAGGTTAGGTAACTAGCAGGGGGGTCTGGGTGGCGGTTATGTCAGGAGTATTGGTCGATAGGGAGTATTGTACTAAACTGCAGTTTTACCAACATAATATTCTAGTTTGGCTTACATAGGTCCACTGTAGATGTACATACGTACACACATACAAATGCACACTTAGTGTCAAACAAAATACACACAACCATTATAGAGGGAAGGTTCACACTTTGCTCCGATCCACACAAATCCCGAATTGACTCAGTACATGACCACGTAACAATTGACCCAGTACATGACCTTCACGTAACAATTGAACCAGTACATGACCTTCACGTAACAATTGACCCAGTACATGACCACGTAACAATTGACCAAATACATGACCTTCACGTAACAATTGACCCAGTACATGACCTTGTGGCATGCAAACATTGAAACATTTAACTCTTCACTTATTGCCTACGTCCTAGGTACATGAGTCACCATATAAGATAGGTTTATGATGTGAATTACCTTAATATTAAGAAGTGATAATGAAGTGTAATGTTGCACTGTAGTCAAATGGTGTATATGACAAAATAACCACAAAGACTTTCCCAATAGGTGGTGGTCCAGCAACCACATCCACCTACAGTGAGGTGGAGGAGGCAATGCTTTTCTTCCTCTCTTCAACGGGTTTTGCTGGCTTTCCCGTTTCTGACAGTGAGGATAGTGAGATCAGTAAGTCATAGTAGAATTCTTTAATTTCATACTATGCTTCTCGACTATTTGCATTATTAAAATGTATATTGAAATATGAGCCTTGTAGCAGTACACACTAACTATACTAAAGTGGTTTGTGTAATATTTCTGCATTCATACTCACATCATACTCACATAATCAAACACTTAGATAAGAAAATTATCTTATGTATGGCGACATATTTCATTATGCTTTAACACGTTGACCTTTTTATCTTTAACAGCCATGCCGCAGCTCCATCCGTAGAGACACTGGCGTCATTTTATTCCCTGGTGATTGACGCAGAACACGTCATGCCAGTGACTAGGTTCGTAATTGAGAGAATATAAGTTACTTGTATCAGTTCCATAATGCAGTTATTTTCCTGTATATATAATAATATATATAATCTATATATATATATATAGTATTATAATATATAGAGAAGGAGGGGATTGGGCAAGGTATATTATCTATATATATATATATATAATATATATATATATATATAAATATTTCCTTCGGCCAATGGCTATTAATTCAACCTAAGTTTATCTTAAGTTGACCGCTGACTAAGTCTCCTTTATATGAATTAGGTACATAAAAATAATCATATCTTTTTCAGTATATAGTCTCAGGTGGCCAGGCAAGAGATGCCCTGATGAGGTGCCCATTTCCTCACGCACCAGCACCAACAAACGGCCTGCCAAGTGCTGCAGTGGCTTTGCCCCCCACCGGCAGCATCCCCAGAGCCTCATCACGCCCACCACTAGTCATCGGTTGAATTCAGGTCATTCATCAACCTTTGGCCTGTGAAGACGTCCCCTCACCTCGCTCCCAACACAGCCCTCACCTAAACGCTAAGTGTCTCAGTTTTAAAATTATAGCCTTTAATTTCTAGCCTTTACTCTCTGACTCGTAATTAGAGAGTATAACATTTTACATAGTCATTCAACACTTCAGATACAAACAACAGTGTTAACCTTGATAGATAGGAGTGTTTTACTAAGCACATTTCCTTTCAACTCTAAATACAGCGTGCTCCCACAAAACATTATAATCCATTACGGAATTTCCTCTCCGCGACCCTGCCGTCGCCCTTTGACCTTAATTTACCACTACGTGTAGAGTAGGTTTGGCAACGTATGTTTTGATCTAGGTAACATGTTAAATGCCGCATATGTGTTTATGACGCAAACTTCGTAAGTAATCAGATATGTATCACGTAGTCATGCAAGACGCCAGTCTCAGATAAACGTGACTCCTCTCATTGCGACCCTGCCTCCTCCTCCTCCTACACCTCCTTCCACGCCTGTGACCTGACTACATTCCAGTTCCCCGCCTGTTGCCTGAAAAAAAAAAACCCCCCCAAAAATCTCCTTTCCTCGCCTGTTGACCTGACTCTCCCCTTACCCACCTGTACTTAGTGATCTGACTCTCCCCTCCACACCTGTAATTTTCCTCCTTCTCTCTCCTCCACACCCATCCCCGTCCACCTCCGCCCCCACTCTTCCACCCACACCACCTCTCCTCCTCCGTTCCCCCTCTTCTTCTTGCCCCTTCCTCCTCCTCTTTCTCCTCTTCTCCACCCCTACCTCCTCTCCTCTGTCCCATTCACCCTTGTAAGAAAAAACATGGCGATCAGGCAGCCATTGATAAAGACAAAACAACATCCCCGCACACTTATAACAGATTCGAAATCCTTGCCGAAACGTCAGGTACAGAAAAAGGACGTCAAACTGATCTGGGGACTCAATCCATTCGTGATCAACTAGTGGAATTCTGTGGTCGTGTATCCCAACACAGAAAGAGGCACTGCATTCCGGAGCGTCCCCTGGACAACATAGCGAAGGCCTGCTGGATGATTACAATTGACGCCGACGCAAAACACCCTGATCTTATTCACGCGGGAACTAATGACGTCACACAACCAATAGAGGCCCTCCTTACTAATATCGCAATATGAATTGAATAAATATAAAGTAAATCTAGTAAAATCATCGTATCTGGTATTCTTCCGAAGGAATCAATGCGGCAAACAGCTTCTACAACAAGGCCTTCAGCACAAACAATCGTCTCGCATCTCTGTAAAGAAGAGTTGAAATATATAAACCTTATGGGGAACCATTTTTATAACCAACCGATTCTCTTCCGAAACGATGTCCTCCACTTAAATTCAGTTGGTTCTGCACGACTCGGTATGCTACTCAATGACCGCGGTAACTAACTATAAATAGAGAAACACTCCCAGCAGGTAGAACAGGTTTCCGACACAACCAAGCTCTCGTTCCCGCAATGTAAGTTCTCGTTCGCACAAAGCACCAAAATCTAGTTCCCGCAAAGCCCCAACTACTATCCTGATATTAAAGCTTGTTACTTTTAATGTCCGTATATACGTAACAAATTTCATGATTTAGAGGAACTATTTATTCGAACACTACGACATCATCCGGAATTTTTCGAGTCATGGATATATAACGAAAATGCAGTAGCATATTTTGTGGCTGAATGTGCGGAAATAGGGGCTGGTATCGGCATTATTGCTATGCTCAGAACGACACATTTGAAGAGCAGAAGTGTGTATTATTATATATGGAAGTCCTGCTTCATCCCTTGTTAGTATCTAAGTAAAACTGAATAAAACAGTAATGTAATTTTCGTTCAACTAACGTCATTCCAAATGTAGTAATTGGCCTTTTTTATATCGCCTCCCGCTCAAACAAATACAATTTGACAATAACTCTATGAACAAATGCAGCTGAATTATTTCTCATGAACGAAAGCGTATTTCGGTGATTTAATATTCCCCGTTACTAGTTAGGGGCCGCCTCCTTACAACACATTCGGGCACACTCGCTATTCAAATCTCCAGAAAGTCTTTATATACCTAACACGTGGATCACCAACGAGAGGCAAAATATCTAGATCTTATTTTTCACAACTAACGAAATCTGTCAGATAACCGTTAACGTCGGATCCGATTTAGTAGCAGTGATCACCGTGCGATTACTTCAGATATTACTCATTTAGACAAGCGACGTACGAAAGGTAAAGAAAAGTTCCTTGATTATCGAAAGGCAGACTTCAGAAACTACAAATAGTGCTTAACCGAACACCCGGATTGAATGTTATCTCAAAAGTAACGACATAACATGTAGCATGGCTGAATTCGGACCGGTAAGCTTAACTTAAGCAATAGCACAGGAATCCTCAAGACCCGATGCGATATAGGCCGATTCTTTCAAAACATAACGCGAATGTGGACCCGCTGAAATCAAGGAGACAGACTTGCAGCTAAAAGCGTGCATATGAAAAACACAAAGAAACACAAATGAACGACCGACAAACGCGATCACGACGGTGAATTACGACGAAATACGAAAAAACTCATTGGTAAGCATAGCAGAAAATTTTGAATTACGTATTATGGCCGAAATGAGTAATCGGAAACCCTAAAGAATTCTACACGCTATGTTAAAGAAAAAAAGTAAAATGACGGTCCACCATGGACCGTTGTGAAAATGGAAAATGCTAACACACAGAAAAGTGAAGTATCTATGCGGACACTTTAATAACTTTTCTGCTCAGTCTTCACAGTAAAAAACCGCAAATAACGCCTCCCGAAAACCCAGAAACAAAGGTACTTGCCCTCATCTCATTACCTTTCAGGAATGTGCCATTTTGCTCGGCGATAAATAACATGAAAATTAACAAAGCTCCTGGTCCTACTAAATTTCGCCACGCATCTTAAAAGAAGCAAAGACGAAATATTAAAAGCACTTTCCATCTTATTAGATAGTCTTTACTCACCGGAATGTTACCGTGCGAATGAAACCCTACAAATATCACAGACCCATATGTAAAAAACGAAAGCAAGTCGCAGCCCGGAACTATGCCCAATCAGTTAAACACAGTTGCTGGACAAATTAATGGAATCCATCATAAGAGACGAATCGTTTAAGTTCTTAGAAGAAAATGACATAATCAAAGATTCGCAGCGCAAGTGGATTCAGAAATAAACGCTCATGCCTTCTCAAACTTACTTGATTTTTTACAATAGTGTATTTTAAAATGTACGACAACACGAGGGCAGTAGACGTAGTTTACCTCGATTTCAAAAAGCGTTCTACAAAGTTCCTCATTAAGCGTCTCATTAGCAAAAGTAAAGCTCATGGTATAGCGGGCCATCTTTCAATTGGAATAGAACTGGCTGTCAAATCGTAAACAAGGGTGGTAATACTGGAAATTCTTCTGACTGGACCAGTGTAAAGTGGTGTTCCTCAAGGGATCAGTTCTCGGACCTCTCCTGTTCTTAATATACATAAATGACATGACGAGGGAATCACATACGGATCATCGAAAGGTTTCTGATAGACACCGAAAACACAGAACATAGGCCTCTACAGAATCTCGCGCCAACCTCATACAAAACGACTTAACACGCTAACAAATGGTCCAAAAACATGGCAAATGAATTTCAACCGGGGGGTAATGTGTTGGTGTTTTGGGGTTTTTTGTTTTTTTTTGTTTTTTTTTTTTTTTTTTTTTGGGGGTTTTGACAAATGTCATGTCACATATCGGTAATAACAACCCTCATAAAAGTACGTGAATGAACGATTTCCACCTAACAATTGTTTGATAAGAAAAAGATTTAGGCGTTATAATCTCGAAATATCTCAAACCGAATAACCAAATTATAGAGGTTAGTAAAAACTGCAAATACATTGGTTTGCTTTATTGGACGAACTTTCAGTTTCAAATCTGAAAAAGTTATACTCACGCTCTTTTAACTCGCTTGTTTCGCCCCCATCTAGAATACTATGTGCAGTTCTGGTCAACTCTATTATAAAAGGACATAGATAAACTGAAAAAATACAGCGCAGATTAACCAACATGATACTGATTGGGGGGGGGGCGTAGTAACTCGTACGAAAATCGGCTCAAAGAACTTAACTTATGCCCACTAAAAAAACCGAATGATAAAGAGGTGACCTCAATCGAAGTCTTTAAAATCTTCATGGATTTACGAACGTAGTCCCAGAAAATATTTGCACGCTAGACCGGTCAAGCTCAACTAGAACAGGATTTAAATAAGCAGGAAACGGTTTTGTAAAGAACGAGCAAAGTACTTCTTCACAAACCGTGTTGTAAACGTATGGAATGGGCTGCCCTCAAACGTAGTAACTCAAAATACAATAGATCTTTAAAATCGCCTCGATAAATATTTCATATCATCCCCGGTTGTCACTGTTATATCTATGAATAATGAAATTTATCTCGCGGGCCTCTGATGCTTTCCTCTCATTGCGTAAATGATTGCGAGTCGCGTCTACACAACCCCTCCCCACACGTCTCAACAGCCCGGTAAACCGGTCCACTACTACAAACTTTTACGCTGTGCCGGGCTGTGGGTTCCAGTAGGGCCCTGTCAGTGAGTTACCACCATCGGGAATTTATATACCATGGGTCACTGCTGAGGGGGCATTGAAGTTGCACGGCGTCCTACTTGGAAAGTGCACTACTACCCCGCAAAAAATGGATTGAAACGGATGCTGGTGCCTGATTGACTGCTGCCAGTCCCAAGAAATCTCCAGGCAAGGCTGCCGCACCACACCCTTGAACTTCCACACTGAGCCTACACCAACACTACATTAGAACTCATAACACACACAGATAGCCCAATTAACGGTTTTCCACTACTTACTCTCGGACCTGTGACGGGCTGTGGTTCAGTAGGGTCCTGACAGTTTAGTGACCACCCTCGGGATTTAAGGTACTCAGGGGCACTGCTGCAGGGGCAATTGAAAGTGTAACGGCGTCTACATGGAAAGTACATTAATCCGACAGTGGATTGAACGGAGCTGGGGCCTGATTGACTGCTGCCATCCCAGAAAGCGCCAGGCAAGGCTGCCGCACCACCCTTGAACCTCCACACTGTTTTCACAAAAACCATTACAAAACACACATAACATGACCTATCTATCCCAGCACTTAAACCTAACCCCACAACGAGTACGTAGTTAGCCATAGGATACAGCTTTCACTTTCCTCACAAATTCCATGCAGTTTTTCTATATTGCCTGGTATCACTTCTTTTCCGCAGCTTCGTCTGGAGGATGGTTTGTTGGGCGGAGCCTCTCTTCCTATCCTTTCTCTCTTATTATCTAGTAGTGTAGTGTGTTAAGCGCAAACAGCCTTGTAAGGACCTATCGGTCTGTTTGCGTGTGTGTTTCCTTGGTATTTTCCTACCGCACCATATCATGCCTGGACTAAAACACTCTGCAGGTAAATTATATAACTACATTATGTGCTATAAGAGTTCGGATTATATTTGCATGTAAACGAAACAGCTTGTACACTCTATGCATGGACATGAGTGTTGGGATTGGCATTGATGAGGGTGGTAACATATTAACCTCATAACAACCTCTAGATTCAATTTATTTTTATTCTCCCTTTATTCATACTTTTACTTATTTCCTTAATCATACTCATGATTTTTACATAATTATTATGTCCTTTTACTATTTAAGATTACATTTTTTTGTGTTTTAGGGTAAGTGAACTCGTGACCGAGTTCACTACGCTCCCATGAGGAGACACCGGGCATGCTTGCGGAGCTCCTTGGCCGTGAGAGGGAGTGGCTGCCACCCAGAAGGAGCACTGGGGACAGGATGAAAGAAGGAGGAGGTTAGGAGTGGAGAAGGAAAGAATTAAACTTCATCGGGGATGTTTGAAAATCTTGCGGGAGGGTGTCGAAATGCAATGACGAGCTTGCTGCCAGGTCTTATGCCTTCAATACCTTAATCATCTCACCTCACGCCCTTTCTCCCCCTTGCACTCACCCCTTCCTCCCCCTTCCCTCACTCCTCTCTCTCTCTCTCTCCCCCCCCGAGACTGCGAGACCGTGCACGGGCTCGCGCGTGCAACCCGTGGCACCTCAGGGTGCCTCACCATGTTTGCCTGCCTTAAGTGCCTCCGTATTTAGTATTTAGTTAAGGATTAGGTTTATCTATTTAGTAATTAAGGCCTTACTTAGGTTAATAATTTAGGATTTAGTATTAGTTTGGTTAGTTTCTTTATTTAGTAAGTAAGGCCTTACTTAGGGTTAATAATTTAGGATGTATATTACTGGGATTAGGTTTTCTCTATTAGTAAGTAAGGGGCCTTACTTGGGGTTCATAGATTTAGGGATGTATTAGTTAGTTGTGGCTTATGTTTTTCGGATTTAGTAAGGCCTTACTTAGGGTTAGGAATTTAGGATTGAGGATTTATTTATTGAGGGATGATGATTATTTGTATTCCTATTAGCTATGACAATGTAAGGATTATTTTACAACTTGAAGGAATGATGTGTGACTACTTTCACATTCCAAAGTTTAGATGCAATGTAATGTCTGGCGGTGGTGTTCGCGAGTCCAGATTTGATCTTCGCAGGCCGAAAAACTTGTGCATATCTTCGAGCGAACAAAGATTAAGGTTAAGTATCTCACCGGGTGCATCTATTATGAAGTTTGTTTAGGTTATCTGCCATATGTAATCATGTTTAATAACATGCTGTAGCAACATATTATTTACTGCATTACATGCTATACTAGTCGAATATATTCGCAAGTTGAAATTAGCTAAGTAAAAATATATTAATATAAGGATATAATTTCTCTATTGTGCGGATATATTTTTCCACTATCATTCCGCATATTTGAAGGTTATATGCATAATATTGTCAAGGTAATGTAACTAGTCTTTCAACAAACTGGGTGCATATTGATCAATAAGGTGTTATGGGGTTGTCTGTTATTTATCATTTGTCTTTCACTATACGATTTGAAAGTGTGTGTACCTGTATGGTTGCTTTTATTGATTGCAGTCACTCATGAGTTGGCCACTTGGACTCAATAGGCAGTAATGTTGTATATCTTTTTTTACAATTTTAATAGAACCTAGCTTTGTTTCTTGACTGTATTTTTTCCCGTATGTTCATATTCACTGACCGACACAGAGGGAAAGAAAGGTTATACGGTGATATTAACAGCTTTTTAATGTGTGATTATACACTGACTAGTTTTTCTAAAAGGCCACAAAGGAAGCAGAACAAACGGAGCATCGCATGGGAGCTGCTATATACAGATGTTAGGAGATATATCCAAAAACTTTTTGGGCGATCTGTTGCGCCGGGGACGACATAAAAGCCTCACTCAGTCCCGATTTTTTCTCTACGGCAACGCCTGAGGAAAGTGGCGAACACGAACAAAGCTATTATATTAAGTCTCCGCGCCGGGCAGGGCGAGTAGACTTGAATCTTGTAAATCCCATGTGTCCACTTAAGCTGTTGGTAAAATCACCCGCCAGGACTCGACGAACATTCTTGCATATATGTTAGGCCCATCGTACTTACAGCGAGACAAAGGAGAAGTTGAGAAGAGATTTATAGATTGGAAAGCAACAATGGAGAGAGAGGTCTGAAGGTGAATATGTCCAAGACGAAAGATAGATAGGTAACAGGCAAGAAAAATGGATCAAAATAAACATACAAGTGGGAATGTTTCTCTGTGAGTATGCGGTAGTGAAAAGGAGTAACCTCAATGCCGTTGGCAAGGATGTGACGAGTGGGTTGCATAAATAGTGTCGGACTAGGAGAAACCTTGCAAAGATAGGGTGATAGATTTCTGCTGTCCAGTGTGTATAGAAGAATCAACAGAGGGGCCCGCCATAGAGAGGACGGGTTGAATCTTAAGAGTAAATTAGTAGTAATAAAGCAATTAAGGGTCAGTGTGCATTGTAAAAAGGATAAGTTGTGAGAAAGTGAAGTAGAAAATGATTGATTGATTTAATGCCTAAAAGGTGATGTGCCAGACATCAGGTCAATGGGCACTATTGGCAAGCCATATAAAGGGAGGGGTTAAAGATAATAGTGAAACGATAAGGGAAGGGGAAAGAACGAATGTTCAGCAGATGGTTAGATCAGATGTAGAATGGGATGTTTTGGAGGAAGGAGGTTAAAGTGAAGCTTCAGAAGAGTAGATGATTCATCTTGCACTCTCCTCCCCTCGTTTCTGGCGGTGGTACACACCGGCCACGTCCTGCACGTCCTCTTCCTCCGTCTTCTCAATTTCACCCTAAATGGGTATCAAAAGCAGACACAGTTTAAGCAAAGAGAATACTGAGGTAAGATAACGATGACAGATTGGGAAGTGCACATTAATTCAGGAAGTCCTAGTATGTAATCAAAAAAGGAAAAAAGATTCTTGACTGTAATACAACCACTGTGGTAACAGAACTTGCATGGACCAGTCATGACGAATGAGGTCTGACATCTCTCTAATAATTTTGCTCTAATACTGTTGATGCGCACTGAAGACAGGTAAATTATATTCTATACTATTCCATTATAATTATATTCCACCTCAACTTTTTTTAACTAAAACCATAGACCAATCAAGTTCTCACAAATTTGTTTGCTTTATTGGGGGCCACAGGCCTGGCCAAAGTCTAACTAACAGTAATTTCCCCTCAACTCTAACCGCAATATGAAATCACTGCTACTGCAATATATGAACTGAAGCAAAGTTACTGAAACGATTTGTTTCCACAAGAGAACACTGGAAACAGGTAGGCTAACCTCCTGGAGCCGGTACTCTAAGCTGGATCACATCGGTTGTGCAGGAGCATACAGGACGTTATGATCTTTGGCGCATCTGATGGGCGAGTACTGCAGGGTGCCACCTGACTTGTGCAGGCATCTGTAACAGTTATATCCTATGAAAAAAAGGTATATGGGGTCTTTTACAATGGTCAGGTTTCTCAATTCAGTATGTTGCTTAAGCGTTTAAAAACCGATCAGCGCATATTATTGAAAATGTTCTGTACATGTATGTCACTTAGTCTCATTTGCAACTGATTTATGAATTATTTCAAGATTAGTAAATTTTTTTACACTGAATCGCTATTTTTCAGCAGTCCGAACATTTGTTCCACAACAACACGAGTGCGCTTGTGCGCAATGTTATAATTTTTCGTCGTGAATGTCTCTGGGGTCAATGCGAGGAGTCATCACGTATGGCTCGTTACGAGGAATAACCCACTGGTCACCTGAAATGTAACAACAGAGTTCCATAAGCCCTCTGGTAATGCATATCCCTATAAATGTTAGGATATAGCAACAGCCAAATGTATAGATTGATAGAGGACATCAAGCGGAAAACTATTTAATAATGATAATAACATCTCATCTCATCATCATTAATATTAGATGACTGAAAAGAAAACCATTAGACTAAATTATACCACCAAGGAGAAGATAATCGCAAACTCTCTGGCCACACATTGGATAGAGGCTAGGTGGTGCCAGGCAAAGGTGTCATTGAGTAGAGCCTGCAACGGTAACATGCATTATATAGAGGTATATATAAGAATATATATATATACTGCCGCAAGCCGCCCTCCGGGCGGACTTTTTTGCTAGCTCCTGCGGAGGGCTATTGGTGGGCCTTCCGCACCACCAAACACCGACTCTCAGGATAGCCCCTTCTACTAACTGCCTGAAATCATGGATGTAGACTGTAATGTATTAACGCCTAACCTATTCACATCACCCCAACCCATTCACTCACCCATTACCCCATCACCCCCACCCATTCACCTGTCACCCATTACCCACCACCCCCCACCCATTCACTCACCATTATCCATCACCACACAACCCCATTCACTCACCCATTACCCTCACTCCCCCCATCTATTCCCTCACCCATCACCCCCACCCATTCACGTCACCCATCACCCCACACCCATTAGGCCCATCACCCCACCCATTAACTCACCCCTTTAACCCATCACCCTACCATCAAGTTTTCCTCAATTCTCGCACCTAACTAGTTTTTTCACAATTCTCGCTGAATAGGCTGCTAATAAAAAGAAAGAAAAAAAAGTGATCGGTCATCTCATAAATGGGCTTAAAACCTTTCCCTGCTCGAAGCCGGTTCCAAAACTGTGCCATATAGGGGGGATTACTGCCACAAGGGGCGGCCCAACCTGGAGCGGACACACCACAACCACACACACACACACTTTCGCTTATAATATTATATATATATATATATTATATCTATATATATATATATATATATAATATATATATAAAAAAAATAAATAATAACCTTGATTATTCGCATGATGCTATTTTACAACGTGTTACATTATGCAAGTAAACAGCTATTGATATTGATAATATTAGGTTACACAAAAAGGCTATATTACCTGGGAACACTCACACAAAAGCGATGATCAAAGCCATTAGCATTGCCCATGCCTGGCATTAATGGGATGAATACAAACCTACGTTGACAACAGGGGCTCATCCTGGTATGGCGGTCTGATGCCATACTGTGTACCTGCAAACACATAAATATGTAGAAATATCTTTATAAAGGTGGTTTACAACCTATGTTTATATTATGGTAGTCAGCAGATATAAATAATTGCGATAACGCGGTTCCTTAGAATCCTCAATGATGGATTACAAGTCCTCCATTTAGGCATGTCTTGCAGTCCCTCTAATATGTTTTTTTTTTTTTCCATTGTCCTCTCACCCCTTCACCGACAAAAATGACATTTAGCAAGCATATATAAATTCATAACAAATAAATAACAATTCTTTTACATTGTACAGAAACTCTATCATTATATTAGCTTATTCATACCATCTAGTGCCCCCATCACTCCTTGGAAGTTGCTTCTCGCAGAATTCCTGGGCACTGCTCTCAACTCCCGAGGCGGTTGTGCAGGCGGTCCTAATGTTCCGCACATCCATACTGTTCAAGACTTGGTGACGGCAATCAGGATCGGGGGTGCTCAACGCTTGACTTGGTTGTTCTGATGGTTAATCAACTAACATTATATAAGTTATTCATGGTAATATAATATTTAGCTCAAAATGAAAAGGTAAACTTAAATGTGTGCCATACAAGCCTCTACATCAGCATGGCCTGTACATCAGGGCCAGCGTACATGCCGGACTACATCAGTTCTTCCTAACTATTATTAGCTATTTAACAAATGATTTGGCAAATAAGCCTGTTAACACCTATAACTTTCAGTGATGATATTCATACATGAAAATTGAGCATTACAATTTTGATAAAAATTTAAATTATTTCACACCTCTATCTCACAACATAGAATCAAAATCACTCAATTACTATTAAAAAGGTAATAATAATAGCCCAACAACATTTTTTGTAAAATTTATACTGTTGACTTCCTCTGCTAACCGCTATAATTACCTCATTCTCTCAGGGATAATCATACTGTAAACAAGCAACTAAATACAATTATATAATTCATACATCTCAATTGGGTAAATATGTAGGTTTCAACCAATACTCCCTTTGACCAATACTCTCCTGACATCACCTGTGGGTGCAGTGTCCACCTAGACCCTCATGCGTAGTTACTAATTAACCCAACTGGGGGGCAGTGTCCACCTAGACCCTCATAGCTAGTTAACTAGATTAACCCAACTGGGGGGCATTGCCCACCTAGCACTCATGCTAGTTAACTAAATAAACCCAACTGGGGGGGCAGTGTCCACCTAGACCCACCCTCAATGCTAGTTAACTAAATAAACCCAACCTGGGGGGCAGTGCCCCCTAAGACCCTCATGCTAGTTAACTAAATTAACAACTGGGGGGGCATGCCCACCTAGAACCCTCATGCTACCTAACCCAACTGGGCATTTGATTACGTAACCTACCTGCTCACTGGGTAACCAGAACCCCCTTGTGTAATTATTATTTCCACAGCTTGTTGTACCGTAGATAACACTATAAGTTTTTTTGTGTTCCCCACCCCCACCATTCACTTGCCACTGTGCGCTAATGTCGCAGGCACAATTATATTTCGAATTTTAGCATTACTACAGACTGTATGTGTCACTAAAGACATGTGTGTGATGTCCTGTACATAATCTAAACTACTGTGCATATGCATGCAGCGTCTTCAGTGGCACATAAAAGTATGTAGTGATGCCTAAACATTCGTAATATATTGTACCGGCGACATTTAGTGCAGTGGCAGTGACTGGCTACTTACTGTTATGTCCGGTGAGGGCTAAAATACCCTAGAACTATAACACTGCTTGTAGAAACAAAACGTTCAGCAATATACTTTTAAGCCCGATCGTATTTTGGTTATAGCTGCCTTATACCCTCAATTGATACACATTGTTTGGACAGCATTCTTTCAAGGTAGGGTTTCTTTCATTTACTGGAAGTCTGATTTATGACACGCTGTGTTGTATCATACAACACATGCCGTGTATTGTGGACGTCAAACCCACACAACGCAACTACTACGCATTTGTTAACACATGATGGTTGACACACTGACATAGGCTTCCTCAGTACTTACGAGATTGTGTTTATGAACGAATAATACTTACCCGATATGTCCCATAACTTTGAAAGGACACTACCAACAACCGCAGGGCTCACCAAGACTTGCGGTGGTGGGTAGGATGGCCATGAGACCGCCTCGTCCTCTCTCAAAAACTGTAATAACACAGCTCCTCTATGAGCTGATCAGCTCATGCTGGGGAAACGCTGTAGTGCCTAATGAGCTCTTGATCGCTCAGTCCATAAGGGTCCAGGCGATCGCACGAAACCGACGTGCCCTTCCGCAATGATACTCTTTCAGTAGGACAGTGCAAAAACAACGCTGCCATGATGACTGTCAGTGCCAGATGCGCGTCTGGCCGCTGCCAGACGTCGAGCCCAGAAGTTCCTTTGTATTTTATTTCTTTACTCGTAGAATTACCCATTGAAATGCGATTATATGTCTAACATTCACTATGCTAAAACTATTTCATAGGATGACAAGCATAATGAGCATGCCTGGAGACTCCGACCTCTGCTAATACGGTCTGAGCAGTCGTTGCCCAATGTGCACGTTACGACGAACCTACGACTTTTCCCCGGCGTCGTGGTGGGTTCCGTCGTTGGACTAACGACACAAAAAAGGTCTTAAAGTGTTTTGTGGCTTCGGCCCTGTGTGCACGGGGAAGTAAAAAGTCGCCCGCCGCGAAAGGTTCTGGTTAATTAATTTGTATAGGAATCGTTTCATTCTTTTGCCACGATTATTCTATTTTTAATGTAATGTTTGTCATTGCGTTTGGCCAAGATATTTAAAATGTTCTTGTACAGGTCCATAGTCCTAATGCGAAATCAATAGTGAGTGGGAGGGAGTCAGGCGAAAATTCAATGAATGATTCACCAGGTGATGAGCGAGGCGAGCGCAACTCCATATGGTGGAAAAAATTGGCTACTCGACGTGAAGCCTGACTCACAGTCGACTGTTTCTTCTGTCACTCGGCAAACAGGTACAACTTCTCGGCTTTAAAGCTGAATATGATCACTCAAATTTCCATGTTTCAAATCAGAATGTGAACAGAGTAGTGGAATTAATTTATTACCACATCG
>JACEEZ010023291.1:0-27500 GCA_016584305.1 Chionoecetes opilio
GGGCGTGGGGTGGGGGGGCGCAGGCCCAAAGACGGGTTCATCCGGGCTCGGGCCCACCACCGGAGACCATGCCCTGCTCATGTCTAAGAAGACATGAGGGACACGTTTAGGCCAAGTAGAGCTGTGACACTGTGATGTAGTGCCTGATGAACAACTGATCAGAAGATCTCCCACGCTAGTCATTTGGACTCAAGGTGCATGTGCAATACACAGGACCACCCGGGACACTGCGTACTCATTTAAGCATTATTCGATAAGGGTGCAATATAAAAGTGCGATTTCGCATAGTAAGAATTGCTTAAATGCAAAAATGGAAAGAGATAAAATCGTCTTAGAATTCCATTTTACATAGGAAATTGGCATGCCAAAGTTGAGAATTTTTTTTTTTGTTATACGGCGTACCCTAATACCCAGGGCCAGATAACCGTCAGTACCTTTCCAAGAATAATCATAGCATTGCTTTGTTGCATTGTGTTGAAATTGCCATAAAAAATTACCTCACTTGAAGTTGTGAACTGTTTAACCCTTTGAGGCCCAGAACGTAATTTGGGTACCATTAGACAAGTTTTAGTGAATATAAGCAATAATTTTATAGCTATGATCTGTTTAGTATCCTTGTCAACTAACACATTTGGTATATTTAGGTACTTTTTCGTTATTTTATGGCTACCAACAGACAATTTCATAAAGCAAAGGAAAGATCTGGGCATGAAGGGGTTAAGTTTATTTACCTACAGTCATATGATGTGATCGTGATCGTGCCTCACACCACCTCCACTGTCTTTCCTACCTTCACCCATGACACTAATCAAATGTACTTTGTTACCCTTAATACCCTATGCCCCCCTGTCTTCCCTTCTACCATGTAAAAGCTGTTCCTTTGCACCTACAGGTTCTACCCCAATCTTGTTTTTCTTCATGGTTGTTTTATTCTCATCCATTAGGTGACTAAGACATCTAAATTCATGTGACTTTCTAATATACATGTCTGTTCTTCAATATAAATTAATTTTAACACTCAGGTCATACACTTTGATAACAGACCTGAATGATTATGTAAGTCACTATTTTTATCCTCAGAGACTATCACCTTTCTGATGTGACCTTAGCTTGTAACTCTTGTAAACTCATTTATTACCAATTGGTTCAAATTTTTTTCATTCCCTGTATTTACTGTAGTATTGTGTTGAGATATTTATACTAAACTTCTATTCTGCATCCTTTGTATTTATATTTTCATTCTAACATTGCCATCATTTTTTATTACATTGTATTTCAGAGCTACAGGCAGCCTTACTATTTTTTCATTATATGTATCACTTTCTTTTTTGCAAATTTTCTCCGTGAAGATTGACCCTAGACTAGAATTATTGGGTCTAGGCCGGTGTGACGGTATAGAAGATCCGCCGTGTCGGTTGCTCCAGCACATGCACAGAATTTGGTATTTTTTAATTTAACCTACCCTTACCTTACCTAACATAGAATAACCTAAAATACCGCCCTAGAGCTTGATATTTGGTCCGAGTAATAGTCCGCGTCGTCTGTTTGGTTACATCCACCGAGTTCTGCGCATCCGCTGGACCAACCGGCACGGCGGATCTTCAGTACCACCACACCGGCCCTGTTTTAGCATTGTCCCTTGTTAGATTTGATAATTGCCTAGTGTATTTCGCACAGGCATTCAGTCATTTACATCATCTTTCACCACTTTGCTTCCTATCTTCTACTTTGCATCACTCTTCTATGATGATGCCTTATCTACCCTTTCTGTTTCAGTTACTATTTGACTTGGTATGATGCAAACAGTTACTATTTGACTTGGTATGATGCAAACAGTTACTATTTGACTTGGTATGATGCAAACAGTTACTATTTGACTTGGTATGATGCAAACAGTTACTATTTGACTTGGTATGATGCAAACAGTTACTATTTGACTTGGTATGATGCAAACAGTTACTATTTGACTTGGTATGATGCAAACAGTTACTATTTGACTTGGTATGATGCAAACAGTTACTATTTGACTTGGTATGATGCAAACAGTTACTATTTGACTTGGTATGATGCAAACAGTTACTATTTGACTTGGTATGATGCAAACAGTTACTATTTGACTTGGTATGATGCAAACAGTTACTATTTGACTTGGTATGATGCAAACAGTTACTATTTGACTTGGTATGATGCAAACATTTACTATTTGACTTGGTATGATGCAAACAGTTACTATTTGACTTGGTATGATGCAAACAGTTACTATTTGACTTGGTATGATGCAAACATTTACATAACACATGATTAGCTCGGTTATCCTCATTGAGGTTAAACATTTACAAGCGACCAGTTAAATGACAGGTGTTTATGCCCTCTCACATACAGTCAGTCCTAAACCAAGGCATCACAATATTCATTTGTTTAAAGGTTTTTTTAACGTTGGAGCCTGAAGCGTTACATGGATGAAGGTTGTTACATGGATGAAGGTTGTCATAGTAATGGCTAATTTGATGAGTGATTTATAAGGTAGTTGAGGTATCATATGAGTGAACTGATGTGTGTTTTATATTTATGTACTTATTTGCATCACATCTTCTCAGGTCAATGCCCAAAGTATAGACAACAGTACACCTCTATGTGATGCCTGTGCAGGGGGCAGTCTGGCGTGTGTCAAGCTGTTGTTGACCAGCGGGGCGATGGTCAACCCTCCCCTGCTGCCGGCCACGCCCCTCCATGAGGCAGCACTCAGAGGTATGCTTCTGTACAAGGTATAAGAACTTAAGAAAATTAGGAAGCTACAAGAGGCCGTGAGACCTACATGAGGTAGTTCCTGTTACTTAACACTACCTACATCCACCTTTCATGCCCATCCATGAATTTATCTAGCCTCCTTTTAAAGCTCCCTAATGACTCCGCACTAACTACCTATCTACTGAGTCCATTCCAATCATTTACCCTATTTGTGAACCAGTTTTTCCCTATTTCTTTTTTAAATTACGCTTTTCCAGCTTGAATCCGTTACTTCTTCTTGACACAGCGAGAGAGACAGAGAGAAAGTATTTACATTTCATAACTGTGTGTGGTGTGTGTTATTCATCTAGTTGTATTCATCTAGTTGTATTTTACAGGGCCAGAGCAATGCTCGTGTGGCCCCGTCTCCATATCAACATTTTTATCATTCATCCTTAGTGCTTAGTGTTGGCCGAAGCCAGCACCCCGGAGAGCAGGTCACAAACCCCTGGCTAACACCCGATACCCATTCACTGCTGGGTGGACAGGGGCTCGGGTTTTAAGGAAACAACCCATCTGTTTCCGCTCCGCCCGGGGATCGAACCCGGGACTTCTCGGTTGTGAGCCGAGCGTGCTATCCCTTACACCATGGAGTGTGTGTGTGTGGTGTGTGTGTGTGTGTGTGTGTGTGTGAGCAGGGTGAACCTAATGTTAGGAGGTATGGGTATTGTTTTGGTCATATAGAAAGGATGGGAGAAAGTGAAATAAGATAAGATAAGATACTTTGATCCTATCTAGACACTTTGCAAGTACCAACGACAAGGTTATTGACTTATAAAGTGCCACCACGCCAGGATGAATCTGGTGGGAACCTGGTGGGATGGAACGCAGGGACGCTGCACGCGAGCCCACACCTCTACCAACCGAGCCACCCTGACGGGTAGAAACTGAGATGACCAAGAGAGTATGTATGAGTGTAGGAAATGCAATGGGTAATAGAGGACGACCCAAAGTGAAATGGGAGGACAGTGCTATAGTATGCGAGAGAAGAATGAAAGGGTTAGATGCAAGGGCAGGAATAAATGGAGACTCTTCTGTCACGACCCTCCCCTTAATTCCTCTCGGGATCGAGCATCAGAGATAGAGAGCAGCAGTAGTAATATGATTATTGTGAATCATGTGTGTCTATTTTCACTGCCACCAGAGTTGTGGAAGTACTTTGTTCATTTGATTACGGTATATTCCATTTTACAACTACAGTACAGTTTTCATTCTACAGGCTCCATCCAAAAAAAAAAAAAAAAAAAAAAAATAGATAGGGCATCAACATAAGGTCACAATGCTAGGATGCTACCCTCCCACAGGCTGTCACTTTGTCACTACTTGTTAATGTCACAATCTGTAGACAAAGTATGAACAACGGGCTGCATCAATGACAAATTTCTTAATTGAAAGGTGAATATTTAGACTTTCTGTATTATTGATGTTTTTTGTTTTTTCTTGTCCTTCCATGTCTAATAATTTTATTGTCTATACTTGCTTTAAATTCGAACATTCACAAAATTATGTAAGGGCCCATATTTCTGATTCATATGATATAACTGATAATATTTGCTTATAGAAGTGGTTTACCATCAGTATAAATCATATAACGATTGTCTTTCTTCTTTTTTCTTCATTTCCAATATAAAGCGTGATATTAGATTGCATTTGCTCATCCTTGTTTATCCTTCCTTTTGGAGTTTGGTCAATAAATGGGTACCTGGGGAAACCTGGGGAAGGTAACTGGTAACTTGGATGTCACACTAGCCCTGTGTCCCGGGGTAGCGGGTTGTCACCCACCACAGGCTCAAGGGCTAATGTGACGGAGATGAGCACCGAGGCCACGCACGGCTTAGCGTGTGCCCCCATCTTTACCTTTCTATGTATTCTTAAAGAACTATGAGTTTTATGCATGACTAACAAGTGTGAATGCTCTTCCACAGGCTACACAGATATTGTGGTGCACCTGGTGACTGCCGGAGCCAAGCTGAACGTCAATGACCTCCACTACGGCACTCCGCTGCACGCTGCCTGCTCCATGCTGGCACCCTCCATAGAGTGCATCAAATTCCTTCTGAAAGCTGGTAAAGACTACTGGAAATATTATATGGTTGTATGATATAAAGCATTGGAGAATCAAGTTGCATCTTGACTCCATTGAGTGTACACTAACACCACCACGCTGTACAGGCGCCAGTGTGAACGCCATCAAGAACCACGTGACTCCGCTTCACTACATCGCCATGTACAACAAGAGTCTGGAGGCCACACAGCTCCTCCTGGCCTATGGCGCCAATGCCTACATGCAAGACAAGTAAGTGCCAAAGATCTTGAAACCTTGCCTAACTTATGATAACTCAAAGACTACTACTGATTATAGGCCAAAGACTGATTGTATTATACGAGCATTTGATACACAAGAATTTGATGATAGAAGATTCATGAATTTCCACTCTTCTTTGCTGTGCAAACATTTATTTTCGGTGATGCAAGTTTTTTGTATGGCAATACTAGTTTATTTTCCATTGATATATGCCTATGTAGCCTTTATATCATTCAATACAACATTATCTTTCTATTGTTTGTATGTGTGTTTATCTGTGTTAGATTATGAAATATGTATCATCTGTGCCATGCAAAGTGTTGTCAGTGTACAGTACCCTCTGAGTTTAGCGCTTGCTTTCTTCCGAAGGCATAGTGCTAAACTCGAGGAGCGCGAAACTCGGGTATTGAAAACACTGAAAAAATGCTTATTTATTCCGGTGTGAGGTGTAGTAGCGTATTTTACGGCTTATAAGACTACTTTTTCCCCCAAAAAATACCCTGAAAAATACTCATTCGTCTTCCAAGATGAATGTTGTAGTACTTCCTCAGTACTTGGTACCTCAGTACTTACCTGTTACAAGTACGTGTACTTCAAATACCATAAGACATGCAAATCAACTAATCTCTCCACACGCTCTGATGTTTACGTCCCGCCGATGAGGCTGCCGCCAACAGCGCCATCTATCGTCAGAAAGTGTTGTATCATTTACCACCAGGCTGTCACACACGTATCACAAGCTCTTTTCAGTCCTAGAAGTTATCATCCATGGCGAATTCATCAAAATTATTTACTAATAATATCGCATACAAGCTAAAAGTTGTACGATATGCCAGAGAACATGGGAACAGAACAACAGAAAGACACTTCGGTGGGAGAGACACCGCCTCTCCCACCGCTGGGAGAGGCAGTGGCCGAGTGGTTAGCATCCTGGAGTGGTGAGCTCAATGTCACGAGTTCGAATCCTGCCGGGGCAACTCTTTGGGTACTCCGTAGTGTAGGGGTAGCACGCTCGGCTCACAACTGAGAAGTCCCGGGTTCGATCCCCGGGCGGAGTGGAAATATATATATATATATATATATATATATATATATATATATATATATATATATATATATATATATATATATATATATATATATATATATATATATATATATATATATATATATATATATATATATATATATATGTGGCCTATAGCGCCTGTAGGCAATGGTGACCCAGGGCTCGGATGGTCGGCTCTGGAGGTTCACTTGAGGGCTGTGATGGTTGGTCCTCGCCCGTGGTGGCGCAGGCAGGATTTTATAGTGACGCCTGTGATTAGAGGCTCATACCGCCCCCCTGTATCCTCCGATGCACTCGCAATCGAAGGTAGAGTTAAGGGATAGGGCATGTGGGTGTTCTTAGGCCACTCGACGGTACAGAAAAGTTTTGGTTTTCGTCATGGATCGAACTCGGGTCACCGAGAACGCCAGTCGGAGACGCTCACCACTCTGCTACTGCCTCCCCAGATGGGCTGTTTCCTTAAAAAATACCCGAGGCCCTGTCCACCCAGCAGTGAATGGGTACCGGGTGTTACCATGGGGTTTGTGACCCGCCTCCCGGGGTGGTGGCTTCGGCCAACACTAGAGGAGAGTAGAGGAGGAGGAGGAGAGGACCTATAGATAGTATGCACTGACGTCACGAAGCTACGCCCCGAGCACATGCTGGCCGACAGTGGCCGTGCGGTGATGTAAACAAAGGGCATTACTTCCCCTGTAAATGTGGTACTCTCATGCTTACTGATCTCTTTTGTGGGCTGGGAAAGTGATTGATGGTGTTCATCTGTCAGATTATGTCCTCCAGATGTTGGACTCTGTATCTATTCTTCGTTACATTGAAAAATGTAAGGAAATAGGGAATATAGATCCATATAACATACCGCGCCACAAAAGGAATGGACATCACGACTCTGCTTGGTGGAGATCTTCCAGGCTTATTACGCCACAGTGATATATACCACTACCTTGTGAGCTTGAAAAATACACTGACCCTCGATTTTCCGGACCTCCTATTGCCGGATTTCTAATTTCCTGGTCTTGTCTGCCCCCGGACATATTTGGCATGGGCGGACATATGTCCGGAATAGTCCGGGACATTAAGGAAAGTACGGCAATCAAATTTCCCGCGCAGCGAGGTTCCCGGCCGTTAGTTCGAAGATGCTGCTACTAGGGGTCAGGGCGGGCAGACACAGCCACTCGGGGTGAGTATTATCGCCACAATGCCTCCCTTTCCCTCTGCTGCTCTCCGCGGCCAAACGCCTCATCCCCGGGTTTGCCGCTCCACCAGGAACAACACGCGCGGCGATGCCCTCCGCATCACCCCCTTGGGCCAATACCGCAGTGACTCTTCCGCCCAGCCGTGGATATGGAAAAAGTCGCGCGTCCTCAATGTCACCCTCACCCGCCTCCTGCCTGGGCCATACGACACTCACGGCTCACCTTCACCACCTCCGTCTGTCCCTGACCCTCACTGCCCATTCCTGGTGCAGGAATATTCTGGAGACCATTGAACACTTTCTGCTGCAGTGTCCGTGCTTCCACTCCCACCGCTCCGTGTAGTGCTAAACTTTCAACTCCTCGCCCTGAACATCACCACTTTTGACCTGCCCACCCTGCTGGCGACGGCAGGCGTCCACCCCTCCCGGCAACACGCTGTCCTCCGCCTCACCTGTGCCTTCCTGAGGAAGACAGGTCAACTACCGCGCCTGTGATAGATCATAGGACATCACCAGGGCTCATAGTGTTCCCCAAGGGATCCTCGCAGCCCTAAAACAACAACAACAACAATGCCTCCCGTAGTGCCGCCCAAGGACCCAAAACGTACACACAACCCTCGTTTTCACGGACCTCCATTTCCCGGATATCGGATTTGCCGGACAAAATCCGAGGTCCGGGGATATGTCAGAGTCCCGGACAAATGCCTGGTCCAGTCCGTAAATCGACAAAGTTGTCCGGCGGTCCGAGCGTCTCCTGTCACCCCTGGTCAGTGTCCGTGCCTCCCGCCAGGTGGCAGCATGCTCAGTGGTCGTATTGTTTACATTTGGGCACACGACACTCACGGTTCACCTGCACGCCTCAGTCAGTCCCCTGACCCCCACTGCCCCTGGTGCAGGAACGTCTCTGAGACTATTGAACACTTTCTGCTGCCTCCCGCCAGGTGGCAGCATGCTCGGCGGTCGTATTGTTTACATTTGGGCACACGACACTCACGGTTCACTGACGGAGGCGGTGCAGCCTCCGTCAGTCCCCTGACCCCCACAGCCCTGGTGCAGGAACATCTCTGAGACTATTGAACACTTTCTGCTGCAGTGTCCGCGCTTCCACTCCCACGTGTAGTGTTACACACTCAACTCCTCGCCCTGAACGTCGCCACCTGTGACCTGCTCACCCTGCTGGCGGCGGCTGGCGTCCACCCCTCCCGGCAACACGCTGTCATCCGCCTCACTTGTGCCTTCCTGAGGAAGACAGGTCAACTACAGCGCCTGTGATAGCATCATAGGACATCACCAGGGCTCATAGTGTTCCCCAAGGGATCCTCGCATCCCTAAAAACAACAACAAAGTGATGTAAAAGTCCGCGGCGGGGTAGTTGATATTGGCGGTTGCCGGACAGTAAATACTAGAGTAGGATAAACGTCCGGGGGTGGGTAATGGCCTCGGACTGTTGCGATTACCGGACTTTTGCAGTTCCCGGACCAGTGCTCCCCCCTATTAGATTGGGAAAACTAGGGTTGTGTGTACTTGAAAACCAGTACACCTTACTGTTTATCAGATAAAGTCTGTGAATGGCTACACCTCCCGGTCTTTTGGGGTTCCCGGACCAGACTAACCCCCTAATAGTCTGAAAATCGAGGGTAGAGTGTATCACTCTACCCATGTCTACAATTCTTAAAGACTAGTCAATTTGCACTGCAGTATAATACACAGCTTAAGCACTGCAAACGTAGTAATAATAATGAGCTGTAGCTACTACTGTGTGCGTGAGAGTAACGGTGACTGTGGTGTGCAGGAGCGGAGGCCGGCGGAGAGACCTCGCCCAGTCGCTTACACAGTGATTACTGAGGGTGGCGCGCTTGCTTGTACCCCGATTGATGACGATATTTATTTAGTTAACACTAATTTGTGCATGGTGCTAATTCATTTATCAGAAAACGAAATATATCAATAGAAAGC
Source organism: Chionoecetes opilio (assembly GCA_016584305.1). Taxonomy (NCBI): domain Eukaryota; kingdom Metazoa; phylum Arthropoda; class Malacostraca; order Decapoda; family Majidae; genus Chionoecetes; species Chionoecetes opilio. The sequence continues at coordinate 9,310 of JACEEZ010023291.1, forward strand.
TAATACAATTCTGCTTCTAATTCTCATTAACTCTTATAAAATTCCTGTCTGCGCCACCACGGGCGAAGGCCAACCATTATAGCCCTCGAGTACAGGGCCTACCATCCCACCCCTGGAGGTCACAGCCTAACGGCACTATAGGCACAAAAAAAAAAGTGTACGAAGCAGCGCAAAACTCGGGGAGATAATGCGTGAAAGTTGGGATGATAAGAATTTAGGACTCGGCACGAAACTCGGATAGCGTGAAACTCGGGATGACACAGTGGTACAGGGAACAATATTGTCATCTCTACACCATCCTACTTTGTACCAGTCACTGTTTACAGTTTTCCTCACTGATTATGATCACAGGCCTCTGTCTGTCAGGAACAGACAAGGGAATGAGAGGATTATGGTATTTAGGCTTACATGCAGAGTGATGAAGGTAGAGGTCTTGGTCCGACCCTCGACCATGTAGGTCGAGGGAGACCCCTCACCCTTATCCAGACACGCCGGGAGCACACCGCTAGCTGCTAAAACTGTTCTGACACGCGAGCACCATCATTTAACATATACAACAACCTCAACAACAGCAATGAACAACACAGACATGGATAAAATTCCAAATAGCAACAGATTCAACAGTCAATAGTCAATAAAAGCACTGAAAGTCGACCACAAAGTTTATCCCACGCCTGCTACTGGGTTGGTTGACCTGAGTTTGGCTGTTAAGCCAGAGGAGAGCGGGTATGCCGGATTGGCCAGAAAACACAGCATTGTCCTGACCGCTAAGATGTTGTGTAGCAAGCAATAACCATGAATATTTCTGTCCTAACCAGTCTCTTCACACAAAGCAATAGATTATTTCATAAAATACTGTAAATTTCCCATCAAAAGGTGATTGAGTAATCCAGCTGGCATCGGTTTTGACGTCTGAGAGGGTGGTCACAGGCCACCTCCACATTTATCCTCCACCTTTATCTTCTTCATATACCGAGATATAAGAACAGTTTTCGGAGAAAATAACCTCTTATGCCAACTGTATTATGTATTTCTTGCAATTTTCCTTCATCTTATGCATTATTTCATACATATACAGTGCAGACAAAAGCAAGAAATTAAACTCATTTCCCACGAAGACATGGGGTGACTCGTGTCCTCGCCCTTCGACCTTTGTTCCGCCCGCCCCTCTCGCTCTCTGGGCACCTACAAGCCCTTCTGAGAAGGGCTTGTAGGTGCCCTTCTCTGCTCTGCAAAGAAGCCTTAGTGTCTTTGATATGCATATTCATGTGTTGGCATTAACGTCTTTGAGTGTTTAAGACACATATTTCCATATTTACTCAATACTGTCCCCAGATACTTGAATTCTTCCACTTCATCCATTCTCCCTCCCAGCAATACCTCATAATCCCACTACCACCACATTCACTCTACAACTATTCGCCGACGTACGACCTATGCAACACTGGAATAGGGCAATATCATACTGAAGCTAGCTGTGAAATACAGTGATACCTTGCAACTCGAACATAATTCATTCCAGGAGGCAGTTCAAATTCCAAAGCTAATTTTTCATTACCAAAATTACCCTAACTTACGACTTCGACTTTATGACCGGCGGTAAATGTAGATTTTTTTTTTTTTTTTTTTCCATTTGTGCCTATAGCACTTGTAGGCAGTGACTTCTAAGGCTCGGATGACTGGCCCTGGAGGCTCACTTGAGGACTGTGATGGTTGACCCTCGTTTGTGGTGGCACAGGCAGGATTTTTATAGTGACGCCTGTGATTAGAGGCTCATGCCGCCCCCCTGTGTCCTCCGATGCACTTGCAATCGAAGGTAGAGTTAACGGACAGGGTATGTGGGTGTTCTTAGGCCACTCGACGGTGTAGAAAGAATTTGGTTCTCATCGGGGATTGAACTCGGTGATACGATGGTTATAACAATAATGAACAACGAAAATGTTGATAAAATATGACATAAAGATGATTATAATATCATTACACATATCATTCTGCCTGTGCCACCACAGGCGAGGGCCAACCATCACAGCCCTCAAGTGAACCTCCAGGGCCTACCATCCGGGCCTTAGTAGTCACTGCCTACAGGCGCTATAGGCACAAATGTAAAAAATAATAATAATATTTTTTTTTTTTTTTAACATAGGCCGACTTACGTCTAGTTCTACTTACGACCGGTCGGTCGGAACCAATCACGGTAGTAAGTCGACCACTTGGTGTATAAGGCAACTAAAGTCAGTCACCTCCTCTTGCTTCCTGTTGTAACCTTTCCTCATTCTCTGCAAGCAACACAGCATCATCTACAGACATACAGACATGCTGCCACTCACCAACCCACTCTAGTCATCCTCAACCTTGCATCTAACCTTGCCAGTTGAGGTTTCATTGCACTTATACGTACAATCATTTTGACATCAGACACTCTTGTCTCAGTCCTAATCCTAATGCTAAATTTTCATTAAGCTCTACCAACACTCACTATCATCATCATCATCATCATCATGTAGTGGTTAGCACGCTCTGCTCATAACCGAGAAGACCGGGATTTGAGGCCTGGGCTTGGCTGTGACCCGTGTTCACCCAAGCAGGGAATAGATCTGGGACATGAGGTGAGGAGTTGTGACCTCAATATCTTAGAAGCAGTAGAAGTTGGCAATCCTTCACCTCGTGAGTCTGTGTGCGTGTGTGTCATTTAAGACCAGAATAGTCTGTGTGCGTGTGTGTCATTTAAGACCAGAATAGTCTGTGTGCGTGTGTGTCATTTAAGACCAGAATAGTCTGTCGTGTGCCTGTGTGTGTCATTTAAGACCAGAATAGTCTGTGTGCGTGTGTGTCATTTAAGACCAGAATAGTCTGTGTGCGTGTGTGTCATTTAAGACCAGAATAGTCTGTGTGCGTGTGTGTCATTTAAGACCAGAATAGTCTGTGTGCGTGTGTGTCATTTAAGACCAGAATAGTCTGTGTGCGTGTGTGTCATTTAAGACCAGAATAGTCTGTGTGCGTGTGTGTCATTTAAGACCAGAATAGTCTGTGCCACAGCGCAAAAGTTGGTAAACAGACGCAAGGTTAAAAAATGGGGAAAAAACCATTACCATTATATCAAAAACATAATTACATAAGCTTTTGTCACTCAAAAGGATAGTTACAGAGACATCTTGAAGTAGATATCGCTCAAAGCACTGATTTAGGAGTAAGGCTATTTGATATGCCTTTCTTGTCAGTTGGAAAGGCAGATTATTTAATTGGAATATAGAGTACGTACGATCTCTATGTAGTGTTTCCATGTCATCCTGTGCCTCATCATTATCAATCTTTATGCTTTAAGAACTAGGAGGTCGTTTTGAAATCTTTGGCGTTTTCTACATTATTGCTTACATGATGGAGTTGAGGACATTACAGCAGATGCAACACTGGAATAGGGCAATATCATACTGAAGCTAGCTGTGAAATACAGTGATACCTTGCAACTCGAACATAATTCATTCCAGGAGGCAGTTCAAATTACAAAGCTAATTTTTCATTACCAAATTTACCCTAATTTGATATTGAAAAACACCAAAGGACAACCCTGAGCCATGCCTTCACGTGTAGTTTGCTCAAATTCCAAGAAAACGTTTGAATTATGGAGCTAAATATTCTCACAAAAAAATGTTAGAATTTCAAGTTGTTCGAGATGAGGGGCATTAGAGTTGCAAGGTATCATTGTATTTCAAAGTTATCACTGTATCACCTGTACAGGAGAACCTCGTTTATCCGGCACCCTCGGGGGGGAGCGCATGCCGGATAACTCATTTTGCCGTTGTTTTGAGAGTTACTCTTATGGAATCGCCCAAAATCCCAATAAATACTGTGGTTTCTGGAGGTTGTTATTGTTGTTGTTTTAGGGCTGCGAGGATCCCTTGGGGAACACTATGAGCCCTGGTGATGTCCTATGATGCTATCACAGGCACGGTAGTTGACCTGTCTTCCTCAGGAAGGCACAGGTGAGGCGGATGACGGCGTGTTGCCGGGAGGGGGGAACGCCAGCCGCCGCCAGCAGGGTGGGCAGGTCAAAGGTGGTGACGTTCAGGGCGAGGAGTTGAGACTGTAGCACTACACGGTGTGAGTGGAAGTGCGGACACTGCAGCAGAAAGTGTTCAATAGTCTCCGGAAAATTCATGCACCAAGGGCAGTGGGGGTCAGGGGACAGACGGAGGCGATGCAGGTGAGCCGTGAGTGTCGTGTGCCCCAGGCGGAGGCGGGTGAGAGTGACATCCAGGACGTGGGACTTTTTCCGTATCCACGGCTGGGGGGAAGAGTCACTGCGGTATTGGCCCATAGAGGTGATGCGGAGGGCATCGCCGAGTGTATTATTCCAGGTGGAGCGGCAGACCCGGGAGACCCGTTTGGCCGCGGAGAGCGGCAGAGGGAAGGGTGTCGTGTTTACATCTGTTAAGGCCATCCTGGCAGCAGAATCAGCCACCTCGTTGCCTGGGATACCAGTGTGGGAGGGAACCCACTGGAAGGCGATCTCCCCCCCCTCATTGGTAAGGTGAAGGGCCCTCTGGATGGTGTGGACGAGGGACGTAGAGGATTGTGGATGGCGGGAGAGGAGGTGGAGTGAGGAGAGGGAGTCTGTGTAGACCACAGCCTTGCCCAACTAAATTTCTGCAGATTTTCTCAGTTTTTGAAATAATTATACTTAATTAATGCCTGGGTCGATTAGTGCCGTTGTTTTGAGGCTGCCGTTGTTTTAAATGCTGGTTAAATGAGGTTCTCCTGTATTAGATATTAACCCCTTCACGCCCAGATCTTTCCTTTGCTATATAAGATTGTATGTTTGTGTGTTGTTAGCCAAAAAATTTCGAAAAGTAACTGAATATACCAAATTAGTTAGTCGGCAAGGATACTAAACAGGTCATATCTATAAAATATTGCTTATATTCACTAAAAGTCGTCAAATGGTACCAAAATTACAATGGAAACTACGTTCTGGGCGTGAAGGGGTTAACTTATATCAAGGTATAACTGTATTTAAAATCACTGTGTTTCAAATGTTATGCCTGAAGGTCTTGCTGGCGGGCCTCTCTGAACCCCTCTCCCCCCCTGCAGCATGGGGTGCACGGCGCGACACCTGGCCGGGACGTCCTCCCCCATGGCCCGGCTGCTGGCCTCCCACGAGAAGTGTCCGCGCTCCCTCACCCAGTGCTGCCGGCTGGTCATCAGGTCACACTTGGGGCCCGGCAGACTGCAGCTCATCACTCAGTTAGAAGCTCCGTCAATTTTGATCGGTTTCCTACAGTAGCTCATAGACTTTCTTTGTTCCTGTCTTGCAAATCTATATCTATTTTAGAATGTCTAAATGACTATAAACATTTAGTAGATAAAGGTCCTAAATCTCATCCATTTTGAGTTCTATTACTCTCCGTTTTGATCACTTATACACGTAAATATTGTTACTTGAAATTTACATTACATTGCCTCAGGCTTTCTGGACTGATGGCAACAAATCATTATCATTTATTCATCAGAAACATTTAAGTATGTGTGTGAGTGTGTGTGTGCGTGTGTTGTAAATTATGTATTTAGTCCACTTCTGTGCTCTAAGTATTTCTTGATGCTTTTTGTGCTAAGTGATCCCTATGTGACACAATGATGGCCTCTCCAGATTCTTGAGTGGTTCACACAATGTTGTGGGCATTTTATTCATTGTGTGGACGTTTGTTTCATATTTTTCATGTCATATTAATTTTCATATTTTTTTTTCTTTTTTTGCACAGACTTCAGAAAGGATTGGAGAATACCAAAAAAAAAATCAGGTATTAATTGAATAGTTTTTACAAAGAATATTATTTGTTGATTGCATTTATTTTACTTTTTGTTTACACATTGCCACATCACCATGATCACTGCTCATCATTTAAAGTTAAAACATAAACCCATCGTAAATACACACACACAAAATGTTATGTGCAAAATTCATTGCTAGTTACAAAATTGATGTGATGAAATTGTGTTGAGGAAATTGGACAAATATTTATAATTGACATTCTTCTCTTCCAAACAAAAACATATTTTAGATTTGAACAAAAACTAATTCATTATTTGTTCAAAGTAACATAGTAGATGGTACAATATGTATCGTTATATCTTTTGTAAATAATAGATTTTCCCCTTCCAGAGCTATCCCCTATTTGAATAATATTAACCTTGAACAGAAACAAGGAATATATGTAATCTATATTTTTAGCCCTCATGCCTCACACTGACACCAGGAAGACACGGGAAGGGGCAGATCACCTTCACCAGTATTGCAAGGAGTTAAGACTTGTTTACCCCACATTCCTGCCACTGTTGCCCATTCATTTGTAGATATTGTCTCTGCATGAGCACCAGATTTTCCTACTTGTACTCTTTGGGTCCCCACCTCTCCTAATTTCTGCTGTCATTTCTACCGTAGATAACACTATAGTCGCCAGTCACTCGCCACTGCACTAATGTCGCCAATCACAATATATTACAAATTTTAACATCACTACAGACTTTTATGTGCCACTGAAGACGCATGCACAGTAGTTTATATTATGTACATCACACTACATGTCTTCAGTGGCACATAAAAGTCTGTAGTGATGCTAAAATTCGTAATATATTGTGCCTGGCGAAATTAGTGCAGTGGCAAGTGACTGGCGACTATAGTGTTATCTACGGTACATTGTTATACCCAAAAAGAAGTTCACAAGAGACTCCAGAAAACATTGTGACACTGGTTTTGCCGTGTACAAAATGAGTCTTACAATACCCAACAGCTTACCACTGATGGTCCTACAAGAACCTCAAGGTCGCATCAACTTCATTGGCATTTCTTACTTTAGTGTTACTTATAGTCTTCATTGGCATTTCTTACTTTCCTTGGCACAGCGTAAGAAGAACATAAGAACATAAGGAAGCTACAAGAGGCCGTGAGACCTACACGAGGTAGTTCCTGTTACTTAACACTACCTACCTCCACCTTTCATCCCCATCCATAACACTGTCTAGCCTCCTTTTAAAGCTCCCTATTGACTCCCCACTAACTACCTGACGACCGAGTCCATTCCAATCATTTACCACCCTATTTGTGAACCAGTTTCTCCCTATTTCTTTTTCAAATCTACGTTTTAATCCAATAAGTAACCTTGAATCTCTTACAAGTAATGAGGTGACAGGTGATCTGAGTCATCTTCTCCCTGTGTTGTACTCCAAAACACTCTAGATTTATGATGTCATCTCCATCATGTTACTTCCTCCACTGAGAAGTATTCCATTCCTGTGATCAGTTTATAGAGTAAGGTAGAATAGTGTATAATAGAGTAGTAGAGGAACAGTTTATAGAGTACAGTAGAATAGTGTATAATAGAGTAGTAGAGGAACAGTTTATAGAGTAAGGTAGAATAGTGTATAATAGAGTAGTAGAGGAACAGTTTATAGAGTAAGGTAGAATAGTGTATAATAGAGTAGTAGAGGAACAGTTTATAGAGCACAGTAGAATAGTGTATAATAGAGTAGTAGAGGAACAGTTTATAGAGTAAGGTAGAATAGTGTATAATAGAGTAGTAGAGGAACAGTTTATAGAGTACAGTAGAATAGTGTATAATAGAGTAGTAGAGGAACAGTTTATAGAGTACAGTAGAATAGTGTATAATAGAGTAGTAGAGGAACAGTTTATAGAGTAAGGTAGAATAGTGTATAATAGAGTAGTAGAGGAACAGTTTATAGAGTAAGGTAGAATAGTGTATAATAGAGTAGTAGAGGAACAGTTTATGGAGCACAGTAGAATAGTGTATAATAGAGTAGTAGAGGAACAGTTTATAGAGTACAGTAGAATAGTGTATAATAGAGTAGTAGAGGAACAGTTTATGGAGCACAGTAGACTAGTGTATAATAGAGTAGTAGAGGAACAGTTTATAGAGTAAGGTAGAATAGTGTATAATAGAGTAGTAGAGGAACAGTTTATAGAGTAAGGTAGAATAGTGTATAATAGAGTAGTAGAGGAACAGTTTATAGAGTAAAGGTAAATAATAGTGACAGTTATAATAAGTAGATATGTAGTAGTAGAGGAACAGTTTATAGAGTAAGGTAGAATAGTGTATAATAGAGTAGTAGAGGAACAGTTTATAGAGTAAGGTAGAATAGTGTATAATAGAGTAGTAGAGGAACAGTTTATAGAGTACAGTAGAATAGTGTATAATAGAGTAGTAGAGGAACAGTTTATAGAGTACAGTAGAATAGTGTATAATAGAGTAGTAGAGGAACAGTTTATAGAGCACAGTAGAATAGTGTATAATAGAGTAGTAGAGGAACAGTTTATAGAGTACAGTAGAATAGTGTATAATAGAGTAGTAGAGGAACAGTTTATAGAGTACAGTAGAATAGTGTATAATAGAGTAGTAGAGGAACAGTTTATAGAGCTACAGTAGAATAGTGTATAATAGAGTAGTAGAGGAACAGTTTATAGGTCAGTAGAATAGTGTATAGGTAGTAATGGAACGTTATAGAGTAGTAATAGGTAATAGGTAGTAGAGGAACAGTTTATAGAGTACAGTAGAATAGTGTATAATAGAGTAGTAGAGGAACAGTTTATAGAGTACAGTAGAATAGTGTATAATAGAGTAGTAGAGGAACAGTTTATAGAGTAAGGTAGACTAGTGTATAATAGAGTAGTAGAGGAACAGTTTAGAGTAAGGTAGTAATAGGGTGAGACATAGTAGTGAATATGATAATAGAGTAGTAGAGGAACAGTTTATAGAGTACAGTAGAATAGTGTATAATAGAGTAGTAGAGGAACAGTTTATAGAGTAAGTAGAATAGTGTATAATAGAGTAGTAGAGGAACAGTTTATAGAGTAAGGTAGAATAGTGTATAATAGAGTAGTAGAGGAACAGTTTATAGAGTACAGTAGAATAGTGTATAATAGAGTAGTAGAGGAACAGTTTATAGAGTACAGTAGAATAGTGTATAATAGAGTAGTAGAGGAACAGTTTATGGAGCACAGTAGAATAGTGTATAATAGAGTAGTAGAGGAACAGTTTATAGAGTACAGTAGAATAGTGTATAATAGAGTAGTAGAGGAACAGTTTATAGGGAGTAAGGTAGAATAGGTGATAGATAGAGTAGTAGAGGAACAGTTTATGGAGCACAGTAGAATAGTGTATAATAGAGTAGTAGAGGAACAGTTTATAAGTAGTGACAGATATAGAATAGTGTAAATAGTAGTAAGAGGAACAGTTTATAGATGACAGTAATATAGTGTATAATAGAGTAGTAGAGGAACAGTTTATAGAGTAAGTAGAATAGTGTATAATAGAGTAGTAGAGGAACAGTTTATAGAGTAGTAGAGGAACAGTTTATAGAGTAAGGTAGATAGTGTATAATAGAGTAGTAGAGGAACAGTTTATAGAGTAATAACATTCTATTAGATAAACCCTTTCTCATAAGTCTTTCAGTGTACAGTGAACTTTATAGTCACTTTGATTCCCCATACCATTATATTATATATATACATTCCTATTCTCTCCCTATGGTGAGCGAACAATACCTCTCTCATAAGGGGGGAATAAAACTACCACTCTCTCATAAGGGGGGGAATAAAACTACCACTCTCTCATAAGGGGGGGAATAAAACTACCACTCTCTCATAAGGGGGGGAATAAAACTACCACTCTCTCATAAAGGGGGGAATAAAACTACCACTCTCTCATAAGGGGGGGAATAAAACTACCACTCTCTCATAAGGGGGGGAATAAAACTACCACTCTCTCATAAGGGGGGGAATAAAACTACCACTCTCTCATAAGGGGGGGAATAAAACTACCACTCTCTCATAAGGGGGGGAATAAAACTACCACTCATAAGGGGGGGAATAAAACTACCACTCTCTCATAAGGGGGGGAATAAAACTACCACTCTCATAAGGGGGGGAATAAAACTACCACTCTCTCATAAGGGGGGGAATAAAACTACCACTCTTCTAATAACCGAGAGGGTGGTTGGTGGATAATTTCCCCAAGTGACTTGATAACATGGAAAGACTATTGTGAACTGTTTAACACCGAGCTTCTCCTTGCACCACACAGTTCCTCTTATTTACTTTGGCCTTCATACAACTTCATGTATCTATCCATTTTCTCTTCTTTCCCATTAACTCCTTCACGCCCAGATCTTTCCTTGGCTATATAAAATTGTCTGTTGTTAGCCATAAAATTACGAAAAGTGATTGAATATACCAAATTAACTAGTGGACAAGGATACTAAACAGGTCCTATCTATAAAACATTGCTTATATTCACTAAAAATTGTCTAATGGTAGCTAAATTACAATGAAAATTTCGTTCTGGGCCTCAAGGGGTTTAGTAACGCTGTATGTACATATGTCTTTCTCTCTACAGTTTCTCAGCTTGAGTTACAAGGAGCAAAAATATGTGACATGAATGTATATCTACAGTATCTATCTGTGATGCCACGTCTTAAGAACTCCCTCAGGGGGATGGCCAAAGCAAAAGAGCCTCTTATTTTTGTCCTGTCCCTGTTTGCCCTCCTCTCATGCACATATTCTAACCCTCCTCTCATTTCACAGGGGGTCATCTTATAGTACCCAACACATCAGCTATACTTATACATGAGGCGCTTATTTCAGAAAGTCGATAAGCGCCATCAATAAAAAAACTAAGAAAATGGCTTCAAAATGTTTCAATGTTCAAAATGTCATATCTTTTGAACATTGAAACATTTTGAAGCCATTTTCTTAGTTTTTTTATTGATGGCGCTTATCGACTTTCTGAAATAAGCGCCTCACATAATCTCTTAGTCATCTCTATTTCGGTCATTCTTTCTATGCGAGCAAACCACCTCGGAGTGCTGTGTTTTACCTCTCAACCCCTCCACATTTCCTTCCTTCACCTTGACTTGGAAAACCAAACCTGTTATAGTAAACGCTTTCATTACCTACTTTCCGTATCCATTCTTCTCACACCACGGCACTTACCAAATAACTCATTTCATCTGCTTGGATCTTTGTTTTTCATGCCACACCCAAGGCTCACTTGCATATGCGATTGATATGATGCATTTTTGTGATTGATTAAATTTAAATCCCTTATTCACCGCCATACTTATATTTCTTCCTCTCATGATGCATTCCGCAGATCCAACCAATTTCCTCCCTTGCAGCATTCTCTCGTCTCACCTTCCATGCTTGCACACGATCAAATCAAGATACATACAATTCTTGAGCCTTCTCCAATCTTTCTCCATTCAGCCTTGTTCCACATTTCTCCTATTCTATATGAACCCTCAACATTTAATCTTACCATTGTTCAATAGTTTGTCAGGTAACTGTAGCACAACTGACTTTGGATAGGAAGATGTAGGTACAGTACTAGATGTTGCTGCATATACCATACACCCCATGATTAGAAGGACCCTAGTACGTATGTTTGGTTTTGGATTTGATGGACAGGACAAATAATAATGCAATACCTCAATCAGTAAAAGTCATCTATAGAAACTTCCTTATGCAACATTTATCATTCTTACCAACTTCCTTATAGACAGCAGATAATTGTTTTAAATCTTCTGAAGTTTATTTTGAAAGCTTAGATAATAAGTACAGGCATTCCCCTACTTACATACTTTAAGAATGACACACAAACCTGTCTATATTTAAATCATGATTTTCACAGATATGGAATCACCCCAATATATCTTGGAAGCATGAGTGGAGCCAGTGGTTATGGTAATAGCAAGCAGCATTGAAGGCTGAAGGCTGGTGAAATATACCGTTGAGTATTATTGGGGTTGTAGCTGTACTGTACAAACTATTGTTAATGCTGTGTATAGTATTTAGCATTGACTAAAATAATATTGGACTTACATGCATTTCAAGTGAAGTACAAACCCCAGGAACTAGTTGTACACGTAAGCAGGGGAGCTCCTGTATTTGCATTATCATTTTCAATCAGTATTTCAGAACTACATATTATTCACAATCCAAAAAATCAAAACACTATAAGAACACATAATGTTATTCATATCAACATATAAAGATTTGATGAACAATTATATGCAGACATTGAAACTAATAAAGAAAAAATCTTAAATGACACAGCATGTGCATTTTATATTGCATTTATTTTAGGTCGTGTGGGTTAGACTCACTGTTTCAATCATAGTCTGTCAGGCCGGTGTGTGGTCAGGCTGTATGCAGGGTTATTGTGATGTCTGAATTGTGACATTGTTTATTAGATGATTCTGCAATCTGTACCATTGAAAATACTCAAGTGATAGAGGAGTTAAAAACAGCATGTGAACATAAATGTGACAGAAATTAGAGCTAATTGAGAAACTATAACAAAGGGTTTCAGCAGCACGTGCTTGTGAAATCTGTGCCATGATAAAAATGTATTGCTTTTGGTAACCGCTTATCAAATGCCTGATTGGAACAGTTTTCTTTGAGTCACAGCGTTGATATTTGTAATTGTTGTTCTACAGTGAGGAGTTTTTATTATGATATACTGATTTCATATTGTACAGTACTGTATATTGTATTGAACCTTTGTTTTACATTAAGAACAATAAAAATGTATTAAAGATGTCCCATAGGTTACATAACATTTAGCAGACTCAGCACTGATGACACTGATGATGACATTGATGGACACTCCTTCCCACCTTTTGTCCTTTGCATTGAGGGTTTAGTATGATTTCAAGACTTCAAGTGTAGGACTCAGGAATACTTATTTTATAAGTTTTAGACCCATAGTTGTGTGCCTCTCCAGGGACGTATCTATGTATCTTCAGGGATCTGCCTCGGAATGGTATCAGCTATTCATCAACAACTAGCTTTGGGTGAATTTTAACTCTTGGACTATTATGTAATTCTCCACACAATTGGGGGCATGGTTTCTGTTTGCCTTCATGGCGTCATGACCCGGCTATGGGACACATAACAAAACAATGAAAAAATTATTGATGTAATGAGCAGTGATCCATTTATGGGTCACTGTCTTCATGGTGTAAAGACTCTGCATTCCCAGCCTCCGAGGCAACACATCACTGCTCTCGCTTAGGTTCAAGACCATACTTGGAAGCCATGAGTGTGCCTAACAGTAACAACACCACAATCTCGGGGGAAACCCCAGTTTTCCAGATGCATTAAATGTGTTAATGTCTCTTTGTGGGAATCATATTTCACCCTCTGTGGGTGATCCACCAAAGTGTAGAGCACTGTCAACCTTGTGGGCAGCCTCTCCCTCATAGAAAAGACTCCTCCACCTGTAGGGTGGTTTCTTTTCTTTATGCACACTGCATCTCATGTGAATGCTCACAATCATTATCATGTACATTTAAAATACAAGACATTATATTTATTCATAGTAATAGATAATGATATATGTTACATGATATATGTTATATGTAACGTACAGCCTTGATTCGTGATTAGATCTTTGTTAGTTTATACATGGAATTTTTACTTTATTGTCCTGATTATGCAATGTGCTGTTAACCCTCTCACGCACAGTGACGCGATTCGCGTCAAAACGGGCCCGTCTACATCTGAGCTTTTGACGCGATTCGCGTCAAAAAACTTGTAAAAATTCGCCAAAAATAAAGTATTTATCAGAATCGCGTCAAAATTTTCTGCGTCAAAGATCCAAGCTAGACCTATAAAATAAACTAATTGTCAACTCTCGTGAGAGTGGATTTGAAATGATAAGGGCTTGTGTCTCAGTTTCCTCTCAGCAGGCAGCCTGTGAGCGCGGACTATCGTCCCTTTAAAACGTCCCGAGCTGGCCATACTGGCCATATGAAAATTATAATGGTAGCGTTGAAATCCTCATAAAAATCCGCTTTTATTGGCATATAAACCATAAAAAGTCGAATCAGGAAGTTTCGAGCTACAAAGTGGTGAACGTAAGTATTTCTTATTTCTCTTTACTCAATATTTTTTTCCGAGTCGGTAAATTCCGCTATTTATTTGCATTTCTTGTTATTTTTTTCTTTCATAAGGCAGAATAATCTCTTACAAAACCAATGATATATAATAATGCCAGGAAAAAAGAATACACGGTGAAATTGATAACATAAAAAAGAAATTCGCCGCAGTCAGGCCATTTCGCGGGGCTCCTTAGGGAGCCCCAGACGGATGTCGCAGTGGACGGAGAAACTTATTAAACTTTTCGTGCGTGAGAGGGTTAAGTGACGTATATTTAGCAAACTGATGATTTTAGTCCAATCAACTACATTTTTTCCCTGTATGAAATTATGGTAGCTTGCCTGAGAAGTCCTGTGTAAAATCCTTCATGTTATTCTAGATATTCAAATACTTGTTCTTGATGGCTTGTTCTGCTCAAAAAAGAGACTCATGTAATTACCATGACCACTTCAATTTCTATTACACCTACAGCCTACCTACCTCGTTTAACACAAGTTATGTTCCCGAAAAATAATTCTTAAAATGAATTCTATGTTCCCATTGGTTTTCCCAGTTATTTCTTAAAATTTAGGAAAAAAATTCTGCATAACTTGAAAATGTTTGCGTTAAAACAAATTTTGGTACTTTTTTTTTGTGTGTAGCTGAATTTTCATGATGCAAGGTTGCGTTAAACGAGGTAAAGGTACGTATATAGTACTTACTAGTAATGGACCGAATATTCGCATTCGCAATTGCTAATATTCGCATGTTTTTTCAATATTCGCATTCGCATTCGCACTCCTCCTCGTAGTTATTTGCGAATATGCGAATATTTTGCCCAAATCAATAAACTTAAAAAAATAAGAAAAGAAATAACAAGTGAACATAAGGCATTTTCTGCGGGGATCCTGATTGCAACCGAAAAATTTTCGGTTGCTCAAATTTCGATCCCTGTTCAACCATCCAGGGAAGATGATTGGCCCGACCCGCAATCATTTGTTGTTGTTGTTGTGACCGTTTGCAACCGAAAATTTTCCGATTGCAACCAAAAATCCCCCGCAGAAAACGCCTATAATATTACACAAGCAAACATGTAAATATATTAATAGTTTAGCCGAGTGTTAGTTAAAAGAATGGAGTAAGGAGGCGTAGTGGTAGGCTAGGTCATAGTCCCTCGAACACTAGCTCCATCCTCCAACAGAGTGGCAGCCACTACTCTCAAGGTCACTGTTACTGAACTCAACTCTTTGCCTCGTGCGCCATACTGCAGTAAGCATATACGCGCTCTTCTCTGTCACCCACGAGCAAAATCAACTTTCTTTGAAGAACAGCATTGCAGCAGCCTACTGCGTAATGGCGTCCAGTCACACCAGTGTAGTTTGGGATTACGTATTTCAAGATTATCTCGAATGACATTGCGAAGTGTAAACTGCAATAATAAATATAATTATTCATGTAAGATATTATCATGTAATAAGTATTCGTGTAAGAATGGGTCACCGTCCCACAACATGGAAACATTGAAAATTGAATGGAACTTACTTTACCGTAGATAACACGTAAGTCGCCAGGACAAAGTTTCTTTTTTATTTACAAAGTCTGGTGGCGTTAATACTTGCATCTATAAATTCATGATTTCTGGAAAGTTAGAAGGGGCTATCTGGAAAGTCTGTGTCATTTTGTGTCTTCATATGATTGTGTCATATTATGGCAAAATGAACAAATTATAAAAATAAAACCCGAGTGGCGCCGTTGGTAACAGGCTACACTAAGGTCGCCATCTAGTGTCTATGTTTAGTGTCCTCCTGCCGTCGCCGAAAAAAAAAGTAGGGAAATTTGAAACCGTATATACTTGCAGATACAAAGTATAAAACAACGCTGAAACAGGGTAGATTATACAGTCATGCATAGACCACTGTATACCTGGACTGCGCACGAGACAATGTTTTGAATTGCGGGGCTGCATAGGGGCCTGCGGGGCGCCCGACAAAAGAGATATAGTGGTTCATATAGACTGGTTTATCAATATATATGATATACTGTAATCTTCGTAAATGTTTGTTCTATAATATTATCAAATAAAAAGCAGTAAAACACGCTAAAGAAATGCCATTACGAGACTATGAAGAAATATGCATGAACTTAATATTCACTTAACTCTTCGCCATTTAAAACTTTGCGAGTCAACTTTTATCATGAAGGGTATCAATAGAAGCGCAATTTTATTAGCTTTCCATTGCTATATTTTGTTATCTGATAAATGAATTACCACCATGCATAAATTAGCGTTAACTAAATAAATAAAATCATCAATCGGGTAATTTTCCCGATTGATGAGGCTATTTATTTAGTTATATATTTCTTTTTCTGATAAATGAATTAGTACCATGTATAAATTAGCGTTGACTAAATAAATAACCTCATCAATCGGGAAAATTACCCGATTGATGATTTTATTTATTTAGTTAACGCTAATTTATGCATGGTTCTAATTCATTTATCAGATAACGAAATATAGCAATGGAAAGCTAATCAAATTGCGCTTCTATTGATACCCTTCATGATAAAAGTTGACTCGCAAAGTTTTAAATGGCGAAGAGTTGAAGTGAATATTAAGTTAAGGCATATTTCTTCAGTCTCGTAATGGCATTTCTTTACCGTGTTTTACTGTTTTTTATTTGATAATATTATAGAACAAACATTTACGAAGATTACAGTATATCATATATACTGATAAACCAGTCTATATGATCCGTATATATATATATATGAATCTGAGCGGCCCTCCGATTACAGGCCCTTGTGCGACGGGCCGATATTCCGTGCGCAGTCCAGGTATACAGTGGTCTATGAGTCATGCTATAAACTACTGTGTATCCTCTTCGGTGGCACATAAAAATCAGTAGTGATGCTATAATTCACAATATATGGCGCCTGGCAACATTAGTGCAGGTGACGACTATACTGTTATCTACGGTAAACATTCATATTTTTATGGCTGAACTCTTACAATACATGCAAAATACTTCAGTTACCTGTATGATATCAAAAATAGTGTATTGAAATATTATGTAATATTCGCAATTCGCATTCGCGAATATTAAAACCAAATATTCGCATTCGCGAATACGGAAAATAGACATTCGGTCCATCACTAGTACATACAGTATATTCTTTTTAAGTGGCATGGTTAGCTCAATGATTCTGTAGACGCATTCTCTCCCAAGCAGGGCATGTAGTACGGTACGGTACGGTAATATTTTTCGTAATTCGTACCTCAAATAAATACAGTACCGTAATTCCGTTCCGTACCTGAATATTTGTATCGTACCGTAATTTCGAACTATTTTTCGTACCCAAAAACATTTGACTTTCATAAATCAATAATTGACAAAATTACTAATAATTTTCCATTGTGATTAATATACACATACTTTTACAGGTACATACAACACATAGTAACTTCTACCCATTGATCTCTATATACTACATACATTTCATAGTCACCTCCTATACCCGAGACTAATAAATCATTAACTATATATCTATATATATATATATATATATAATATATATATATATATTATATCTATATATATATATATATATATATATATATATATATATATATATATATATATATATATATATATATATATATATATATATTATATATATATATATATATATATATATACCTAAATAGGGTGCATTTATTTTATGTATGGCATCGTAAAAGCATGATGGCATCAACAATATCTTCCTTCAATCCCACGCCACCTTACTTATCTCCTTGACCTGAGGAGGCTGAGGGATAATCCCCATGCCACGTGCACACCCAGGCAGCTGGGCAGAAATTTTACCTAGCTAATGAAGTCACACGGTGGTGTTAATTAATGGGGTCAAATCTCGTTCACTCTCATTCACCTACCCGCCCATTTACAAACGCCGTCACTCTCTTACTCATTAACCCATCCACGCCCTCACTCATTTCTTCAACACCCCTCCAACTCACTCACTCCTTAACCCACCCACATCCCTCACTTATTCACGAATCCACCTACGCCCTCACTCACTCACTCTTCCATCACAGTGACCATGAACGAGGTTGAAGTGAGGTGATTATATATACATATATATATATATATATATATATATATATATATATATATATATACATATATATACATATACATACATATACATACATACATATACATACATACATATATACATACATATATATACATACATACATATATAC
>JACEEZ010023291.1:32500-42500 GCA_016584305.1 Chionoecetes opilio
CATCAGAGACCTCAGCAGTCTGGGTTCACGCCTGATAAGTCAACAACGGACTGTATCCTAGCGCTTCGTGTCCTGGTGGAACGCCGACGTGAGTTTTGACAGGGGATGCTTGCAGCCTATGTTGATTTCAAGAAGGCGTTTGACTCAGTGCATTGATAGTCACTCTGGGATCTTCTGCGACTTCGCGTAATTCCTGCAAGGACTATTGGTTTGATGACTGGTCTGTACTCTGGGACTGAGAGTGCTGTGAAATGTGTGAGAGGTGTATCCAGCTTCTTTCCTGTGAATACAGGAGTGAGGCAAGGGTGCGTCCTTGCTCCATCACTTTTCAACACTTGTATGGACTGGGTATTGGGCAAAGTTGTAAATCAAAGTGATTGTGGAGCATCCCTCGGCAACACCAAGATCACGGATCTTGTTTTTGCCGATGATGCAGTAATCTTTGCTGAGTCGCTGGAGGTCCTGGTGATGGCTCTCGAGACGCTGCACGAGGAGGCAAAGCCTTTGGGACTTGAGGTCTCCTAGGTTAAGACCAAGGTCCAGGTGTTTGGAGGGTTACTAGATGAAACAGTACAGTCTGTTCATGTGTGCAGCGAGGACATTGAGATCTTGGAAAGCCTTACATACCTTGGTAGCGCAGTCCATAATGACGGCGGGTTACGTCAAGAAGTCTTACGGCAGATTGGCATAGCCCACGGTGTTATGGACTGCCTCAGCGGGAGTATTTGACGTTGTCGGTACCTGTGCAGGAGGACAAAGATCCGGATCTTCAAGTCGCTTGTGATCCCTGTCTTACTCTATGGTTGTGAGACATGGACACTAAATAGCGACTTGAAGAGACGAATCGATGCCTTTGGTAATAAGTGTCTTCGCAGAATCATGGGGTATCGCTGGGATGATTAAAGTGGCGTGCTTCACTACACAAGCGAAGGTTGAAAAGGGTGTGGGTGATGGGCCAGCTGCGCTGCCCACATCTACAATCACTCGGCGTCAGTCGCAGCACGGCTGGGAACAGTTGCAGCAGAACAGTCGCGGACTAAACGAATTTAAGCACCAATATTGGGTTGCCGTCATGTGATGACAGTCGCCGACAGTTGCAGCACGACGGCAACCACGGTTGCCGTCGTGCTGCGACTGTCAGTGACTGTCGTCACATGACGGCAACCCAATATTGGCGGTTAAATTAGTTTTAGTCCGCGACTGTCCGCGACTATCGCTGACAATCGCGGACTAGTCGCCTAACTACAGCAACCCGAGCCAACCACCCCGATTTTGGAGCTTCAGCCCCCCCAAAATCGGCTGCAGTCAGCACCGACTGGATGACTCAGGAAGTCGTGACCGGTCGCCGACGCGAGTAGTGGAGATGTGAACTGTGGTTTATGTGCGCGTGCTTATGTGCTTTATTATATTGTTATTAATTGAACACAATAACTACGACATGGTGATAATATGTGTAAGTATAGTGATGTGTAAATTAGTTAATTATGATTAGCCCAAAAATCCTTTTTCCTTGTTCATCAAATTTTTTTTTTTATTATGTTTTCATATGATAATGTGATCCTATAAGCATTATAATCAATATGAAAATAAAGTAGTTATCAAATAAAACATGCGAATGCATTCTTTGCATATAAAGCAAAAATTAAACATTGAAATTAGATGCATTGATAAGATAATATTATGTATAACAATACATGCTTCCAAAATGCATATAAAACTTTGTAACACAAAGCTTGTAAGGTGTATTCATCTTACAAGCAAATTACAATCATTACATAATGCAGCAGTAATTAACTGTAGAAGAAAATACCATAAAACTCACGAAATTAGTTCCGTAAACAAAAATAAAAAAAAAGCTAAATTGAATTATCCGAATGTGTAATAGTTTCCTAATTTCCCATGCATTTTCCTTAGTATGAGGCATATTTTTTATTGAAACATGAAAGGCAGAGATGTGGCTGACCATCACATGCACTGCAGAAGAACTCTTCTAGCCTTGTTTGAGGCCACCATGTATCCTTCTCCTAGTGATATCTTTTCGTAACATCCTCTGCATCTTTTCCTTGTGCTTCCTTGTGTATCCACAGGTGTGGATGATCCATACATACATAGATAGATAACAAAGTAAAAGAAAAACAGAAGAAAAAGAGAAAGGTGCTGAGAGTCTCCACCACAGTGATTCAGCAATCCAAAAAGACGCAAAAAATGTCAGTCGCAAATGCACACCAGGTATGTTTGAGCGAAGGAATCGAAATGGGGAAGTTACAAAGCGTTCTTGGCTATGTCTATCTCCAGAAAATGGGCGGGTCTACTGCTTCTATTGCAAGCTAATGGGTGCTTCGAGATCTCAGTTCACATCTGATGGGTTCTGTGACTGGAAACACGCCAATAGGGTTGCTGGCCATGAACAATCAAAGGATCACATTCAAGCAGTTTTGTCAGCAACAAGTCGTGCAATGAGAGTTGGAGGTCAAAGTCAAAAGTCAAACTCAAAGCTAACAACACAAGTGGATCAAGTTGATCAGTATTGGTGGTCTTTTGAAACGACTGATTAGTGTGTTGAAATTTTAATGTGAAAGAGACCTAGCTCTTCGAGGAGATGATGAAATAATTGAATCTCCTCATAATGGAAATTATTTAGGATTGTTAGAGCTTTTGGCCGAGTATGATGATTTCCTCAGGCAACACATACATAATCATGCCAGTCGAGGGAGCCATACAAACTATTTATCTTCAACCATCTGTGAAGAAATCGTCAGACTAATAGGCAATGAAGTACTCAAGGAAATAATTGCACGTATAAAGCTGTCAAAATAATACTCAATTTATCTCGATTCAACACCTGATGAAGGTCATGTTGATCAACTAACACTGATCTTCAGATACATGGAGCATGATACACCTGTAGAGAGATTTGTAAAAATTTGACCAAATCAAGGACACAAGGCTCAAGAAATGTTTGAAGGTTTGATGAAATTTCTAACAGACTATGATATTGACATTCAAAATTGTCGTGGGCAATCATATGATAATGCAACATCTATGAGTGGGAGATACAATGGTCTGCAAGCCAAATTTGCAGCTAAAAGTCATCATGCAGTTTGGATACCTTGTGCAGGTCACTTATTAAACCTGGTTGGAAAAGCTGCAGCTGAATGTTGTCAAGCAGCTATCTCATTTTTTTATTTTCTGGAAGCCATTTATGTGTTCTTCACAGCTTCTACACGTCGTTATGCAATTCTTAGCGATTTACTGAAAAATGTAGAATCTGGCCCAGTGTTTGTACCAAAGAGGATTTCTACAACAAGATGGTCCTGTCGAGCTGTTGCAGTGAAAGCAATTGTCCAAGGATATGTCCCAATCCGTGAAGCACTTGCTAAAATAACTAGAGATGAGAATGAGATGAGAAAAACTCGTTATGAAGGCAACGGTCTCCTTGAAAAGATGGGCAAGCTAGAGACAGCCATTTATGCTGTTTTTTGGCATGACATTCTTGGTAGAGTTGATGCCACAAGCCACGCATTGCAAGATCCAAAACTTGAGTTGAACACAGCAGTCGCAATGTTGAAGTCCTTGGAATGTTTTGTACGTGAAAAACGAGATCGCTTCCATGGTTATGAGGAGAAAGGGAAATAATTGTCAGGAACCGAGGAATATTTACAGACACGTAAGCGCCAACGTAATGTCCTACTCAATCCATTGGATTATGGACGATCTGAAGAAGCATCACTCTCACAGTCAGAAGCATTTCGCATACAGAATTTCCTTCCAGCAATTGATCAGTTCCTGAGTTCACTGGATCAACGGTTGAAGGCCTATGAAGAAATCTGTTCACTTTTTGGATTCTTGGATAAACTGCAATCATTGAATTGTGATGAAATTGAAGCAGCTGCTGCGAAATTGGTTGCTGAGTACAAGAATGATCTGGATCAAACACTTGGAGTTGAACTAGTGCAGTTTGCAGCCTTCTTTACTCAATTTCTCAAAGACGAAGATGTAGAGAAAGGGAGGGCACATTTCCTTTACAAGCTGTTGATATACAAGAATGTTGTAGATACATTTCCAAATGTTGAAATAATGTTGCGGATGTACTTGGTGCTCATGGTTAAAAATTGTTCTGGAGAACGTTCTTTCAGTAAAATTAAATTTATCAAAAACAGACTTCGTACTACAATGTGTCATGACAGGCTTAGCCACCTAGCTTTGATGAGCATTGAATATGACATCCTCAGAGAAACTGACTTCCATGATTTGATCAAAAACTTTGCAAGGGCTAGATCTCGTAAAGTGCCACTGCCAGTTCTGTAATTAAAGGTAGCTACTGGTATTGTAAAATTTATTTGTTCATTTGCAGATATATGGAAAATGTAGATATGCATCATAGATATTCAGACTAGTGTTGTAAATAGTAGCTATTGCTTACTTTGCTTATAAATATGACTGATAAAAAATAATCAATCCCTTCTCTATTGTATACATTGCTAAAGTGAATATACTTTCTCAATTTAGCTATGCTGATTGTTTCAAAATGCTCCTAAAAAGGCTAAAATTTCAAAAAAAATCCCCGGACCCCCCAGCTGCTCGGCATCTCATACTTTGTAAAATTTTGTAATGAAAGGGGGCCCCCACACAGAGGCTGCCAGGGGCCTCCACAGGTCTAAATCCGGCCCTGCCTCTGTGTGGTGCGGCTGTGTGTGCGTGTGTGTGGACAATAATAATCACAAATACTAAGCTTACAGTCTCACTCAAACTACCTAAATTTCTATGGGAAGGAAAAAAAAAAGTAAGGGTGGAGGGATTGTTGGCAATGTTTTGTGTGGGAATAGGTGAGGGATGGCTGCTACAGCGCCCCTGGCTCAGGCTGGGAGCGTCAGTGCATGGCCTTGGAAGGAAGGTGAACATCGCTCTACAGTGGCAGAAGGTACGTTACGTATGTCCCATCCATAGACACACTCGTACAGGTGTGTCTTCAATCCATGATGAACTGCATTGTGCGATAATCAAGGTATGATCTTTTTAACTTTACCATCATCAGTGTAGATACAGTGCAGTGTATCGTGACGTGGCCTTTGTGGAGTAGTGGGACTCCTGAAAATGGAAAGGGAGGGTAGCAGTGAGCGGAAGACCTTGTTGAGCAATGAAAATGAGAAACTGCAAGTGACGGTCGGTCTGGCAGTACTCAGTAGGTGCTGGGCTGGCAGGAGTGGTGGTGCGCTGCTCGTCCCTATTGCTTCCTCGGCACCCAGGCTGCCCCGTCAGAGGTAAACTTTAGCTCCTATATTATGACATAATTAGTGATCTGTACCAAACAGTTGTGTTGTTGCTGCTATATATTGCTTTGCCACGTGAATGATCTTATGGGCACAAAAAGTAAAACATTAAAGACAGTCTATTGGTTACCTGCATGTCATTGGAGGGATGCAGGCTCATCGCTGACCCACATGATGCACTGCGTTCACACTGCAGAAGGGTTACTGGTGAGAGCGACGACCCGAGACTGACGAAAATATGTGGAGGGTACCTATTCACCTTTTGATACTAAAGCAGGAAATGTCTCTATTACCCTCTCGTTACACCGGCCTGCGGGACGGGCTCAAGGGACAGGACCATTGTGGTCCGCCGTGTGGTGCTGGGGGCCGGAGTAACGCAGCGACCAGCGCTCGTGCGTTTGGTAAATTGGTAATACCGTGATTATTACACTTACAAGTACATTAGCAATCTAATCCCCGCCTCTCAGTGGACACTTGTCTTTAAGTGATGGAAAGCAGGTGGATTGAGGCGCGCCAGAGATAGTGATATAATAGCCCTGCAGTGCAGGGCTATTATATCACTATCTCTGATGTATATTTTGTATTATAACCACAACAGGTAAATACGCAGTACGTGCAGGGCCTGCGCGTACTGCGTACCTGTTGTGATGCGTAATAGCATTGTTATGGGATATGGGTGGCTACGTAACGTGTGCGTGTGTGCCACCCTCACAACTCTGCAAAAACGCTTCCGTGGCCCCGGGCTGCAAGGTATTATAGTGTCAGGTGCAGCAGGCCTCACCTGAACCTTTCCTGGAACTCTCGCTCAGTCCCTGCAGCGCCCTCCTCGCCCCGGGCGCTGCGCTGTGTACTGTACATGGAGGTGACGAGGCGAACCGGACCTTCATAATCTTTCACCCACCTCGAGCGTTGCGTTGGATGTCTGAAATGAAACTGATTCAGTGCGAATCTATTAACTAAGCATACTTGATCCGACGCAAGGCGAGTCTGTCTATACTGCCTCAGGTATGAAGTACGTAGCTGCCTTGGGAAATCATGTTAAATTAGATGTATTTTGTTCCTAACGTATGGGCCTACATCGTCCGCCTGGCCATTATTGTGAGGGCTCCGATGGCTGGCCCTCGCCGTGCAGGATGGCGCAGCCAGGGGCTGGATTCAGCAAACCATTTACGAGGTAAAACTCTGGTAAATTTCCTCGTACCTCCGCGCACATGGCAAGACCCTATTCAGCAAACACTTACGATATTGTAAATATCCTGGTAACCTACGAGTGCTCCCTGTGTCTAGTAGCGGCTTACCAGCAGATTTACCAGATATTTTAGCGAGAAGGAACACGGTCTCTCTCTCTCTCTCTCTCTCTCTCTCTCTCTCTCTCTCTCTCTCCTTTCTTTCTTTCTCTCTACTTATCTTCTTTCTCTCACCTCCTCCCTCCTCTTCCTTCTCCCTCTTTATCCTCCACACGATGAAAATATTCACGATAATATCACATACTGGCTATGATGTGTATATATGTAGGCGATATATATGTGTGTGTCTACAATAATCTACATACACACACACACACACACATCATAGCCAGTATGTGATATTATCGTGAATATTTTCATCGTGTGGAGGATGAAGCGGGAGAAGGAAGAGAAGGGAGAAGAGATAGTAGATGAAAAAGAAAGGAGAGAGAGAGAGAGAGAGAAAAAAAAAAAGGAGATAAAGGAGAGAAAGGAGAAAAAAAAGGAGATTAAGGAGAGATAAAGGAGAGAGAGAGAGAGAGAGAGAGAGAGATAATTTGGTATTAATATAGGAAAGAAGAGATAAGGGGAAAAGGTGATAAGAAAAGATTTTACCGCCACCACATCCTCTCCAGAGAAGAAAGGAGAAAAAGAGAGAGAGAGAGAGAGAGAGAGAGAGAGAGAGAGAGAGAAGGGAAAGGAAGGAGAGAGAGAGAGAGAAGAGAAAGGAAGGAAGCTTATCTCTCTCTCTCCTTTCTTTCTTTCTCATCTACTATTTCTTCTCCCTCCTCCTCCTCTTCCTTCTCCCTCTTCATCCTCCACACGATGAAAATATTCACGATAATATCACATACTGGCTATGATGTGTATATATGTAGCCTACATATATACACATCATAGCCAGTATGTGATATTATCGTGAATATTTTCATCGTGTGGAGGAGGGAGAAGGAAGAGAAGGAGGAGGGAGAAGAAATAGTAGATGAAAAAGAAAGAAAGAAAGAGAGAGAGAGAGAGAGAGAGAGAGAGAGAGAGAGAGAGAGAGAGAGAGAGAAGAGAGAAGAGAGAGAGAGAGAGAGAGAGAGAGAGAGAGAGAGAGAGAGAGAGAGAGAAAGGAAAGCACGTGTAAGCCCAACACGCCTTTTGTAAGCGTGGAGATGATTTGCTGTTGCTCGACACCAGACCCTCTGGTGGCTACCAGCTGCAATGGACCTCGTAGCTTACTAGTGTAATGGTCTTTTTGACCATCTACACCTTAGTTACCATTATGTAGTGCCCACCTTGGGAGTGTACTCTACAGTCCTGGTTACTCCGCTGCCACCACCCACATTAAGTGGGAAAAAATATATGATTGAACAAAAATAAAAGATTTAAGAAAATATGTAAGAACTGGTTGGAAACAGAATGATAACGCGTTAATATATTTCTAATTATAATATATTTAACTCTTTACTGTCTCCATTATGTAGTTATTATACATTCACAAGTTATCTTAATATTAAGTCTTCCTTCCCTCCTAGCGATACGCACGCGAAATGCTCAAGTCGTTATCCTAATATAGTTTACTATCCTTGGTAACTTCAGTCGCACTGTTACCCCTTAACGATACGCACATGTAATGCTCAAGTCGTTATCCTAATATAATGTATACGTAGTCTATCCCACTTCCAACTGTTTCCCTCTCACTTATTTTTCTATTTCCTTCTTTTCTCCTTGTCCTCACACGGCTGGCTGTGACATGTTGTGGTTGCCCCCTGTGCTAATTTGTGAGCGCTTGGCCCCCTGGTCCGCCAACAGCATCCTACCTTGGGACCCTAAGTAATGCACTTCATTAGTCTTGGTCAACAAAAAGAATCACCAGTAAGTCATGTCTACATCTCTAGTTAACAAACGTTTCACAACATACCTTTACCAAGGGCGAATAAGGTCACCTCCCAGTGGGCTTACCCACCGGGAGTCCGTCTGCTACTAAATGTTAACCTGACGTTCAGCTCCCCTTCTCACTTCGTTTCGATACGTGGTCAACTACCACTGGCTTAAAATATAAGCCTAACCAGTGATTCAGGAATGAGGCGTGGAGGAAAATTCCTCGTTAGCTTATTGGTACTTATGTGTTATTTCATCTCTTCCCCTATTAATGTAATTTCTCGCGTTACACTAGGTGCTTACAATATCGTTGCCGAATACAGTTTTGCCATCTCTCGTAGCGGTCTAGTAACTTCGACCTCGTAACAGGGTATCGCTGGTAAGTTTGCTGAATCCGGCCCCAGGATTTTGTTTATTTTTTAAGTGGCACTAGCTGTGTCTGCCACCTGTGATGCTTCGAGGCTCATGCTGCCCCCAGTGTCTTCGATGCACTCGCGAAGGCAGTGTTGATGGGCAGAATGTGGCTTGTCTTTGGCAACTTGATGTAAGAAATATTTTGTTTACGGCGAGACTCGATCCCAGGCCCCGAGCTCACTACTCCCAGGCTCAAATTCTTGTCTCTCTATCAGTTTATTTTACTAGTCTTTCTTTTACACAAATTTCAGGTCACCTTTTCTCTAGTGTCAATTTTATCGAGTCAGGGTTCTCCATTACCCTCTTAATCTTAGGCGAAGGAAAAGCAAAACGAAATACAATGAAGTGAACTAATCTTGACAATCTCAAATAAAATTTCCGCACCATGGCAACAAAATGTGTGCTCTAAAGTCCTTGCAGCTGAAACTTACGCACTCAACCACATCAATATAAATCCTGTCGCTGGAAGAACTTTGATGGAAAACGTGGTGGGCCGGCACAACGCCGAACCGAAATAGTAGTAGTAATAGTGGTAATAATAGTAGTAGTAGTAGTAGTAGTAGTAGTAGTAGTAGTAGTATGGGTGTTTTTTTACAATGACAGCGACTCTCCTATTTATTATTTTCACTGCAGCACATATATTTCGCTGTTTTTTTCTTCAATCTTACGTATTTTTTAATTAATCTACAGTTTAGCAATTACAATCATATACGTGCTTTTTTTATTCCTCGTTATATAGATACTGTAGGTAAACGGGAAGAAAAGTTATAAGACATAATAAAATAATAAAATAAGGAAACTACAAGAGGCCGTGAGACCTACACGTGGTAGTTCCTGTTACTTAACACACCTACATCAACCTTGCATCCCCATCCATGAAATTGTCTAGCCTCCTTTTACGTAAAACTCCCTATTGACTCCGCACTAACTACAGCTATAATAAACGTTTTCTCTATGTATGGCTGCTGTAACATAGGGTAGCATTGTCTGATGTTAGTATAGTGTGGACAGTGTAGCAAGAAGTGTTGTATGTTTGGTACTGCGTCACCGTGCCAAGGTCAAGATTAAGAAGTAGCGGCTGTGCGACGTGCGTGGCTTATCAATCACGTTCTGCAATCAGATACAGGTTCCAATCCTTTGTTATTCTTATTATTATCATCTTTATGCATGTGGGATCCTTAAGACATGGATGTGATTTTTTTTTGGTCATTAGTTCACTCTTAC
>JACEEZ010023291.1:52500-67500 GCA_016584305.1 Chionoecetes opilio
CCTTCTAAACCTAACTTCACGTCTCGGCTTCCTAATTTTTCTTCTCTTCTAACAACATATAACTCTTCTTTCCGTATTATCGCCTCGTATTCACCTATTTGTCTCTCCCTAATACCTATATATGTACACACACACACACACACACACACACACACACACACACACACACACACACACACACACACACACACACACACACACACACACACACACACACACACACACCCAGTACCTACGTTACATAACTTCTCATCACCTTTTCTCCTTCTCTCTTCAGCCTTGTCACCTACCCTCTTCTCAATTTCCTTAAACCTATACTTTCACACACTACCCTAAACTTGCACCTACTTTCACATCCTATATAAAAAAAGCCAGACTATAGCCCTCGTCTACCCTTCCCTCCCATGTCTCCCCTGCTAGTTACAATAGTTGCTACCCTCCCGGGGCGTCACATCTCGTCCCCACACACACGCTCACCTATTATCAATTATTTGCTTTAGTACTTAAGTTCATTCCCTCGTCTATATATTATGTTGTTGTTTTTCTTGTATGCCTTCGGGTGAGAATAAATAACATCACTCTGCCTACAGATGCAGTCCGCGGCGGTGGTGACGGCGGTGGTGGTGGTGGCCGTGCTGTGCTTGGCTTGGGGACAGCGCGGTGCCTCGGCCCAGGCAGTACGGACGAGTAGGGATTTTTTATGGAGTAGTAGTAGTAGTAGTAGTAGTAGTAGTAGTAGTAGTAGTAGTAGTAGTACTATACTAGTAGTAGTAGTAGTAGTAGTAGTAGTTAGTAGTAGTACTAGTAGTAGTAGTAGTAATAGTAGTAGTAGTAGTAGTAGTAGTAGTAGTAGTAGTAGTAGTAGTCGTAGTAGTAGCAGTTGTTGTTGTAGTGTTTGTGTCGAAATTTCAATGCATTCAAGTCCATAATGTCGTATGTGTGTGTGTTTGTGTGTGTGTGTGTGTGTGTGTGTGTGTGTGTGTGTGTGTGTGTGTGTGTGTGTGTGTGTGTGTGTGTGTGTGTGTGTGTGTGTGTGTGTGTGTGTGTGTGTGTGTGTAGGGGGCATGATCTAAGTAGTAGTCTAAGCAGCAGATAGTAGATGGTAATAGTAATAGTAGTAGATAGTAATAGATAGCTAAGTAGTATTCTAATAGCAGATCTACTATTTAGATCATGGTAGGGGGGGAGGGGGTTAAGATAGAGTGAGAGATAAGATAGATAGACAGGTTACTCTAAATGAAATAAAAAGTTACTCAAAATGAAAAAAGGTTACTCTAAATGAAAAAAAAAAAATCATTGGTCAGTCGACTATGTGATGTAAAAATACTCCTGCCCCGAGTGAGGATCGAACTCACGACCTTCAATTATGAGACTGACGCGCTGCCTACTGCGCCATCGAGCACTTTGAAGGTCTTATGTAGATAAACATATAGATACATAATAATTATAACATCATTTACGTTTATATTAAAGGTAAATGATGACAGTAATCGTAAACAGAGGCTCTTCTAAGGTAATTGTCAAGGTAATTCTAAGGCATATGACGGTGAATGTAGGTAAAGATATATAGATAGTAGTTATAACATTTAACGTTATAATAAAGGTAATTAGTCAGGCAAGCAGGGACAATAGGCATAAACAGAGGCTTTTCTAAGGTATATTTCCCGTTGCATCAGGTTGACGGGGCGGCGGAGGCTGAGGTGGCGGCGGTGTGGGTGGAGCCGCGGCAGCTGCTGGGCGTGGTGGAGTACACGAGCCATGGGGTGCGCTGGTTCACGGCGCTGCCCTCCGTGGCCTCCGTCAGGGCAAGGGTGGACGACCAGGTAAGGGCACGACGGTAACATTAATCCTCTTCTGAACTTTTTATATTATTATTTTTTATTCAAACAGTTATTAATCCCACAGATGGCTTAAAAGGTAGATACGTCAAGGCAGTAAATGTTCAGCATTGTTTGAGACATGCAGTAAATGTTCAGTATTTGTAACTGCATTGGCCTATCACCCCTCCCCCTCCCGCGGCCTCGCTGTACAAACATTTCTACTTATAATTTAAAGTAGAAATGGTTTGTAATGATAAGGTTTGGTACAGCGAGGCCGCGGGAGGGGGAGGGATGATAGGCCAATGCAGTTACAATACTGAACATTTACTGCATGCCTAAAACAAATATACTTTCATCCCTATTCTGTCTACAACACTACGTAAGGACAATAAGGACACGAGGAAACTACAGGAGCCCAGTAAATCTACACGTGGCAATTCATGCAATACACAGACACTACCTACATCCACCTTTCATGATTCATCCCTATCCATGTATTTGTAAGTCTTCTTTTATAACTCCCTAGCGTCTCAGCACTAACTACCTGATAACGGATCGAGTCTATTCAATCATCTACCACCCTATTTGTGAACCAATTTCTTCCTCTTTTTTAGATATAGATAATGTCAAGTACCATTTTTCTCATCGGAATGAATATTGCCATGGTAATATCTACATGTGTCACTAAAACGTATTCCCTTATATAGTGATGCATCTGTGTTATTTATCAAGTAATTCTGCACTATATCAATACTTCTTAATTCTTACTTCTAATCATCATAAATTAAGCGACATTATATAACTTGTTGAATGGTATTATTATATTATATACACTCCTTGAGGCCCAGATCTTTCCTTTGCTATATAAAATCGTCTGTTATTAGCCATAAAATTACGAAAAGTAACTAAATATACCAAATTAGCTAGTGGACAAGGATACTAAACAGGTCATATCCATAAAATATTGCTTATATTCACTAAAAATCGGCTAATGGGACCCGAATTACAATGGAAATTACGTTCTGGGTCTCAAGGGGTTAGCACTAACAATACTTCTCATGTATATCAACAACAACATTACCATGATATTTTTGGAGGCAAGCGCGTGACAACATGACATTTTTCTTCACATCCGCTGCTGCTATGTCTCAAACGGGTCCCAAACGTTTGCCAGTAACAAGGTATTTTTTTATAACAATATCCTGCTACTATAACACTAATTAAAGAGCGATATAACACTTATAACACTAATTATAACACTAATTAAAAAGCGATAGTCGTGTTGATGTTACTCTTGTAAACTTTTTTCCCTCTTTTTTTTCTTCTCTCTTCTTCTTCTCCAGCGTCACCAACTACCTCCCCCCCCCCCTACTTCTTTTTTCTTCTTCTCTCATCTTTCATTTCTCTTCTTTTTCTCCTCTCTTTTTCTTCTCCTTCAGCGTCAGTAACCTCCTCCTTCCCCCTACAGAAGGTAACAAATTTTTCTTCCCCTTCAGCGTCAGTAAGTTCCTCCTGCCCCCTACAGAAGGTGCAAACTTTTTCTTTCTCTTCATCATTTCTGTTCTTTTTCTTCTCTCTTCTTTCATTTCTCTCTTTCATTTCTCTTCATTTTTTCCTCTCCTTTTCTTCCCCTTCAGCGTCAGTAAGTTCCTCCTGCCCCCTACAGATGGTGGCGCGGGTGGAGGCGGTGGGGCCGGTGGTGCAGGGTCTCCCAGATGACAACTTCACCTTCAGCGGCGTCGTCAACGTGTCGGCGACCTTCGTGGGCTACAACAAGATGCACCTCGACCTCTACGACGGACTGGGTGCTGTGAGTGTGTGTGTGTGTGTGTGTGTGTGTGTGTGTGTGTGTGTGTGAAAATGAGAGAGACTACACAATGACAGGAAATTTAGTGATGTCCTTCAAATCGAGCCCCTCTCTCTCTCTCTCTCTCTCTCTCTCTCTCTCTCTCTCTCTCTCTATTAACCATAATTTTCTTCATCCTTCAACACATAATAACAATGGAAATCCGCATGTTAACAATGTCACCCTCTACCCCTTCCATTTCCCTTTCCTCTCTTCCCTTCTTCCATCTCACCCTCTCTCCCTCTCTCCTTCTCCCCCATTCTTTACCTCCTCGTTCGCATGAGAGAGCGGAAACACGATAATCAAATATCCGGCCTTTTTCTCATTGTGTAAGAGTTTTCGCCCCCATGACAAGTGAATTTACAGCTCTCTCTCTCTCTCTCTCTCTCTCTCTCTCTCCTCTCTCTCTCTCTCTCTCTCTCTCTCTCTCTCTCTCTCTCTCTGTCTCTCTCTCTCTCTGTCTCTCTCTCTCTCTCTCTTTCTCTCTCTCCTCTCTCCTCTCTCTCTCTCTCTCTCTCTCTCCTCTCTCTCTCTCTCTCTCTCTCTCTCTCTCTCTCTCTCTCTCCTCTCTCTCTCTCTCTCTCTCTCTCTCTCTCTCTCTCTTCTCTCTTCTCTCTCTCTCTCTCTCTCTCTCTCCTTCGCTCTCTCTCTCTCTCTCTCTCTCTCTCTCTCTCTCTCTCTCTCTCTCTCTCTCTCTCTCTCTCTCTTCTCTCTCTCTCTCTGGTGTAATGAATCCGTCCTTTTTTTTCGTGTTGTATTTTTTTTTTTACGTCCAGTTCATTTTCGTTCATTACTCACGTACTAAAATATCCAAATTCTGATGATGATAAGTGTATCCGGACCGTAAATTTTTTGTGTGATTAACTTTCTGTTTATATATATGCATGGACGAGTGTGTATGTATGAATGTATTTATAAGTGTAGCCTATCCCATTATTTAATTTTCATAGGTTGTTATTTTTAGTCTGTTCTCGTCACCCTATCTTCTATCCACCTCTTCATTCCTTCCTATTCTTTAAAATCTCCCTTCCTTTTCTCACTTTATTCTTCTCTTTTCCCTCTCTCTCTCTCTCTCTCTCTCTCCTCTCGTCTCTTCTCTCTCTCTCTCTCTCTCTCTCCTCTCTCTCTCTCTCTCTCTCTCTCTCTCTCTCTCTCTTCTCCTCTCTCTCTCTCTCTCTCTCTCTCTCTCTCTCTCTCTCTCTCTCTCTCTCCTCTCACTCTCTCTCCTCTCTCTCTCTCTCTCTCCTCTCTCTCTCTCTCTCTCTCTCTTCTCTCTCTCTCTCTCCTCTCTCTCTCTCTCTCTCTCCTCTCTCTCTCTCCTCTCTCTCTCTCTTCTCTCTCTCTCTCCTCTCTCTCTCTCTCTCTCTCTCTCTCTCTCCTCTCTCATCTCTCTCTCTCTCTCATGCTCCTTTCATTTCCTCTCTCCCCTTTTGATCTCTTTCCTCACCTTAATTCGTCATCAACCCATTTTTTTCATTCTTTACCCTCTCTTACTTCCTTGATACTCCTCTTCCTCCTTCCTATCCTCTACTTTACTCGCCCTTATCTTCTTACTTCCTTGATACTCCTCTTCCTCCTTCCTATCCTCTACTTTACTCGCCCTTATCTTCTTACCTTCTCTTTACTCTCCCTTATCTTCCCTCTACCTTCTCTTTATTCTCCCTTATCTTCCCTCTACCTTCTCTTTACTCTCCCTTATCTTCCCTCTACCTTCTCTTTACTCTCCCTTATCTTCCCTCTACCTTCACTTTACTCTCCCTTATCTTCTTACCTTCTCTTTACTCTCCCTTATCTTCCCTCTACCTTCTCTTTACTCTCCCTTATCTTCCCTCTACCTTCTCTTTACTCTCCCTTATCTTCCCTCTACCTTCTCTTTACTCTCCCTTATCTTCCCTCTACCTTCACTTTACTCTCCCTTATCTTCCCTCTACCTTCTCTTTACTCTCCCTTATCTTCCCTCTACCTTCTCTTTACTCTCCCTTATCTTCCCTCTACCTTCTCTTTATTCTCCCTTATCTTCCCTCTACCTTCTCTTTACTCTACCTTCTCTTTACTCTCCCTTATCTTCCCTATCCTCTACTTCTCTTTCACCAATCACAAGCTTTCAACACACCAGCCTCGCCTCACCTACTGACCTCAACAAACCTCAACAAATATATAGAGCGTCACAAATAGCCTTCTTCCGCCTGTCTCTCACCCAGCACACCTCTCTCCTCTCAACCAAGACCTATATATTCTAAGAGGTTTTTTTTATTATTTTTTCCTTAGAATATAATAGGTCTTGCTCTTGTGTGTACAGGTCAAGGATAGAATAATAGAGGTCTTGTATTATTTATCCTTGGTTTAGGTGGTCGGGGAGGCAGAGGTGCGTATGTCCGTCCTGCTCTCCTATCAAGACCTAAGTGACCTGTTCATGCTCATCGCCAGCGTGCTCGTGGCTCTGCTCTACGTCATCATGGGCGCCACGCTTGACCTCGAGGTGCTCAAGATGATCATGAAGAAGCCCTTCGGTCCTATAGTGGGCATCGTGTGTCAGTACCTGTTCATGCCCCTGGTGAGTGTTTGTGCACATGGGTGCAGAGAAGGATGACCAAAATGATACAAGGGATGCGTAACTTTAGTTATGAGAAGAGATTGAAGCTATTAAAATTACCCCCACTCGAGAGGCGTAGAGTAAGGGGCGATCTGATAGAAGTTTTTAAGAGGTTAAAGGGATACAATAAAGGAGATGTAGGAAAAGTTCTTACAGCTAGTTATCAGGGTAGAACAAGAAATAACGGATTCAAACTGGAAAAGCGTAGATTTAAAAAAGAAATATGGAGAAACTGGTTCACAAATAGAGTGGTAAATGATTGGAGGGACTCAGTCGTCAGGTAGTTAGTGCGGAGTCAATAGGGAGTTTTAAAAGGAGGCTAGATCATTTCATGGATGGGGATGAAAGGTGGATGTAGGTAGTGTTAAGTAGCCACATGTAGGTCTCACGGCCTCTTGTAGCTTCATTATTTTCTTATGTTCTTATGTTCTTATGTACATACGTGGTGACCGTATAGGCTTATTTAGCAGCCCTCATTCCTTGACCCGTAGTTATCTAGGTAGGTAGCGTGACCTCGTGTCCAGTCGGTTCCAGGTTACGGTATAAGGTGAGTTCCAGGTCACGGCCCCTGGAGAGTGCTGGAGGTCTTCACGCCACGCCACACGCTACAGACACAGATACTGATACATTACATAAGAACATAAGAAGATCATAAGGAAATAAGGAAGCTACAAGAGGCCGCGAGACCTATATACACGAGGTAGTTCCTGTTACTTAACACTACCTACATCCATCTTTCATCCCCATCCATGAAGTTATCCAGCCTCCTTTTAAAGCTCTCTAATGACTCCGCACTAACTACCTGTCTACTGAGTCCATTCCAATCATTTACCCTATTTGTGAACCAGTTTTTCCCTATTTCTTTTTTAAATCTACGCTTTTCCAGCTTGAATCCGTTACTTCTTGTTCTACCCTGGTTACTAGTTACTAGCTCATAAGACAGGAACTACCTAGGAACTACTACGTATAGGTCTTACTGACGGCTTCTTGTAGCTTCCTAATTTCCTGATGTCACACCACAGCACACGCCACGCAGGTACTGATATATTACGACACTTAATGGTTTACTTACTTCATTAAGAATAAAATTGAGAATAAAGTGACAGGAAGAAAGAAGAGGGAAGGGAAGAGGAGGACACCATAAGAAGAGGAAGAGGAGGATACGATGACTGCATTACCGAAGGCCCGTTCTTATCTTGTATTATTCTTCGCAGATTAGCATTATTAATAGGTTGTGTAATGTCTTCGTAATATCTTATTCTACCTGCACCCGTTCTTATCTCGTATTCTTCACAGTGGCATTATTTTTACTAGCTTATGTAATATCTTCGTCATATCGTATTCCATCTGTGCCTGTTCTTATATTGCATTATTCTTCACAGATTGGCATTATTACTACCGTAGATAACAGTAAAGTCGCCAGGACAACGTTTCTTTGTTATTTACAGACGTGTGGTGGCGTTAATACTTACATTTCTACATCCATGATTTCAGGAAAGTTAGAAGAGGCAATCTGGAAAGTCTGTGTCATTTTGTGTCTTCATCTGCGTCATATTAGGGCTATAAATGAACAAATTATAAAAATAAAACCGAGTGGCGACGTTATTATACCTACTACAGTAAAGTCGCCAGCTAGTATTTTAACCCAACAGTTGAGTCGCCACTCTGGGGAATTCAGGGAAATTAGAGGTAAAGTAAAACAAGTCTCTATATATATTAGCTGCGGAAGATGCTTGGATATAAAAAAAATTCCTCTGCCAACGTGAAAACAAATTCTATTCAAGTTTGAAAGATCTGGCAAGTCTTGTGTCCTGTCGCTCGAAAGGTGATGAGCTACTGTCTGTCGTCGCTCCAAGAAAAACTTGAGAAGCAAAATGCGCAACAGTTATACTTGCACATACAAAGCATAAAACAACGCTGAAACAGGGTAGATTATACAGTCATGATATAAACTATTGTGTATCATCTTCAGTGGCACATAAAAATCAGTAGTGATGCTATAATTCGTAATATTTGGCGGCTGGCGACATGACTGCAGGTGGCGACTTGACTGTTATCTACGGTAGCTTATGTATTGTCTTCGTAATATCGTATTCTACCTTCGCCCGTTCTTATTTTGTATCATTCGCAGATTAGCATTATCAATAGCTATGTAATGTGTTCGTAATATTGTATTCCTCCTGTGCCTATTTTGACCTTGCATCCCTCGCAGATTGCCTTCGGTCTGGCCAAAGCGACCTTCCCGGGCAACCCTCTGGGCCAGCTGGGACTGTTCCTGGGTGGCTGTTGTCCCGGCGGCGGCGCCTCCAACATGTGGACACACCTGCTGGGGGGCTCCCTCGACCTCTCCATCATGATGACCTTCATATCCACCATGGCGGCCTTCGGTAATGCATTCTTCGTATCCTTCTCTTCCTGCCTTGATTTCCTCTTTCCACTCTATTCTCCCCTCTTCCTCTTTTTATCTTATCGTATCCTCCTCTTCCCTCCTCTTTCTTACTTGCCTTCCTCCTATCACTCTATTATCTCTTCTTCCTCTTCTTATGGTATCCTCCTCTTCCCTTCCCTTTTCTTTCTTCCTATCACTTTATTCTCCCCTCTTCCTCTTCTTATGGTATCCTCCTCTTCCCTTCCTTTTCTTTCTTCCTTGCCTTCCTCTTATCACTCTATTATCTCTTCTTCCTCTTCTTATGGTATCCTCCTCTTCCCTTCCCTCTTCTTTCTTCCTTGCCTTCCTCCTACCACTCTATTATCCCCTGTCACCTCATCCTCTTCTTATGGTATCCTCCTCTTCCCTTCCCTCTTCTTTCTTCCTTGCCTTCCTCCTACCACTCTATTATCCCCTGTCACCTCATCCTCTTCTTATGGTATCCTCCTCTTCCCTTCCCTCTTCTTTCTTCCTTGCCTTCCTCCTACCACTCTATTATCCCCTGTCACCTCATCCTCTTCTTATGGTATCCTCCTCTTCCCTTCCCTCTTCTTTCTTCCTTGCCTTCCTCCTACCACTCTATTATCCCCTGTCACCTCATCCTCTTCTTATGGTATCCTCCTCTTCCCTTCCCTCTTCTTTCTTCCTTGCCTTCCTCCTACCACTCTATTATCCCCTGTCACCTCATCCTCTTCTTATGGTATCCTCCTCTTCCCTTCCCTCTTCTTTCTTCCTTGCCTTCCTCCTACCACTCTATTATCCCCTGTCACCTCATCCTCTTCTTATGGTATCCTCCTCTTCCCTTCCCTCTTCTTTCTTCCTTGCCTTCCTCCTACCACTCTATTATCCCCTGTCACCTCATCCTCTTCTTATGGTATCCTCCTCTTCCCTTCCCTCTTCTTTCTTCCTTGCCTTCCTCCTACCACTCTATTATCCCCTGTCCACCTCATCCTCTTCTTATGGTATCCTCCTCTTCCCTTCCCTCTTCTTTCTTCCTTGCCTTCCTCCTACCACTCTATTATCCCCCTGTCACCTCATCCTCTTCTTATGGTATCCTCTCCTTCCCTTCCTCTTTCCTCTCTTCTTCTTCCTTGCCTTCCTCCTACCACTCTATTATCCCCTGTCACCTCATCCTCTTCTTATGGTATCCTCCTCTTCCCTTCCCTCTTCTTTCTTCCTTGCCTTCCTCCTACCACTCTATTATCCCCTGTCACCTCATCCTCTTCTTATGGTATCCTCCTCTTCCCTTCCCTCTTCTTTCTTCCTTGCCTTCCTCCTACCACTCTATTATCCCCTGTCACCTCATCCTCTTCTTATGGTATCCTCCTCTTCCCTTCCCTCTTCTTTCTTCCTTGCCTTCCTCCTACCACTCTATTATCCCCTGTCACCTCCATCCTCTTCTTATGGTATCCTCCTCTTCCCTTCCCTCTTCTTTCTTCCTTGCCTTCCTCCTACCACTCTATTATCCCCTGTCACCTCATCCTCTTCTTATGGTATCCTCCTCTTCCCTTCCCTCTTCTTTCTTCCTTGCCTTCCTCCTACCACTCTATTATCCCCTGTCACCTCATCCTCTTCTTATGGTATCCTCCTCTTCCCTTCCCTCTTCTTTCTTCCTTGCCTTCCTCCTACCACTCTATTATCCCCTGTCACCCCATCCTCTTCTTATGGTATCCTCCTCTTCCCTTCCTTCTTCTTTCTTCCTTGCCTTCCTCCTACCACTCTATTATCCCCTGTCACCCCATCCTCTTCTTATGGTATCCTCCTCTTCCCTTCCCTCTTTTCTTCCTTGCCTTCCTCCTACCACTTATTATTCCCCTGTCACCTCTCCTCTTCTTATGTATCCTCCTCTTCTCTTTCTTTTCTTGCCTTCCTCCTACATCTATTATCCCTGTACTATCTTTTTATGGTATCTCTTTCCCTTCCCTCTTCTTTTCCTTGTCCTTCCTCTACCATCTATGTATCCTGTCATCTCATCTCTTCTTATGGTATCCTCCTCTTCCCTTCCCTTCTTTCTTCTTGCTTCCTCCTCCTTATTATCCTGTCACTCATCCTCTTCTTATGGTATCCTCCTCTTCCCTTCTTTCTTTTTCCTTGCCTTCTCCTACCTCTATTCCTGTCACTCATCTCTTCTTATGGTATTCCTCTTCCCTTCCCTCTTCTTTCTTCCTTGCCTTCCTCCTCACTCTTTATCCCTGTCACTTCTTCTCTTATGGTATCCTCATCCCTTCCCTCTTCTTCTTCTTGCCTTCCTCCTACCACTTTATTATCCCCTGTACACGCACCTCTTCTTATGGTATCTCCTCTTCCGTTCCTCTTCATTTCTTCTATAGCCTTATCTCCTCATATCACCGCACTCCCTCTTCTTATGTGTATGTCTTCTCTTCTCTCACGCTTCATGTGTGTTCCATCACTAATTTTTGTTTCCGCTACTTTCTTAGCTAATGTGTGTTTGTTTGTCATTCTTAGCTAATGTGTGTTTGTTTGTCATTCTTAGCTATGTGTGTTTGTTTGTCATTCTTAGCTAATGTGTGTTTGTTTGTCATTCTTAGCTAATGTGTGTTTGTTTGTCATTCTTAGCTATTCTGTGTTTGTATGTCATTCTTAGCTAATGTGTGTTTGTTTGTCATTCTTAGCTAATGTTTGGTTAGTCACCATGTCTTACTATTCTGTGCTTTAGTAGCTTTTAGCTATGTTGTTTGTTCATACATTCTTACTATTTGTAGTCAAAAGCGAAGCACCGTGCGTAGTGTGTTTGGTTACTCACTTTATCCTGTACTGCACGAACTTTCCTGTTATGACGAGGTCATGCCCGGTCATAGGTCACGCCCGACACTCCGCATGATGGGAGTGGGGCGTGATTAATGTAGGTAGCAAGGTTAAGGGAAGGAAGGCTTCTCTCTCGGCTTTGGTAGGTAGTACAAAGTTATGTAGTACAAAAGCTTACATTTGTATAATATCTTTTATATAACAAATTTAGATATCGATACACACTCGCTATAAATATAAAGAATAAAACGCTATATAACCTGCAAGAAAGCGTTGACCTCTATCATAAACTGTCCAGCAACTCAAGCTATACATTATAAGTGTTCCTGATGGGATAATGGCGCGTCATGACATCGCCACCTGGGTGTGTGTATTTGTAGTAATGGTTTCTATAGTTTATTTTAGTACTTAGTTTTTCCTCTAGTCTTTCATGAAATATGTATTTAATTTTTAGATTCAGTAATATTAGTTATTTTTAGTGTTATCTAGTCTCGACATTTTATGAGAAGTTTATTTCTTTATTATTAATTGTTGGGCAAGTGTTTGTATTTTATGTTAGGGTTGTTTTATAGTTGTGGTTTGTATGGCTTATGCTCGTATGCAATATGTTTTTGTTTGTGGGTATTTGAATTGTTTCTTCATTTATTTCTTGTAACTTGGTTTATGCTGCCAAAACAGTTTTTCATGAAATATTTTTACGAACGGATTATTGTTTAGACACGAAATGTATTATCTGTATTTGTATTGACCTTTATTGTAACGCTTGTATTAAATATAGTTGTTGTGGTCAATAACATTAACTAACTAACTAACTGTGTCCCTGAAGCCACCGTGCCGCTGTGGGTGCTGGTGATGGGCCCGACCATCGTGGGCGACGAGGACTTCGTCATTCCCTACAAGGACATCACCGTGCTGGTGTTCAGTCTGTCAGTACCTTGTGCCCTTGGGATGCTGATTGCCAAGTTCCTGCCCAGGTGGGTGTCTGTGTGTGTTTACTCTCTCTCTCACTCACTCACTCACTCTCTCTCTCTCTCTCTCTCTCTCTCACTCACTCACTCACTCTCTCTCTCTCTCTCTCTCTCTCTCTCTCTCTCTCTCTCTCTCTCTCTCTCTCTCTCTCTCTCTCTCCTCTCTCTCTCTCTCTCTCTCTCTCTCTCTCCTCTCTCTCTCTCTCTCTCTCTCTCTCTCTCTCTCTCTCTCTCTCTCTCTCTCTCTCTCTCTCTCTCTCTCTCTCTCTCTCTCTCTCTCTCTCTCTCTCTCTCTCTCTCTCTCTCTCTCTCTCTCTCTCTCTCTCTCTCTCTCTCTCTCTCTCTCTCTTGTATATCTATCTACGTGCAGTATATTAACCAGATTTATTAGTGCTATCCTACGTATTAATTTGCACCATTCATTCATTCATCTATCTATCTAGTTAGTTATTGAGTTTTAATGTTCTTTCCCGGTGCCGGCGGTGGTGGTGGTAGGGTGTCAGCGGTGATGCGTAAGATGCTGACGCCGCTGACGCTGTTCATCGTGCTGTTCCTCTTCACCTTCGGAGTGTACGCCAACCTGTACGTGTTTCAACTGTTCGAGGCCAAGGTGAGAGAGAGAGAGAGAGAGAGAGAGAGAGAGAGAGAGAGAGAGAGAGAGAGAGAGAGAGAGAGAGAGAGAGAGAGAGAGAGAGAGAGAGAGAGAGAGAGAGAAGAGAGAGAGAGAGAGAGAGAGAGAGAGAGAGAGAGGAGAGAGAGAGAGAGAGAGAGAGAGAGAGAGAGAGAGAGAGAGAGAGAGAGAGAGAGGAGAGAGAGAGAGAGAGAACAAAATAAAGAGAAAAAATACAGATTAATGTGTCGAAGAAAATCATTCTCTTAGTCAAATGTTGTCACACTTGCGTAACACACGCACACACACACACACACACACACACACACACACACACACACACACACACACACACACACACACACACACACACACACACACACACACACACACACACACACACACACACACACACACACACACACACACACACACACACACTGAAGACTCCCTCATCCTTCCCTCCCCCTCCCCTTCCCCAGACCGTGCTAGCGGGCTTCGGGCTTCCCTTCCTGGGCTACCTGAGCGGGCTGGGTCTGGCGTGGCTGCTCAGACTGCCGCTACAGGACCGCATCGCCATCGGCATCGAGACGGGCATCCAAAACATGACCATCGCCGTCATCATCCTGAAGCTGACTCTGGAGGCGCCCGCGTCAGAACTAACTGTGGGTAAGTATAATAATAACAATAATAATGATGATAATTTAATTCTCACCCGAAGGCGTACAGGAGAAACAACAACAACAACACAATATACAGACATGAGGGAATGAACTTAAGTACTAAAGCCTAGAAAACCTTAAGTATAGCCTAGAAGCCCTAGATCAAATGACTACTCTAGGTCAAACCACGCGCAGATTAGTGACGATAGAGTCAGTTGATCTAGTCTATAGGGTGTAGCGATGTACTGTACACCTGTAATGGAGGAAGGATAACAGTAGCGCTCAGAACAATAATTATCCCACTTTTTCATCCTCCTTACTCCGCCACACGTCCCCGATTTCTCCTCCATCTCGTCCAAGTACCGCCCACCCTAACTAACTGTGGGTAGGTATAGGCTAGATCAATTGACTACTATAGTCAAACCCCGCGCAGATTAGTGACGATAGACTCAGTTGATCTAGAGTGTGGCGTTGTCCTGTACCTCCTCGGGCGACGGGGCACCAGCACTCTCTCCTCTGCACCGGGTTGTTTGTTGTACCGTCGTTCATATTTCGGGTCACATCTGAGTGATAATGTTATGAGGCGTTGGTCATTGAATTGAGAGTAGTAGGTGTGGTTATGCAGATGCAGCCTTTGCTTATAACACTCAGATTAAAACATTCAGCAACACTCCTCAGGATCCGATAGAATTGTCAAAGATAAAAACCGAAAGAAATAGTGTAGATTATAACGTTTGAATACATTTACTGTAAGAATAAGACAGTTTTCTACAATATCTTCACCCCTCGCCTCTTTCCCCTCAGTGTTCCCCATCCTACACCCACCATCCTGACCCTTCCCCTCAGTGTCCCCCATCCTACACCCACCATCCTGACCCTTCCCCTCAGTGCCCCCATCCTACACCCACATCCTGACCCTTCCCCTCAGTGTCCCCCATCCTACACCCACCATCCTGACCTTTCCCCTCTTTCCCCTCAGTGTCCCCCATCCTACACCCACCATCCTGACCTTTCCCCTCTTTCCCCTCAGTGTTCCCCATCCTACACCCACCATCCTGACCCTTCCCCTCTTTCCCCTCAGTGTCCCCCATCCTACACCCACCATCCTAACCCTTCCCCTCTATCCCCTCAGTGTTCCCCATCCTACACCCACCATCCTGACCCTTCCCCTCTTTCCCCTCAGTGTTCCCCGCCGCCGCCGTGATCATGACGCCCATCCCGCTCATCCTGGCGCTCATCCTGCGGCGGTTGTACCTGTGGCGCCGCGGCCCTGACCCGGTGAGTAGTGGCTCTGCTTGGTTACAGGT
>JACEEZ010023291.1:72500-77500 GCA_016584305.1 Chionoecetes opilio
CTCCGATGCACTCGCAATCGAAGGTAGAGTTGATGGGCATGGCATGTGGGTGTTCTTAGGCCACTCGACGGTGCAGAAAGGTTTTGGTTTTCTTCGGGGATCGAACTCGGGTCACCGAGAACGCCAGTCGGAGACGCTAACCACTCCGCT
Organism: Chionoecetes opilio; assembly: GCA_016584305.1. Classification (NCBI taxonomy): domain Eukaryota; kingdom Metazoa; phylum Arthropoda; class Malacostraca; order Decapoda; family Majidae; genus Chionoecetes; species Chionoecetes opilio. Next base: position 72,651 of record JACEEZ010023291.1, read on the forward strand.
ACCGCCTCCCCAAACTGTGAAGGTATGGAGGAACTAAAGCCCACTAATAATGGCGGGAAAGGACTCTAGAATTTTACCAAACTATTGACTGTCTGAGCATGGTGATTACTGTACCGGGGTGAAATTTTACCTGAATTATTTATTTTTATATACTTTTTTAGCTATTTCTTCGTGGTTCTGTAGTAACGCGCTCGTCTTCCTTCAGGGAGACCGCATTGGTGGTCCTGCTTTAGATAACAACACTAGTATAGTAATCCTGTAGTTACTATGTCCCAATAATAAGTAGCAAGTTGATCTAATCGTATTTGTACTAATTGGCATACTAAATCACACTTAAAATCCATTTGGGATTTATTCAATGTCAGCAGCAACGTACCCTCCAATTTTTTGTTTTTGTTTTTGTTTTGTTTGTTTTGTTTTTTGAGAGAGAGAGAGAGAGAGAGAGAGAGAGAGAGAGAGAGAGAGAGAGAGAGAGAGAGAGAGAGAGAGAGAGAGAGTTATTCAAGATACATATTGACATAAAAGGAAACATGCCACGTCACTACATACCACATTACCCTTTCTAACTGTGCTTTCAGGCTTTGTGATTCACAGAAAGCTTTGTTTTGTCTGTTGTAGATTTAAACCTTCTCTCGAGAAGTCTGTGCTATTCTGTGAGGCCTGGCCGATGATAAGATAAGATTTCTATCCTATCTAGACACTTTGCAAGTACCAACTACAAGGTTATGACTATACAAAGCGCCGCCACGTCAGCACGAACTAGGCGGACTCGAACCGCTGACCGAATGCACAGGGACGCTGCACATTGCGAACTCACGTCTCTACCAACCTTGCCACCCTGACGGGCTGCCTGGCCGATGAGGGGAAAGATGAGGAACGATGTGCTGGGATCAAACACTGATTCCAGCATGCTCATATCTTATAGATCTATTTGTATAGTTTGTGGAGTGTGCAGTGAATGACAGTGATCGCGATAGGTGTAAGAATAATGAAACTCGGTAATAAAAGATTCAATGGTAAATAAGAAATACGAGGAGTACAGGTACAACCTTCATAATGGTCACTGTATTCTTTGGAGTCAGCTTTGTTCTATGACGCTAACTCAGGTGCGTTGCTTCATGCTATAAGTACTGGATCAGGTGTGGGGGTCACGCAGACTTTTTTTTTTTTCTTTTTTCCCATTGAAGCCTATAGCGCCTGTAGGCTATTATAGTTTTTCCTCTAGGGCTCAAGTGGTTGGCCCTGCACATTCTGGAGGGTCGTGATAGTTGGTCCTCCAGCTATCACGCCCGTTGGTGGCGCAGGCTGGATTTTATAGTGACATCTGTAATGTTATAGATGAACGTCCGTTTTCTGTGATGGTCAACCCTCAGTTTTCAGCAGTCATAAATGGCATGAAAACAAAAATGTAGACTTGAACAGCGTGCTCGTATATAATAATAATAATAATAATAATAATAATTTTATATAGATGAAATATTAGTCATTCATAATTAAAACATTACCATGAGAAGACTATTAATAAAAAATAAGCCGATTTAAGGAGAAGCTTTTCTTTTCTTGTGTCAATGTCACTGAGGAACGTGAAGGAGTGCGTCAGGAAGGACAGATGAAGGCTTGTTACAATACTATGCGACTTTATTGCGGCCGCGTCAACGTGATTTACTTATAAGTTTCTTTGTTATCAGGTAGCATTTTTTATATTTATAGACTAAAGGAACAAAGGTACACATGCCAAGAGTTACGGGGCACCAAGGCTATTATGTCGTAATTATTGTTCACGACTGTCACTTAATTGATCAATCCAGTGCATCTCCTTCACTGCTTTCATCCTCCCCCACACCCTTTGCATTCCTGCCGTCACATCATTCATCAAACTGGGGTGTATGTTTAGCGAAGCAACTTTTCTACCTCAGTTCATTTTACTTCATCCAGTTTGTTTTTTTAATAATGTATTAGTTAAATTTTTGTATATATGTTTAATGAAGCAACTTTTCTACCTCAGTTCATATTCTTTCATTAAATCCACACATATATCTCTCTCTCTCTCTCTCTCTCTCTCTCTCTCTCTCTCTCTCTCTCTCTCTCTCTCTCTCTCTCTCCTCTCTCTCTCTCTCTCTCCTCTCTCTCTCTCTCTCTCTCTCTCTCTCTCTCTCTCTCTCTCTCTCTCTCTCTCTCTCTCTCTCTCTCTCTCTCTCTCTCTCTCTCTCTCTCTCTCTCCTCTCTCTCTCTCTCTCTCTCTCTCTCCTCTCCTCTCTCTCTTCTCTCTCTCTCTTCTCTCTCCTCTCTCTCTCTCTCTCTCTCTCTCTCTCTCTCTCTCTCTCTCTCTCTCTCTCTCTCTCTCTCTGTTTTATTCAACCATGTATTCATAGCTATATCTATCTCTTTCTTGTTTGTTCATTCATTCATTTATGACTCTTATCGGAGACAGAATAAATCTTTTCCAAGCAGGCAAGTTGTAGAGGCAGGAGCAGGCTTGGTGACGTCCTTACGCACAGAGGATGCGAGTCATTATGTATCGGCATCAGTTCGTGGCTTCGTGCTACTTTCCCCTGCTTGCCCCACTGCTCTCCAATCTGGCTGCATTTCTCTCCTCACACTACCCCGCGCACACCTCTGTTCCTGTTTACCTCTTGCCCTCCTTACTTGCCCTAATGCCCCACCACCACCTTGCACTCTTCCTCCGTTCTCTTCTCTGTTCCCTTTTTACTTTCTTGCCCTGCTTCCTATCCACAATCCTACCACTGCAGTCACTCTTACTCCTCTCTCTTATTTACCTTGTTCCTTTTCACTGTCCAACCTTACACTCTTCCTCCTTTCTCTCCTCTACTCTGTTCCCTTTTCACTTTCCTGCCCTGCTTCCCATCCACAATCCTACACTGTCACCCCTTTCTCTCCTCTACCTTGTTCATTTTCACTGTCCAACCTTGCTTTCTTTCCACCTATCTCCTCTACCTTGTTCATTTTTCACAGATTTTTGAGTGAAATGTTTACGTTGAATAAGTGTGTTTTGTTGATGGTTTACGTGGTGTGTACGATGTGTGTGTTTTACGTGTTGTTTGGATTGTGGTTTTTAAGTGGTGTTACAGTTTCGTTTCACGATTCCTTTACGTGTGTCCGTTACGTGTGTCGTGTTACGTGTTGTATTTTACGTGCTCTTTACTGTGTCTGTTTACTTGTCGTGTTTATGTCGTAGTGTTTACGTGGTGCGTTGTTTATAAGTGTCGTGTGTTACGTGTGTGTGTGTACAGTGTGTCGTTTACGTGTGTGTGTTACGTGTGTGTGTTACGTGCGTTGTGTTTACGTGTGTCTGTGTTACGTGTTGTGTTACGTGGTGTGTTACGTGTGGTTTAAGTGTGGTTTAGCGTGTGGTGTTTACGGTGTGTTTACGGTGTAGTGTTTACGGTGTGTGTTTACGTGTGTTGTTTGACTCGTCGTGTTACGTGTTGTCGTGTTACGTGTGTCGTGTTTACGTGTGTCGTGTTTACGTGTGTGTGTTTACGTCGGTGTTTACGTGTGTGTGTTTACGTGTGTGTGTTTACGTGTGTCGTGTTTACGTGTGTCGTGTTTACGTGTGTCGTGTTTACGTGTGTGTGTTTACGTGTGTGTGTTTACGTGTGTCGTGTTTACGTGTGTGTGTTTACGTGTGTGTGTTTACGTGTGTGTGTTTACGTGTGTCGTGTTTACGTGTGTCGTGTTTACGTGTGTGTGTTTACGTGTGTCGTGTTTACGTGTGTGTGTTTACGTGTGTGTGTTTACGCGTGTGTGTTTACGTGTGTCGTGTTTACGTGTGTGTGTTTACGTGTGTCGTGTTTACGTGTGTCGTGTTTACGTGTGTCGTGTTTACGTGTGTCGTGTTTACGTGTGTGTGTTTACGTGTGTGTGTTTACGTGTGTGTGTTTAAGTGTGTGTGTTTACGTGTGTCGTGTTACGTGTGTCGTGTTTACGTGTGTGTGTTTACGTGTGTGTGTTTACGTGTCGTGTTTACGTGTGTGTGTTTACGTGTGTGTGCGTGCGTGCGTGTGCGTGCGTGCGTGTGTGTGTTGTGTATGTGTATGTGTATGTGCGTGTGGGGGGGGAGGGGGTTAATGATCGAAATATTAGTGTGATTTGTATTGGGGATAATTTCAAACAGAGTTCTCTCATTTTGTAATAATAAGAGTCTTAACAGCAGCAGCAGCGGGGGCAGCGGCGATGATGTGTTGGAGATAAGAATGAAGGATGCAACGATGGCGGTGACTCGGGCATGTCTGTTCTTCTAAGGAACCAGGATAATCTTGCCGCGTCAGTCTTTATCCATCCCCTATCATGCGCTTATCAGTTCATGCGGTACACAAACCTTCATGACGACTGCATCATCCACCACAAGGGTCTTATCAGTCTTGGAGAAATGCACCACTGATAAAAGTCACGCGGTTAATTTATTTTTTATTTTTTTACAGTTCACCAAAGTAGTTCTAAAATCTACTTATAGTTATCTTGAGTAAAAGGATGGATGACTGGCCTATATCGCACGCCGCCCCACCCTGCCCGCTATTTACACGGAAGAGGAGTAAAAGGAAGAAGAACGGGATTTTGGTACTTTCAACCAGTAATTGAGTAAGAGGTTGAAAGTACTCTTTTCCTATTATATGTATTTTGATGTGTTAAGAATGATGGCCACATTCCAAATCATCGGAAATGCATCATTTTGCAGTTATCCCTGCTTAAGGTTAGGCTTCTCAACCAAGATCCAGGTTAGGTTAGTGAACTAGGGGGGGGGGGGTCTGGGGGGCGTAGCCCCCCACGCTATGTCAGGTTACGTAACCAATGTTCATGTATTTTATTAAACTTAAGTTTTACCGTTGTAT
>JACEEZ010023291.1:82500-115000 GCA_016584305.1 Chionoecetes opilio
CCTGTTTGTACTAGACTTCTGTAAGAGCATAAAGTCCATGTGCCACCACTGATACACTGACTATCAGCCTTAAGGGTGCGATCAACAATATGAACACGGCAACCTAGAGAAGTATTTCGGTCCTGGGCTCCTGTTACTGCAGAAGCTAGGGCATCACACCAGCCCCGCCCTCTGCCCGCACACCAGGTAGGCTACAGGCTTAAACCCTTCAGACCCAGAACCTAATCTCCATTGTAATTTGTACACGCACACACACGCACACGCACACGCACACGCACACGCACACACACTATATTTCGAAACATGTTGATAAAAAGAATAAAACAAGAAAGAAAAAAACTGTGAGTAGGACAATGAAAAAAACAAACCCGGATAAAAAACAGAAACAAAGAAGAGTAAAGTATGTATCAATCTACCACGTTATAAAAGCGAAAAGAGAAAAAAGATAAGGAGCCGTTGATTAGACAAAACCTGCATGACGTTCGGCAGGCGTCGCGGCGAGACATGCAGATTAAACACACTCAAGCATCTGGCCACATTGATAAAGGGAACAGATAACGAAAGTATTTATATAGATCTTATCACCAAAATTTATAAGTAACAAAACAAATGCGTACTAACTGCTTCACTTAATGTGTGTGGAGTGACTTTACACGCACACGCACACGCACACACACACACACACACACACCACCACACACACTCACACTCACACTCACACTCACACTCACACTCACACTCACACTCACACTCACACCACACTTTTCACGACCTTCCTTTGCCTATCATGTCCTTAACCTGGATGACTTTGTAGCAACCGATATATTACCTTGTCTTTTTCTTCTCATGTTTTGTTTCATCTGTTTTTCTTTTATGTTCTTTCTCCTTCTGTCTGTAGTTTCTGTTATCTGGCCGAATGTCTGTGTGTACGTACATTCCTTATCAATCTGCCCATATCAGTACATTTATCTTTACTTTCATATATTTATTTATCAGTTATTATTTTCGAGAGTGACAAGTTTTGACCCTTGAATCTGCAGAGGCGTAAGAGAAGAGGAAGAGGTTGGTTAAGATAGAAGAGGTTGTTTAAGATAGAAGAGGTTGGTTAAGATAGAAGAGGTTGTTTAAGATAGAAGAGGTTGTTTAAGATAGAAGAGGTTGTTTAAGATAGAAGAGGTTGTTTAAGATAGAAGAGGTTGTTTAAGATAGAAGAGGTTGTTTAAGATAGAAGAGGTTGTTTAAGATAGAAGAGGTTATTTAAGATAGAAGAGGTTGGTTAAGATAGAAGAGGTTGTTTAAGATAGAAGAGGTTGGTTAAGATAGAAGAGGTTGGTTAAGATAGAAAAGGTTGGTTAAGATAGAAGAGGTTGGTTAAGATAGAAGAGGTTGGTTAAGATAGAAGAGGTTGGTTAAGATAGAAGAGGTTGGTTAAGATAGAAGAGGTTGGTTAAGATAGAAGAGGTTGGTTAAGATAGAAGAGGTTGGTTAAGATAGAAGAGGTTGGTTAAGATAGAAGAAGAGTTGAAGATATGGAGAAGGGGTATGCAAATAGTGTTTGTGTGTTTGTGTTTACATGGTAATTATGCTTGTTGTTGTGGTGGTGGTGATGGTGGTGCTTGTTGTTGTGGTGGTGGTGGTGGTGATGGTGATGGTGGTGCTTGTTGTGGTGGTGGTGGTGGTGGTGGTGATGGTGGTGCTTGTTGTGGTGGTGATGGTGGTGGTGGTGATGGTGGTGGTGGGGGGCTTGGAGTTGGTGTGTGTGTTTTATGTAGGTGGAGGTAAGTGTAAACTTTATATTTCAAGTCGAAAGATTGACGTTAACTCCTTCACGCCCAGATACCTTTGCTATATAAAATCGTCTGTTATCCATAAAATTACGAAAAGTGACTTAATATACCAAATTAAGTACCTAGTGGGATAGGATACTAAACAGGTCGTATCTATAAAATTTTGCTTATACTGTATCTATTAAAATCGTCTTTTGGTACTCGAATTACAATGAAAATTACATTCTGGACCTCAAGAGGTTAAATAACTTTTCAAATCAATCTTTTCAGTTTTTTATTTATTCACATAGATTGATTTTTTTTCCTATTGAAGATATCACTCCTGAGTTAACATAGAATTACAGTGAGTGTCTCGTGAGAGCTGCCGCGTGTGACAGGTGTTCACGAGCAAGGGGAATAAGTCGCGTGTTTTGTTATCCTTTTTCTAGGTCAGAATATATGTCTGTATGTCTGTATGTATGTATGCCTTCCTTGTCTTCCGGTCGCAGGGAGCTTTAACTGGATATCCATTTAACCCCTTCACGCCCAGATCTTTCCTTTGCTACATAAATTCCTCTGTTGTCGAGCCATAAAATTACGAAAAGTAACTAAATATACCAAATTAGTTAGTCGACAAGGGTACTAAACGGGTCATATCTATAAAATATTGTTTATATTAACTAAAAAGCGTCTAATGGTACCCAAATTACAATGGAAATTACGTTCTGGGTATCAAGGGGTTAACCGACTTAGCGCAGAAGGTAACTAAGAGAAGACTTCTAAGATGTGATAGTTCTTAGAGACCCGTGCAGCAGACCTGTGGCATTCTATTAGGAGGCCAGTGTGTGTGGGTGTTGTATTGCAGGCCATGTAGGAGACGTGTGATATTAATAGTAATCGATGATGCAATCTGAGTATTAGTGATGAAAGAGGTTAGTGTTGCCTTGAGGGATGCTTGCTTTGCTCGCTTTATTCTGACGATGAATCTTGTTTCGCAATGTGTGTGAAGGGAGTTTTCTCTCTCGTGGCAGTGTTGTTGCTGTTAAAGTGTTGCTTCATTTTGTAGATCTGTGGATAAATATTAAATGTATTTAAGAGAAAATTCACAGATGTATATGAATGACTTTGGTAGAGTGACGACAATAGGACCGGTAAAGGTGTTCCAGTTGTGAAGGTTCGACAACGCTTTCCAGCAGCACACTCCCTGTTGTCATTGAAAATCTGCAAACATTAAATTGTAGATGCGAGGACGCGCCGGGTAACACTGTAGCCTACTGTAGGTGAGCACCGGCTGGTGACGTGCTGGGAACTTTCCGTCCCTCGCCGTGCACACCAACACCTTCCCCTTCACCCGCTCCTCGACTTCTCGTGCCCAGCTGTCTTGTTGAACAATTTGATTCGAGAGTTTGAGTCAGGTGTGTTTTCTCCTCCCTTCCTGTATTTGTGTGTCATCCTTGATATCAAAGAAAAGAAAAGAAGGAAGGGACGATGAAGACTGACCAAAATCTTCCCGCGAGTTGAGTGTTCGGCACAGCTGACGGAACACAACCCGCGCCACCTCAGCTGCCCAACTCATCCACCCTGCACAGACCTGGTTGACAGACAGAGGTGTGCGTAAGGGTAACACATCAATGATTGTTACCATGGTCAACACCTACAACCGTCCAGGACTCCAGGTCCTCAAGGTGGACAATGAGTACAGCAGTGTAGGGGTTCGCCTACATTGCTTTGAAGTCTCAGGATGCCGCTGCACACTTCACACGTTCATGCGTGCATTTCGCCGCTCAGCAATGTAGCAGGTAGGTCAAAACCCCCAGAGAGGCGAGTGCCGCTTATGGTAGCTTGTTTGGGGGCAGACTGAGGGAGCCGTCTGCCTTGACTTTGTTAAGTAACCTCAATCATACTGGTCCTGTTACAAACTGTACTTATTTGGTAGAAAGTTTTGGCTGTACTATATTTGGTAAATGTTATGTTACTACCATATTTACACAAATACGCGCTCTTCTTCCCGTTAAGTCAGATTATACTTACTTTCTGATGCGTGTGAAACTAATTTCATGCAGAGGGAGAGTGGTGAAAGCGAACACTACAAAAACAAGATTAATAGACATATTAGTTTACTTTCTTCATGCAAATGGCAATAATATGGCGAGGAGGCGTGGCCACCCAAATGTCAACAAGTCGAGCACTATACCGCTGACCGGGTCACGGGTCTGCACGGTGGGCGAGGTGAGTCACACAGGTGTTGCTACGGTGGACACCAGGCGGGTGTTGAAATGCAGGGGAGAATGTGAAGGGGGACGAGCAGAGGAAGGGTACGGAGGAGAGGCAAAGGTACGGAGAGAAGCAGAGGAAGGGTACGGAGGAGAGGCAAAGGTACGGAGAGAAGCAGAGGAAGGGTACGGTGGAGAAGGAAAGGTACGGAGAGAATCAGAGGAAGGGTACGGAGGAGAGGCAAAGGTACGGAGAGCAGCAGAGGAAGGGTACGGACGAGAGGGAAAGGGTACGGAGAGCAGCAGAAGCGTTAACAAAGTATTGCTGAGAGTAAAGCAACTAAAGCGGAAAGATAGCTGTGGAAGAAAGCATAAAATGGAGGGTGACAGTGGTGTTGTGTAGTGCTGCAGGCTCGCACACTGAAGAAAACTCTTGAGCCAAACACTGTGTTGCATGGAGTTCTTTCAGGTTAAGGAATAGTTAGTAATTATTGTAAATGTGACATAAGTTAAATATCATATGAACACATGAAGTTAACCGAAAAGAAAGACTTCATAGCTCCTTAGCTTCTCAAACCTATGCGTGAAAGCACCTATAATTTCCCCCAGTGTTGCACGTAACACCACCAGGAGTGTTGGAGGGGCAGGGAGAGGGGGGAAAATGGGAAGAAGATGGGAAGTATTGTACAGAAATAGCTTCAGTAAGAGCATTGACATCCGAGGCACGAAGCCACGCATGGAAGTCTATAATATCAAAAAAGTTATATAAATATAGGAATAAAGATTTTCGTGACCTCGCTCAGCCTTGCCTTTAGTTTTCATGCTGGCGCTGTGTCCTTTATCGACGACCTCTCCCGTGGTAGTGCGCATTGTGTGTGTGTGTGTGTGTGTGTGCGTGTGCGTGTGCGCGGCCGCCCGGTCGCGTTTAACGACGCATGCACGTTAATGTCTGCACGCAAAGAGAATCTGATATCCTTATGCAATTTTTCCGACTAGCTTCTGTAAACCATCACGGCATATTGAATGATCCCGAAAATTAATATCTGAGACCTGCATACCATCACACCTGTATTCCAGTGTCATAGGTAGGCTACAGTACACAAGGCAACTGATATGCTTCAGTAGGGGCCAGTGGCGTACTAAAAGGGGGCGGGGGGGGATCGCCCCGGGTGACAGACAATGGGGGGTGCCACGTGGATGGCACGGGGGTGGAACTCGCAGCTCATGCAGATTGAGTACGGATTAAGACGTTGCCAGCCGGCCACAACGTCAACAGTCCCATTATAATGATGGACAGATGCAAGGATTGAGGAGAGAAAATCATCTGTGCCCGTGGGTGACAACCACAGGGGTGTCATCACTGCCATGGGGGTGACAGCCACAGGGGTGTCATCACTGCCATGGGGGTGACAGCCACAGGGGTGCCATCACTGCCATGGGGGTGACAGCCACAGGGGTGTCATCACTGCCATGGGGTGACAGCCACAGGGGTGCCATCACTGCCATGGGGGTGACAGCCACAGCAGGGTGCAGCACATGCCATGCCAGGGGGTGACAGCCACAGGGGTGCCATCACTGCCATGGGGGTGACAGCCACAGGGGTGCCATCACTGCCAAGGGGGTGAAGTGTCATTTGTTCACCCCCCGTCCAACGGGGTGCCATGATTAGGTCCCGCCCCGGGTGCCAAGTACTCTAGGAATGCCCCTGGTAGGGGCAGTTGATTCCAGGCAAAGATGATTGTGGTGCGCGGCGCCTGCGATGACTGGCTGCATGGGATGTTGGGGTGTTGATAGGGACGGTGATGCGGGGGTTGAGGGGTGTTGTTTAGGTCTTAAGTAATGTTGGTGGTAATGAGAGTGTGGGATACCGATGGGAGTAGTGGTAAAGGAAGGGATGGTTGTCATGAGGGAGTGATGAGGGTGGTATATAATATAATATATAGTGGAAGTGGGGGCTGAGAATGTGATGGCACGGCCGTAAGGATGGGCGGAAGCGGCGGCGGCGGTGAAGGTGGTGTAGGGTGGACCGTAGGCGCACCGTTATTGAGAGTTCCTGCTGTGGGGAGGGGTGTATATAGGTAGCGGCGGTGTGGGGCGGTAAAGCGTGCCTGTGCCTGGAGATAGCATGAATCTGCATTGCTTTGACACCCTTGTGAGATAAATTATATGACTGAGGCCCACAGGAAGGACACACAGAGGTTAGCTATATCAACGCTCATGTCTCATCGTTTGTCTCATCGTCTCAACACTCAAGAAGCAAGGCCCCAGCCCACCCCCAGCCCAGCGTAGCGCCTGCTGAGCACGTGGTCTTTCAGAGCCGCTTATTGTGGGCAGGAGTCTTCGCGATGGGCGGGGTGTGGCGGGGCCTGCGCTGCTTGGTGTCCTGCCTTAAGCACCTGTCAGTCCCCCTGCCCTCAGCCTCTTTGAAATATGAGAGATGTAGGAAGTGAGGAAGAACCAAGCATAATATCGGATTTAAGAATGAATCGTGTCTGCGGGCCACACCAGACCCACGTGATCAGCTGGCTACCCCGCTCCGCCTCCCTCCCTGCCTCCCTCCTACAGCCGGTCGCCTGACCTAAACAACGCAAGTATGTTTGCACACCAGTGGGTCTTTACTTTTTTTTTTCACGAGTTTTCAAAGTTGTCCAAAAGCATTCATATTTCCGGGAGGAGGCAAATTATGTGGCAATGAAAATAATGTTTTTTAGGAGTGTTCAAAACTAAAATTTGAACATGCCATTCTGTCCTTCCCTGTGCGTTTCAACGATACCTGGCCCGATGAGGTGACTTGAATGTCGGGGTCTCACAGACTTCTTTGGACCTTTGTATTATGGTAGATCAAGAAGAGGCGAGGAAGGGGCGTAGGGTATGGACACGCCACCTCCCCCTCCTCCTCTTCCTCCTCCTCCTACTCTCACCGGTCATATATAAATGAGCAGTTCAATCTCGGCCTGCCATTCCCAGGGGCTCCTCACGCGACGCAGCACTCAGTACCTTGCCGGCACCTGACTCTCCAAACAGGTATTCTTTGTTCCTTGCCCTTATGAACTACTCTTGTTTAGCCTCGTAGGGCGGCGCAGGGAGGGGCGTAAGCTTAGAGGGAGGGAGGAACAGGTGAGCTATACAGGGAGGTCAAATCATGGAAATGCCTCTACTAAGTTTATTATTTGTGTGTGTGTGTGTGTGTGTGTGTCATTGGGGTAAGTAAACTCAAACAAGAGTCTTTAGTGATGATTATGTTTATCTTCCTTTGCACAGAAGTGACGTGCGGCGCCCAAGTGAACCCCAACCCTGAGACTCGTCGCGTGTGTAAGTCTATACTCCAGAAGGTGGCGGTGACGGCGACATGGCCAACATCGAGAAAGTGTTGTTACTGGATGCCGTGGACCCGGTGTGCGGCGCGGTGCTCCGGGAGGCGGGCATCTCCGTCACCACGCACGGCAAGCTCGCCAAGGAGCAGCTGATTCAGGAGCTAGCGGTGAGTCTTCAGGTGGTGTCGCCTTGGTGTAGGGGGGTGGTGTAAGGGCCTCGCGTGGTGTGGGTCGAGGGGGTGTCTGGTAGCGGGATCTCTGCTTATCTAAAGACACTATATGGAATGTATTCTTGTGGAAAGTTTCACAAGTGGAATGACATGCGTTTGTATGATTGAGAGGCTTGAAAATAGTAGTAGTATAGTAGTAGTAGTGTATGTGTGAGAGTGAGTGAGTGGGAGAGCTTTAATGGAGAAATCTCTGCGGGGTAACAGGTATTCCTTCATAAATTTTCGCCTTTCATACAAATAACTATATCTATAATAATATAAGCGAAAGTGTGTGTTGTCTGTCTGTCTGTGTGTCCGCGATAGGTGCCGCCCCCAGTGCCCCAATCCCATCACATGACACAGTTTTGGAACCGGGTTGACCAGGGGCACATTTTAAGCCCACTTATGAGATGATCCGATAACTTTTATTTATTTTTTATTTTTAGTAAGCCTATTAGCGAGAATTGTGAAAAAAAACAGTGGGTTGCGAGAATTGAGGAAACCTTGATGTAGGGTGATGGGTAATGGGTGAGTGAATGGATGGATAATGGGTGAGTGAATGGGTTGGGGGTGATGGGTGAGGAAATAGGTGGGGGGTGATGGGTAATGGGTGAGTGAATGCGTGGGGGGTGATGGGTAATGGGTGAGTGAATTGGGAGGGGGGTGATGGGTAATGGGTGAGTGAATGGGGGGGGTGATAGGTAATGGGTGAGTGAATGGGTTGGGGGTGATGTGAATGGGTTGGCGTTAATACATACATTTCTACATCCATGATTTCAGGAAAGTTAGAAGGGGCTATCTAGAGAGTCTGTGTTTGGTGGGCCGAAGGCCCACCAATAGCCCTCCGCAGGAGCTAGCCAAAAAGTCCGCCCGGAGGGCGGCTTTGCGGCTAGCATATATATTTATATACGTGCCTCTCTTTTTTTTGTTTTCTCTCTCTCTCTCTCTCTCTCTCTCTCTCTCTCTCTCTCTCTCTCTCTCTCTCTCCCCCCCCCCTCTCTCTCTCTCTCTCTCTCTCTCTCTCTCTCTCTCTCTCTCTCTCTCTCTCTCTCTCTCTCTCTCTCTCTCTCTCTCTCTCTCTCTCTCTCTCTCTCTCTCTCTCTCTTTATTTTAGCACACATTCTTGAGCCTAGACGAGACGCACAGCCTAGGCCTAAGCGTTTGACATTTACCTATAGCCCTAAGAGATAAGTCATTTTCTCTAGGTCTATAGGGAAGAGTCCACCTGAGGACAAGAGAAGGTCTATATATAGAAGCTGGTCGAGGCGAGACACTGGCTATACCTGAATAATATTAACAATAAAGCCAAACTATCTTTTAGCCTTCTTTTCTTATTATTTTTTTTGTTTCCTATTCTTACTCCCTCTTTTTTAATCAACCACCAACCTAAGACCTCTCTCACACCCTCTCTTGTCCCTATCATAGCAGTAATGCGTTTCTCCCTCCATAGTAACCCTTCAAAGTTATGATCTTTTCCTATTCACCCTTCTCAGATCTCTAAGTTAATTCCTCTCGCTACCTGTAATACCTCCTGTGCCACATAGGGAATAGGGACTGTCTTGTATTCTATCCTTTTCTTCAATCTTTTCTACTCATTTTTCCTCCCCCAATTGGCGTAGCTAGTTATCTATCAATTAGGGGGCACCTGGGGGTCCTCTAGGCAAGCGAAGCTCAGGGGCCACTGATGGGGGCCACTCTATATAGAAGGGTATATGGGCATATTCTAAGATCAGATCAGTGGTGGGTATTATAGCATTATACAGAATACGGCAGTCATAGCCAGTGGGGGGAGCACCGGATTCTCATTGGGGGGTGGGGGGGACACGTTTCCTCCCGTGCCTCCTCGTAGCTACGCCTCTGCCTCCCCCTCCAAGGCCTCCCACACTCCATTAGACAAGTAGTTTGACCTCCTGACCCTCGAACCCAAAGCGCTTTAATCCTCCTCCGGTCATTCAACCCCGCCACCGCGCAGCCTCACTCGACACCCACCCCACCACTCGCCTCTCTGCCTCGACACTTTTCCTAAACTGTGGCAACAAATTAATTCCTTGCCACAACTCTTTAAAAGATGTAGTAGCATTTTGGTGCCTTGCCGTCGCCGTCAAGTATTATTAATCTGTCATGTTTTCATGAGTATTTTTGAAGAAATTTTAAGAAACACACTATATGATTATCTGCTTTTCTCTGATGGTAAATTAAGTCGCTCTCAATAATCTACAAAGGCTAAACATCCCGTGATCATGCGAGGAGTTTATTACAAAATCTTCTTATACATACAAAGGTCTTTTCATATTAATTTCATATTAATCTCGAAGTACCCGTAAAATAGAAGGGGAATTAACAGTATCCCTGAGGAACTTGAGAGGTTTGCGGCTTTACGTTGTTTTCTCAGGGTCCCAGCAACTGTCTGTGGGAGTCGTAGAGTGAGCACCCTGACTTTCCCTCTCTACCAGTGCCGTACAAGGGTCGCAGGGGAGCTGCTAACCTCGATAGCCTCACGCTGTACTACATACATGACTTACACACATACATGACCTGTTGAGGCTTGGCTAAATATTTGGTGATCACGACATAAATGCTTCTCCGTGGATCTCTTGACTACTGACATATATACATACATTGCCTGTCACGTGATGATGCTGACTGTGTTTGAGGTCTGTGTGTGTGTTCTTGAGGTCTGTGTGTGTGTTCTTGAGGTCTCTGTGTGTGTGTGTGTGTGTGTGTGTGTGTGTGTGTGTGTTCTTGAGGTCAGTAAAAGTGAGTGGGTTGGACTGATGGTGTCTGTCACAGGGTTGTGCTGGTGCACTCACTGCACTGTGGTGGGGGAGGTCGCACCTTTCAATAATATTCTTAGAAGATTCAAGGTTGCAACAAACTCAGAGCTGTTATGTTCTTCTTGGCTCTGTGTTTGCCTTCAGGGTCTGAGGGACTCTGGCTGCCACTGTACCCCGATCACCTGTTTCATCACGACCACCTCAAGTGTACATCTTTAATTAATAGACTTTTTATCCCCTGGTGTTGCAGACGCACGATGCCGTGGTGGTGCGGTCGGCCACGCGCATCACGGAGGAGGTGGTGGCGGCGGCGGGCGGGCGGCTCAGAGTCATCG
Source organism: Chionoecetes opilio (assembly GCA_016584305.1). Lineage (NCBI taxonomy): Eukaryota > Metazoa > Arthropoda > Malacostraca > Decapoda > Majidae > Chionoecetes > Chionoecetes opilio. The sequence continues at coordinate 93,112 of JACEEZ010023291.1, forward strand.
GCCGCGCCGGCACGGGCGTGGACAACATCGACGTGAAAGCTGCCACCCGCAAGGGCGTGTTGGTGATGAAGTGAGTATTTGCTGATATTTTAAAGATATTTGTCAGACTTTCACTGCAGTTTAGAAAGCAATATGCTGCCTCTACTTGTCCGTAAAAGATAGCAGCGTTGTTTGCAGCTCTGTTGCTGCTATCTAACCAAGCACTGGCAAAGAGTTTTATGATCCGCTAGAGCCTGTGAATCTCATTCAAATATACATTTTTTTGAGGACTTCATAGATAATTTTTGGTACATGCTTCTGGACGTAGGTATATAGTTTTTTCTTCAATCAAAAGATTATTCAAATTCATTTAACAAATGTAACATTGGTGTCTAGGATGCATAGAAAAAGAAAATATATGCGTACAATAGTAATTATTTTCTCCTTAAAATCAACTCGTACATACAATTCCCGATTCGGTAAACGTCTCATTTAGTTAATATAGCATTATATCATGGTAGAAATTTAGAGGGTATAACTACACAAGAAATTGTAAAGTGGCACCGTGGCAGGAACAAAAAAGTGAGTCATAACGGGGTGTTTGTTAGCCTGGCCAGCCGGCGTGGCGCGGCGGGCACATCCCGGGCAACACGCGGCCACGCAGGCACAGCGGTGAATGGCCTGGGCATCCATGCTGCCCTCCACGTGATCACATGTTGCTAAGCAGGTGGCGGCGGCATTCCCGCCGCCGCCCCTGCGCTGGACGATTACAGTGTTGCGAGGTACTGTGCGAGGGTGCATGGGAGAGGATTAAGAATGATGGACGTTGTGAGGAAAATTACCGAACTACAGATAAGACTGATAAGTAGTGAAGCGATTGTTACCAAATAAGACTTATGAAGGAGTCACTTTGAAGTTAACAGACATGAGAATGCCTCGCACAGACCTTGAAGGAGATACATGAGGCGGGTATAGACAAGACTTGTATCCTTGGGGCAGGTCGTGTGGGCGTGAGGTGGGCGGTGACGCACAGCAAGCATTGGAGAGAGATCTGGGTGTAAATGACCGATATGATGTAAAAAAAAAAAAAAAAAAAAAAAAAAAAAAAAAAAAGTAAGATTAAGAAACAAAGATTAGATGAGGCGAGATGAGTACTAAGGCAGAGACGCCTCAAGCACACCTAATCACTCATTTGAGGCCATAGGTACAGTACAATGCCCCTGGCGCCGGTACAGTACAATGCCCCTGGCGCCGGTACAGTACAATGCCCCTGGCGCCGGTACAGTACAATGCCCTTGGCGCCGGTACAGTACAATGCCCCTGGCGCCGGTACAGTACAATGCCCCTGGCGCCGGTACAGTACAATGCCCCTGGCGCCGGTACAGTACAATGCCCCTGGCGCCGGTACAGTGCAATGCCCCTGGCGCCGGTACAGTGCAATGCCCCTGGCGCCGGTACAGTACAATGCCCCTGGCGCCGGCATAGTGCAATACCCCTGGCGCCGGTACAGTACAATGCCCCTGGCGCCGGTACAGTACAATGCCCCTGGCGCCGGTACAGTACAATGCCCCTGGCGCCGGTACAGTACAATGCCCCTGGCGCCGGTACAGTACAATGCCCCTGGCGCCGGTACAGTGCAATGCCCCCTGGCGCCGGTACAGTACAATGCCCCTGGCGCCGGTACAGTACAATGCCCCTGGCGCCGGTACAGTACAATGCCCTGCGCCGGCATAGTGCAATACCCCTGGCGCCGGTACAGTACAATGCCCCTGGCGCCGGTACAGTACAATGCCCCTGGCGCCGGTACAGTACAATGCCCCTGGTGCCGGTACAGTACAATGCCCCTGGCGCCGGCATAGTGCAATACCCCTGGCGCCGGTACAGTACAATGCCCCTGGCGCCGGTACAGTACAATGCCCCTGGCGCCGGTACAGTACAATGCCCCTGGCGCCGGTACAGTACAATGCCCCTGGCGCCGGTACAGTACAATGCCCCTGGCGCCGGTACAGTACAATGCCCCTGGCGCCGGTACAGTACAATGCCCCTGGCGCCGGTACAGTACAATGGCCCCTGGCGCCGGTACAGTACAATGCCCCTGGCGCCGGTACAGTACAATGCCCCTGGCGCCGGTACAGTACAATGCCCCTGGCGCCGGTACAGTACAATGCCCCTGGCGCCGGTACAGTACAATGCCCCCTGGCGCCGGTACAGTACAATGCCCCTGGCGCCGGTACAGTACAATGCCCCTGGCGCCGGTACAGTACAATGCCCCTGGCGCCGGTACAAGGCCCCCCTGTCGCCGGTACAGTACAATGCCCCTGGCGCCGGTACAGTACAATGCCCCTGGCGCCGGTAAAAGGACCCCCTGTCGCCGGTACAGTACAATGCCCCTGGCGCCGGTACAGTACAATGCCAAAGCCGTCTGTATGTAATTCTGTATGTATTCGTCTGTATGTATTATAGATTGAGACGGCCTTGACAATGCCCCCTGGCGCCGGCATAGTACCCTCCCACGCCTTGCTGATCGCTGCTCCGTCACTGCTTACCGGTGGAAGGTTCCTGGCGTTCGTGATGACTGTCTAGACTTCAGAGGCAATGACAGTTGAGAGTAAAAATCGTGCATTCAATGAGGTATAGGGACGGATTGAGGAAATAATGATGGTTCTTCGTACAGGATAGTATTCTTTTTCTTCCTTGAGGTGGATGTGTGTACTAAGAGGTGCGGTGTTGGGGTGATGATGGTTGTGGGGGACCATTGTTGTGGTAGTGACGGGGTGGTGTGGGTGTTGGTGGAGGAGCGCCAAGGAGGAGTGTGATGACTGATGACGCAGCCTGATAACTGGAGACGTTCCTCGGCGTATCTTATCGGGAAACGTGGAAATGTACTGAGTGGCGTGGCTTCCCCTCCCCTCCCCCTTCTTCTCCTCTCCACTTACCTGCTACGAGGGGAGGTGGTGTGTAGCGTGTACAACGATGAATGAGTCTTATCTCTTCCCTATCATGGTCGACCACAAATAGACAAGTGATAAGCGATTAGTACTATTTCACGCGACTTCCATTTGACCTCTTAGACCTTGCCCCTAAATGGTCTTATATGGCGACTGGTGGTTTAACGTCCATTCTTGGATCAGTGGAATAAGTAGAGCTTAATGAATAGCTTGATGGATCAGTTGTACGATCTTACGTTTGGAGAAAGACTAAAACTTAATTAGAGAGAAAAAAAAGCATAGAAAGTATACCACTGTGTAAAGTGATTTTGGTATGTCACTTTTAGGGTGAGCAGAAACAGGTAACTCTGCTTTGATAGTCGTTTATTAACTCTGGGTAAAGGTAACAGGTAAGGTAACCTGCAATCCTTTCATCGGAAATAATGATAATATATACATTTACATATTATATAACATTTACAACTTTGGCCTGATAATGCTGAAATTTTCTCAGAGCTTGTACTTTGCCTTAGAATTACAAGTGTTTTCGTGACGTTTGTGTCTGCGTGTCACTTCTCCACGCTCTGTGCCTCTGTGGTCTTAATAGTAATCCTCTGCCCCAGCACCCCCGGAGGCAACACCCTGTCCGCCGCCGAGCACACCTGCGCCATGGTGTGCGCGCTGTCTCGCTTCCTGCCCCAGGCCTGTGCCGCCCTCAAGGCTGGCCGCTGGGACCGCAAGACCTACCTGGGATCCGAGTTGCACGGCAAGACCCTCGCCATCGTGGGTCTGGGCAGGATTGGACGAGAGGTGAGAATGGAGGTGGAGTTGTGAAGCCATACCATTGCTCGTGTTGTCTTTTGTATTATATTTTTGTATATTTCTAGCATTGAAGCATCATTAGTGAGCGTGTCCATATAATCTTAGTGTTGCAATTTATCTTTGACACTAAGGCAGCCATGTTCAGATAAAGCAGTTTTTCTGTTATTCAGGTAGCGAAGCGGATGCAGGCCTTCGGGATGACCACCATCGGGTACGACCCCATGGTGCCTGCTGACGTGGCGGCTGGCTGGGGCGTGGAGTCCCTGAGCCTGGAGCAGCTGTGGCCGCGGGCAGACTACATCACCGTGCACACCCCGCTGCTGCCCCACACCAAGAACCTCGTCGGCGAGAAGGTGTTCGCGGCCTGCAAGCCTGGGGTGCGTGTGGTCAACGTGGCCCGCGGCGGCATCGTGGACGAGGCGGCCCTTCTGAAGGCTCTGGACTCCGGGGCGTGCGGCGGCGCGGCCTTGGATGTCTTCGTTGAGGAACCTCCAACTGACATGACTTTGTGCCAACACCCGAAGGTAAGCTCAGTCTTGATAAACAGTGTCGTATTTTCGTATAGCTTCCCATCGCTGCATCGATGTTTATGCCATGCCATCACCTGGTGGTGTGGAATGTTAGAAATTCCTTGCGTCAGTAAGCAAGGGCAAACGTTTGGCAGGTGATATGCACACCCCACTTGGGCGCCAACACCGTGGAGGCTCAGCGACGCGTGGCGCTGGAGATGGCGCAGCAGATGGTGGACATGACAAAGGGGCGGCCGCTGACAGGCATCGTCAACGCCCCGGCACTCACAAACGCCAGCAACGAGGCCTTCAAGCCGTGGATTGAGATGGCTCAGGGCCTCGGCTACCTGGCCAATCATCTCTCCAAGCCTGCAGACACGCGCGAGCTCACCATCAGTGTGGACTTGTACGGTGAGGCACCCAGCGGACCTTCGCTCTCTGACTCTTCCAATGAACATTGTGCGGATGCATTGTGATATTGTTCAGTGAATGTGAATGACTGATTGTCTTGTTTCCTCATCGTCCAGGCAACGAGACGAGTAAGATGGAGACGTTCTTGGGTTCCGCCATCCTCATGGGGCTGCTCAAAGGCATGACTCAGAACGGCATCAATTTGGTAAATGCTCCTCTGCTGGCCCAGGAGCAGGGCGTGACGCTCACCATGGCTGCTCACCCTGACGGCCTGCCACCCGTGGCGGCGGCTGCCCCCGAGGCTGTCCAGGTCAAAGTCACGCGGGGTTTGAACACTCACACCCTCGTCGGTGAGTATCGTGAGGCATGTCAGGAGGGTCGGTGAGGGGATGGCATGCGTTAATATCCACGCCAGGCATGCAGATGTCACGTAGACTATATGAGCCAGTTATTCTGTGGGTCAAATTGTGTGTGTGTGTTTGTGTGTGTGTGTCGGGGATAATGAAGGCCATGGTTCATTGTAGGTAACGCCGCGTCTGGGCAGGCGACGCTGTACGCCCTGGACGGGTGTGTGTGGGAGTCCGGCCTCACGCTGGGCCGCAACATGCTCTTCTTCTCCGCCGCGCCCACCGCCTCACCGCTGGCCGCCATCGCCACCCAGCTGCTGGCGGAACGCGCGGCTGTTACTTCCCTCCTCTCCTCCGCCCCGACCAAGAAGGAGGTGTGGCACGTCGCCAGGACCGAGGAGGCTGTCTCTCTGCCTGCAGTCATTCCCGGGACGCAGCTCATGGCGCAAGTCACCTTCTGAGGCAGCCACGGCACGTCGGCAGCCGAGGCGACCAGTCAACTTTTATTACTTTCCTTCCTGCCTCGTGCTGTGTAGTCCCTGCAAGGCACAGTTGTTGGCCTCGGTGCCCTGCACGGCGCCTCTCGTGGGCTGAGCGACCCCGCCAGGCCCTTGGTGGGGTCTTGATGCCCGCCGTCGGCATGGCCTCAACGCCGCCAACCCATCACTTGTTATCTGTACATCGCAAAAGTAGGTGAACTATAGGATTAAGATGTTTGTATTGAATATGTGACCATTTGGTAATTATATTCACCGTTTATCATCATGTCCCATTGCATATACGTAAATACTTTATAAAATTTTATAAGGATTTTTTTTTCACAAATGTTTCATGATATTTCATTTGTATGTTTATGCACACAACGTTTATGGTGCAGTCTTCGCCAACCTGTGTACCATAGCACACCGTGAATATACTAATCAATCTATAGAATATATTTTTCTATGTATTAGCAATTAATCATCGTGAGAGTGCAAAGTTCAAAGCATTTTCTCTATCATAACTTTTACTGACAAAGCTTGGCACTTGTATAAGTACACCTTCTTGGATAATTTTTGCTTCGTGGCTCGGTCTGTGCTCCCCGCCGAGGACGCACACGCCAGCCCACCCTCGGTTCATTGCCTTCTCTTTTTATTTGCTTTTTGTCTGTCTTTTTGCTTACCTTCGATTTTACAACCAAATAAACTTGCACTTACTGAAGAAAACTGATTGTCTTTGAGGAACCTTTCTGGTTTATGTAAATGTTTGTTTATATTGCAAAATGTCTATTCCATGTGGCCTGCACGCCTCTCTGCTTCCCCGCAAGTGCCGTCATGGTGCAGGAGGAAGTGCATCTAAATATTGATGTGAACGCTAGCCCCTGAACCTCCTGGACGAGCCCCCAGCCCCTTGATGGGCCTTCCACCAGCCCCATCAGGCATGGGTCTGGTTCTTTTATATACATTTTATTTTGCAGATATCGAAACTCAATATAGAAAATTTGTATTAATTTTGTAGAACAAGACGCTTTATAAAAGGCCTATATTTATATATGTATATGCAGGAAGTAGAGACTGTGATAAAGCCCCTCCAGAAAATTGACTAGCTTTCTAGAACCTCGAGATACATGTAACGAGACCATGAAAAAACCTAACTACAGTAACAAGAATATTTATTGTTTGTACAGAGTGGACATAGGGCAGGGGGGCGGAGGGGGAGGGAAGATAGGCTGGAGAGCTTGTTGGGTTCGCCGATTGTTCTCTTCTTCTTTCCTCCTTTGTTTTTTTCCGGTAGTGTGTGGCATTTGCACTTCAGGTAAGACACTTGATGCAAGGCTTCTAAAGGCTGATGATTTTTACCTATTTTTCCGTTAACTTAACACATACTTGTTCTCCCTTTTAACTGCAGGCCTCAAGAATGCTCATAAACGCCAGATAACCTTATCCTATATATACATATATATATATATATATATATATGTATATATATATGTATATATATATGTATATATATATGTATATATATATGTATATATATATGTATATATATATGTATATATGTATGTATATATATATATATATATATATTTCAAGTCGACTGTAAAATCACGATTCATTATACATTCCTTTTGTCACTGTGGCATATACTGTCATTTTAGTAATCCATTATCGGAATTCAGTGAAGAATAAAGGCTATTATTATGTTATGAAGAACTACGTAAAAAAAACAAGGAGTTATTTTAGTACGTGGATGTGAATAAAGTAGAAAAGGAATGGCATCAAGCCTAATATCTTAAAGCAGCCAAATCGGTCAAGTATTAACAAATCAAATGTTGGAAGGCACGGAGGAGACTATATCAGTGTTTCTTAACCTTTTTACCACCACGCCCCCTTTGGTAGTTGGTCCTTGCCTCCATGCCCCCCCCCTTCACTTCTTCAACCAAGATATTTCAAAATCATCCTGAATCAGAAAGAAAAACTGAAAAGTGCGTGTTTTTAGCACTTTTATTGTGCACATGATTATTCATGAACACCTTGCATATGCCCAGCAGACTTAGTTAGATCGCGGTTAAAGGCCACCGCACACCAGACACTACGCGCTATATAGATAATTATAAAAATAACAATAATAATAATAGTAATAATAATAAAAGAAAATTACTATTGCGCGTAGGACTCTTAGGGAGTTAGTGAAATCTGGCAAGGCGTCACCGCAGAGTTCTTCAGCCACACTTTCTTCCTTATAGCGACTTTCTTCGTTTACCCTCGCGAGCAAGCTTCATGTTAAAGCGAAGACCGAGCCTCAAGTTAGATACATGACAGTTCTTTCTTTTTCTCTCTTGGCTCACGCCCCCCTAAGGTGACGCCCTCCAGGTTAAGAACAGCTGCTCTATAGAATCTCCGTCCCTCACTCAGCCGTAACGACCCCTACGTGCAGGAGGAGGTCCGGACTCAGCAGGTGAATGTAAGCCTACTCTTATATCACCGCTGGTTTCAGGCTTGTTGCTGCCTGCTGTTCTGCTTGTACGTCAGCGGCAGGAAGTGGGTCTTGTCTTTCCTAGCCCCGTGCATTACTTTGAGGAGTAATCGTGGATCGTGTATCGTCACACGGCTCCAGCACTACTAACGCCAAGCAGCTGAGGGTGGGTGAAAGGGCGGCTCAGGCATACTACTAGTCACACTTACATGAATAACTGTGTAAGGAAAGTGAACACTGGATTTCAGACGGAATAGTACAATATGTAGGAATTTCATCTCTGCAGATAGAAGTATCTGATAGTATCTTTACCATGTCTGTCAGTTATTGCCTTTGTGTTCTTGCTATCACAGTCACACAGTGGTTCAGGCATCTTGTTTGTTACTTAAATGTCTTAAATATGTATGTATAGCATAAAATATTTCACTCCTTCCAATCAAAACTGCTGAATAGTCATACTACATGTTCCATCGCCTCCATAGGAAAGCACGCAAGCTTATTGAGATGCCAGACAGCGCCAGATTAGGCTTGCCATGATATCTGCATTCGCGAACTGGCATAACTATGGTAGAACAATAACTATCACATTTAATTAAGTACCAGAAACATTTTGATCGGTTATTTATTACGTACGGCAACTGTAACGTCTTTTTACATGTGGCGTTGCGTGGGCCGACTGTCATGTGATGATGTGCGCCGAGTAGAGGCCGCGCCGAGGGACGAGGTGGTAGCGCGCAGCCATTGTTTATACTTTGTCAGTGAGGTCGGCCGCTAAGTTATCCACGCCCTTCTTTTCCGTGCCGTTGTGTTGCTGTGCGGTGTCCTTGGAAGCGTTGTCCTTCGTTGCCAGGTCCTGTGGGGAAGAGGAGAGGTGTGAGAAGCAGTGTGGCGCCCTACACAAGGTGAGTGTGGCGGGGAAACACTTCTCCCGCGCGCCGTCACCCTCGCCCCGCTAGGCAATGTAGTGTTGTGTGAATGTGTATGCCTTTTTCCCCTGAATGTTTACGTTAATAGGCGAACTGTCAGTTGTATGCTATGAAGGTACAAGTAATGAGCTGAAGAATAGGTAATGAGTTGTCGTAACTTTGTAAGATGTGCATGTAGGCTCTCTTCCCGCTGTAATGACGAGAGGTCAAAATTGGCATAATGAATTTTCAGTTTTTTCATTGGCACATAGTCTCATTGTCAGAACGTTGTTTAGAAGCGATCACAGGTATTTATGGCGTTAAGCACTTTTTTCGCCTCCAAATCAGTCACGAGATCACATACATGTCCCACTAGTGTTAAATCAAGACGTAAATAGGAAAGAGCATGTCAAGGCCCCTTACCGTCACGGAAGACTCAACCAATAGCTACATTTTTTTACCGTTTTTACCGTATTTTTGATGGGGCTCGAGGTGGGTTTGGAGGTAAGATGTGGCGTTATTGTTTGCTAGAAAAACAATACTATAGTAACCAGGGAATGTATGCGCCGTTTGGAGGGTGTTAGTTTAGTGGCGCTATATTCCGTCATCCCCACCCTATAATCCCCATCCCCACGGGCCCCTCAAGGCAGGAGGGGGGGATTGGGTATGCTTTTCAATACATGCTCAAGTATGCTCATGTTGTATGACATGGATTTGGTTTCGTGACTGTAATTGGAGGAGAAAGTGTAGTTATGGAAGTGTGGAGCTAAACTCCATAATTACCATTTCTTTATGTTTGCCTTGTATTTCGTTATCCCCTCATCCCCCGTCCAAACCTAATGATTTGAGAGTAAAGATACAAAAGTAAAGTGATGATTACGCAGCAAAACTTGATTACGCATGACTACGCATGATCGTCCTCACATGATAATAAACATAAACCTGATTAACTATAATGAGTAATGAAATTTATTCGCGCGCTTGCAAATACGATTTTTGGACATACATTGTTTACGTGGATACGTAATACCGTTGTTGTTCCTTAAACCCAAGGTCGCGTCTTGACCCTTGGAACGCCACAGGAACCCTCGCCCTCACTCTAACGCCGCGTGTAGCCTCCTGACATGAGGCTGAGAGGCGTCGCTGTTCCGGGGCCGCTTGAGGACTCTCTCAGAATGCCTGGTCTTAATTAAAACACTACTTTCTTGCAAATAACCTCAGCTGAGTTTTCATTATCAATGAAACTCTCTTAATGTATGGAAATTTGTCTATCATATGAGTTCATCTATCAGAGAAATCTTGTTCAGGCTGATTAACCCAGTGTTTCTTAACCTATTAACCACCACGCCCCCTTTAGTAGTTAGTCCTTGCCGCCATGCCCCCCTTCACTTCTTCAACCCAGATATTTCCAAATAATCCTGAATCGGAAAGAAAAACTGAATAATGCGTGTTTTTAGCACTTATTGTGCACCTAATTATTCATGAACACCTTGCATATACCCAGCAGATTTAGTTAGATCGCGTTTAAAGGCCGCCGCACACCAGAAGCTACGCGCTATTAAGATAATCATAAAAATAACAATAATAATAGTAATAATAATAAAATAAAATAATATTGCATAAAAGTATACGGAGTTAGTGAACTATGACAAGGCGTCACCGCAGAGTTTTTCACCCATACTTTATTCTGTACCGACTTTCTTCACTCACCCTAGTGACCCTGAGCTTCAAGTTAAATACTTGAAATTCTTCTTTTTTCTCTTGGCTCGCCCCCCTAGGTAATTACCCACGCCCCCTAAGGGGGCGCGCCCCCCGGGTTAAGAACCGCTGGATTAACCCATCTCTTCTGCAAAATGCAGCGTTGATTTGCTGATTTCATCTCTGTAATAGGGATTTGCGACGCAAACAACTAATCGGTGTTTTGATATGACGTAAAGTGTCGTCATGTCGTACGGACGTCCTTCCTGTATAGGGAGTCTGGTGTAATTCTATTAAAATATAAATCCTTGTATAGTGTCAAGAACATTTATATGTTTAAAAAGCCTTCCTTTTCCTGAATATACTAGTAAGTGTTGTACTACGTGAAATAATCACCCTTTTTGTTACTTTAAAGTCAATAAAGAATCATCAAGAGTCCTTCGGTAGACTGCAGGGTTGGAATCAGTTTGATAGGTTGCTGAATGAGTTGACTGTCTCTGTTTACTCTTAGGAAGAAATAGATGCAAGACTAGCTGGGTAATAGGTAGGCACAAGTGTAGAAATACGGGGAAAGTTATAGGTAATGTCAGAACTTTAGCTCTGACTATCACTGATGATTATGAATATACAGATTAAAGGAATTATTCAGTATGGTTTAGAAATAGTCGCTGAGGCTGGAGGAGTGGTGGGGTGTTACCTTGAGGTCTGTGGAGGTGGAGGTAGGGGCGGTGGGGGAGCGGCCGCGTAACCTCAGATAGGTTCTTCGTACGACAAACAGCATCAGCAGGGGCAAGGGCGTGAACAGCGTGAAGGCGGCGGGCAGGGCTGCAGGGGCAAGGATGGAACCGTGAGCTTAAACACACACACACACACACGCACACGCACACGCACACGCACACACACATGGTTTCGGGTGATGGTTTCGAACAACACTAAGCACTAAGGAAGCAAATTAAATATGTAGCCATGGAGACGGGGCTATACGAGTGTAGCTCAGGCCCTGTTAAATACAACTAGATGAATACAACTAAATGAATACAGACACACACACACACACACCTCTCTCTCTCTCTCTCTCTCTCTCTCTCTCTCTCTCTCTCTCTCTCTCTCTTCTCTCTCTCTCTCTCTCTCTCTCTCTCTCTCTCTCTCTCTCTCTCTCTCTCTCTCTCTCTCTCTCTCTCTCTCTCTCTCTCTCTCTCTCTCTCTCTCTCTCTCTCTCTCTCTCTCTCTCTCTCTCTCCACCCCACACACACCACACACTACACCCACACTACCACACCACACTACACACACACACTACACACACACACACACACACACACACATACCAGTAGCAATCTGTCCCGCGGGAGGTTTCAAGGTCAGCATGAGGATGATGAGAGCAATGTTGTAGTTCTGCACGCCCGTCTCCACCCCGATGGCGATGACGCGAGGCGTGTCCATGCGCAGGAGCAGAGCCAGCCCCATGCCCGCCAGGTAGCCCAGGGTGGGGAGCGCCAAACCCGCCACGAGCATCTGGGTATCAGGGAATACATCAACTTATGTCACCTTTTAAATGGATGAACTTATTAATCTTCGTCTTCAAAACAGTCATCAATTTCAACAACATCATTCTGTGTTTTTATTATTGTTTTCGAGAAGACTTGATATTGAATGAACCCTTTTGACCCTTGTGGCTTCTGTTTCTATTATAGGCATCCTCACAGGTACTTAATTGGACCTCAGTAACAAGATAGATAAGTAGGGTATGGGTTTATATGTTATGAGCCTATAATGGTGTCTCCAGGGGGGTATTGTGGGGTGGCTGGAGCACTACCACTTATTTTGCCTCATCTATAGGTGGAGATAAGAACGTCTGGAAAGATAATGACACACACACCCCACCACACCACCACACCACCCACACCCACACACAGCCCCACCAACACACACACACACACACACACACACACACACACACACACACACACACACACACACACACACACACACACACACACAGCGTCATCTCCCCTGTACGTGAATGTGGAAAAGGAAGTGACAAAGGAGCAAAGTATCGGAAGTAAGGTAATAGAATAAGATGACCTACAGTAATCTAGCCTTTTCTCCGTTACTTTTGTTTTCATATTTTTTTTTTTTTATTCCTAACCTAACCTAACCTAACCTCACCTCACCTCACCTAAACTAAACTAAACTAAACTAACCTAACCTAACTAACTTACTCACTATTACCTAACTAAAATAACAACTAACTAACCTAACCTACCTCACTCACCTACACCTACTTACTCCTAACCTAACCTATCCTAACCTAACCTAACCTAACCTTACCTCACCTCACCTCACCTCACCTCACCTCACCACCTCACCTCACCTCACCTCACCTAACCTTCACGTACCCGCCACGTGAAGAGCGAGAAGACGTAGAGGTAGGCGTACACTCCGAAGGTGAAGGTGATGGTCAGGTTGAAGGCGAAGGTTGGGGACATGACCTTGGCGCAAATCTTCTGTAGCTTACTCCTGAGGGAAGGGAAGCAAGGAAGATTATTGTGATGGCTGTTGTCCTTGAAGATTATAATTCTGTTTAACCTCTTGAGACCCAGAACGTAATTTCCATTGTAATTTGGGTACCATTAGACGATTTTTAGTGAATATAAGTAATGTTTTATAAATATGACCTGTTTAGTAACCTTGACGACTAACTAATTTGGTATATTAAGCTACTTTTCGTAATTTTATGGCTAACAACATATGATTTTTCACATAGCAAAGGAAAGATCTGGGTGTGAAGGGTTAAAGTAGGTAATGAGACAGGATTTATCTTTTCACGTCACAGACTTAACGATTGGGCAGTATGCATGAGGTATACTAAATTCGAAAAAGAAAGCAGATAAAACGCATATTAGGCTTTAAACGTGGGTGAATGCCGAGACTATTATTTTTTATTTTAAGAGGCTCTTGGGAAAATGATTGCTCTATTAATAACTGAATACAACAGTCGTTTATCTTTCCCTTTCACTAATAAACTATGGGACTTTTTCTTATATTTTTCAACCTTCTTAATTATGACATTTACATTATTTTAAGAGATGAATATCAAAACATCTTCTGAACTATATATATATAGACTGCCAACCATTAGATCTTTCATGGCTTGGTTTTTGGAAGCTAACAACTTGCGCGGGCTTTTTCTCTTGTTTTCTTTTATTTATTTTTGTCGTAGGCCAGCCTCCCTATATTGAATATAATCCCTATAAAGGAAATGAGCAACACTGGCGGGATATGCATTGTGGAGAGGAGGTTTGCACTCACCCCGGGTAGCGCGCCTGGAGGGCGATGCCGACGCCACAGGGCACGATGAGCATGATGACGGTGATGGTGATGTCCGTGAAGGGGATGACGAAGGAGGCGTCGTTAATGATGACGGGGCCCATGGTGAGGACCCATACTGGTACTGATCCTGTTAGGGGAGAGAGAGAGAGAGAGATGGTTAGGAATAATGACAATGTTGTATAGAGTTAGACAATGTTGTTATAGTAGTTGGTGTGTTGTGGTTCCTCCTTCTGCCGGAGGAATCCCGTGCCCTCCCTGTCGATTATAGGTGAAGGAGCTGTGAAGGAAAGATTATCCTGGGGTTGCTCGAGGCAGCTGTGTCCGTGAGGGAAAAGGTAGAAAGACTAACGTTGATTCACCTGTTGAAAAGGGGGAAAGACTTATTTTTTTTCCGTGAGCAATAAAGCCGTGATAGGGGAGAGCGGGGCAGGTTGCATCGAGGGTAGGTTGCATCATTGCCTCTAACTCGCATTAACTTTTTATTATTATTATTGTTGTAGTTGTAGTAGTAGTAGTTTATAGTAGTAGTAGTAGTAGTAGTAGTAGTAGTAGTAGTAGTAGTAGTATTAAGACGATGTACGTGTGATAACATGCGAGTTAGAGGCAATGATGCAACCTACCCTTGATGCAACCTGCCCCGCTCTCCCCTACATGAGTGTGTTTCAGCTGTAGCGTTTGTTGTGTTATACCGTTTTTCCCTCTACTTGAGCTACTTCCTGATCATCTTACATCATCTTACGTGTTGGCTCACCACGTGTTAATCGCATCATAAATTTGTTACCCTGTCTGTGATCCTGTCGCCCATAAAGCTATCGTTGTAGGACAGAGGCTACCCGCACGCCACTCAATAATAAGACCACTCCTCCTCCTCCTCCTCCTCCTCCTCCTCCTCCTCCTCCTCCTCTTCCTCCTCCTCCTCCTCCTCCTCTTCCTCCTAGTTTTCTTCATTTTTATTTCATTTTCACTCATTTTTTTATCATATTTTCATAACTTTATAATATTTGATCTAGTTTTGTTATTTTAAAAGTCTGTCGTGAAAGTCAATCGCTCTAGAAAGATAACTTTTGTAACTCTGAAGCAATAATTCGTCTTGATGCATTGACTCTTACCTTTATCATCCTTTTGTTCAGTCATTTACTATAGTCTATTTTTTTTATTATGGTCAAAATGCAGTAAGGAAGCCACGCCCCCTGCCTGCCCTTCTATTCTACGGGGCAGCTGATTGGTGCATTCCTCGTATCATCACTACCAATCACAATATCTTCACTACTTAACAACGGCGTGACCACTGGAGAGAGCAATCTTCACTACAGAGGGATTTTTGATTTTGTCACCCTCTGTAGTGAAGATGTCTAACCCAGTGGTCACGCTGCTGTTAAGTAGTGAAGATACTGTGATTGGTAGTGATGATACGAGGAATGCACCAATCAGCTGCCCCGTAGAATAGAAGGGCAGGCAGGGGGCGTGGCTTCCTTAGTGCATTTTGACCATAATAAAAAAAATAGACTATAGCGAAATATTACTATTACTGCGAATTACTATTACTATTCTATTACTATTACTATTACTATTCATTTCATTTACATTCAGGCTGCGAGAGCGAGTGATATTCGCAGACAAGTATAATAAGATTCTTGCCGTATAACAGCCTATTATAATCGCAGGACAAGGACAGTGATACATACTGTTAAACAGGATGATACTATTTAGTCGGTTGCATGGTATAGTGTACCTCGCCTCGCGTATTATGAATGTAGCACAATGTAGAATAAATACACAGCTTTCAAAATGCATGTGTGTAGTATTATATTGCGATGGTAAAGGAATGAAATACAGTAACATTGTGTCATAACCTCAACAAAGGAATGAAATACAGTAACATTGTGTCATAACCTCAACAAAGGAATGAAATACAGTAATATTGTGTCATAACCTCACAACAAACGAATGAAATACAGTAACATTGTGTCATAACCTCACAACAAACGAATGAAATACAGTAACATTGTGTCATAACCTCACAACAAACGAATGAAATACAGTAACATTGTGTCATAACCTCACACAACGTTCATGGGATTGGCTTGCATTAATATTGGTTATGAATTGGTTATTGAATGAATTATATTGTTTATAGTTTTATTTATATAGTTTTACAGTTTTATTTATTGTTTATATGTTTTTAGTGCCTTATACGTATATGTTACGAATTATATTATTGGTTATGAATTGGTTAAGAATTGATTATGAGGTTTTGTCGAGTAGAAGTGATCACATACAGACTTGGGTTGAACTTGATACTCATGTTAAGCTTATCCACTAAACGCGCTAAACATATAATTGCTACACACAATAAGAATGCATAGGTTGTTATCTTTCTAATACAACCTAGCATTTCACACACTGTTATCCTTTTATTGAGTGTGTGTGTGTGTGTGTGTGTGTGTGTGTGCGTGCGTGCGTGCGTGTGTGTGTGTCGTTATCAAGTGGGTATATGGAGGGGCTGTGGCGTTTCCATGACGAGGATGACATTTTTATTGCTCACGGAGTCACGGTTGATCAGCATGACGAGGCGTTCATGGCGTTATCGACGTGAGACGTGCGATTTTAAGGACCCCTTTTTTGGTGCATGTGACTCCACTTCTTCACCACCACTTCGGGGTTTTCTTCGGCAGCTACAGGGCTTAAAGCGGCTGGCGTTACGTAAAGAAACACACACACACACACACAACACACACACACACACACACACACACACACACACACACACACACACACACACACACACACACACACACACACACACACACACCATACACACACACACACACTTCTTGGGCTCACTTTAAAACACTTCCTCACCCGACGACAGAAAAAAAAAATCATCTAATTCATCTGTTAAGGGGTTGTGGTCACGAGTATTCGACTATTTGAGAGACTGAGAGAGAGAGAGAGAGAGAGAGAGAGAGAGAGAGAGAGAGAGAGAGAGAGAGAGAGAGAGAGAGAGAGAGAACCCTATCGGATTTATCTTCCTTCTCTATCTCTAAAAAGTAAATAAATTATAAACGTAAATTTATATGGCTGACTAATGAATTTTTTTGTTATTCATTGATGTATTTCTTTTCTTCAACAGTTTGGGATCATCAGGTGGTGGGCGGCAGGCGCTGACTCGGGGGGGAGGGGGGGGGCGTGTCACATGGGGACTGATGCAAGTATAAGTCATCGGGTCATACCACAAGGCAGGTCATGACGGTCTAAACCCCCACTGTGGTAAATGTGACTTTAATGGGACCCCTCCTCCACCACCTCTTCCACCACCACCACCACCTCCACCACCACCTCCATTTCTACCACGCCCACCACCACCACTACAGTCATTAGTCATCATCCATGGATAAGGTAAATGAAACTTCTATTTTTAAATTGTCTTTCGTAGATGATAATTTTCGTAATATTATTCTTCCCGCACGAGAGGAAGTTTAGCAAGACCTGATTCTTGTTAAGTATCGTTCACAGTTTTGGGCCGAGGTGAGGAAGGTCTTTAAAGGATCCTTGCTTCTCCCCTCCTTAAAAAAAAAAATCCTTGTGACCCTCCTTGAAAAGAAAAGAATAAAACGGGTATTTCCAGTACTTTAACATTAGGGAGCCATTAGACAGCCAGAGAGAGAGAGAGAGAGAGAGAGAGAGAGAGAGAGAGAGAGAGAGAGAGAGAGAGAGAGAGAGAGAGAGAGAGAGAGAGAGAGAGAGAGATGAGCTAGAGTAAGTATGTTTCTCTCCCTTATTATTTTTTGTATTAATAACTGTTTACATAAAAAATAAAGACACACACACACGCACACGCGCACACACACACACACACACACACACACACACACACACACACACACACACACACACACACACACACACACACACAATCTAACCCATCTAGAAACCTCATCGAAATTCCCTCCACCACCACCACCACCACCACCACCACCATCACCACCACCAGGGAGCTTTAAAAGGAGGCTAGATAATTTCATGGATGAGGATGATAATGTGGATGTAGGTAGTGTTAAGTAA
Source organism: Chionoecetes opilio (assembly GCA_016584305.1). NCBI lineage: Eukaryota > Metazoa > Arthropoda > Malacostraca > Decapoda > Majidae > Chionoecetes > Chionoecetes opilio. The sequence continues at coordinate 111,063 of JACEEZ010023291.1, forward strand.
CAGGAACTAACTCGTGTAGGTCTCGCGGCCTCTTGTAGCTTCCTTATTTTCTTATGTTCTTATGTTCTTATAACAGGATATGCCAATTATTACCGGATTATATACAGGATCACCAAAGAGAGACTTTTTAAGGTTCGGAGATAGTACTTTTATGAACGTGCCTGTACCGTTGTAATGGGTTCTGTGTCTTTTATGAACGTGCCTGTACCGTTGTAATGGGTTCTGTGTCTTTTATGAACGTGCCTGTACCGTTGTAATGGGTTCTGTATTCGTATATCTTTGTGATCACGTTGTTCTTATTTGTTGTTTTCTTGATCACGACCTAACAAGTCATTTACTGGGAATGTGTTGTGTGCTTCGTTGGTGTTAACTCTTTTTGCAGGGTCGAGATGGTGGGGAAAATGTGTCATTGGAAAGTTCAAGGGTGTCTGATGTAATGTTTATCCCTTCCTCTTTCCTCTCCTTCCCCCTTCCTCTTCTCTTCCCTTTCCTCTTCTCTTCCCCCTTTCTTTCCTTTTTTCTTCTCTTCCCCTCCCCTTCACTTCCCATTTCTCTTTCTTTCCCTTTTCGCCTTCCTATTTTCTTCTCACAAGACGAATAGGAACATGACGGCTACACCTGGAATATTTCTTGTAATGTTTTATGATTAAGGTTGACCTATGTGCGTACGTTACCGCTTGAATCTGTCAAGACCTGCACGCTGAAGTGACAGACTCGACAACACAATAGTCGTGTAGCCTCGCGTTGTAACCCGCCTGTAATGGATTTGTGACTTGGATCGAAATCTTGATGGGAATGATTTCGATTTTTTCGGCAGACTTGAAGACACGGCGTTGCTTCCGCTATGAGTTAAGAGGGACTTATATCCTCTGTTAATGTCTACGGGAACTGGCGAGAGCTGCAGTACCGTATTGTAATGCTATTCATTAACCCCTTGAGGCCCAGAACGTAATTTTCATTGTAATTTGACTACCATTTGACGATTTTAATAGATATAAGCTGCAGCATTTTATAGTTATGACTTATTTAGTATCCTTGTCTACTAGCAAATTTGGTATAGTTATTAAGTCACTTTTCGTAATTTTATGGCTAATAACAGACGATTTTTTATATAGCAAAGGAAAGATCTGGGCGTTTAGGGGTTAACAACCTTGCTCACCCACTCTACCTGCATCGTGATAGTTCCTCAAACTGTCAAGGGGTGTACTTCAAGTTTCCTTCATCCAAGATAGTTGAAGCAATGTTTTAGCCACGGCTGATAATTATAAGGTAGAGAGTTGAAAGTTTTTGCGTTTACACGTGCAATTATTAAACAAACTGTGGCATACAGCGGAAACAACGTGGGAAAATGTTAATTATTCTATAGAAAGTAGATGGGCGAATATAAATGTTGCCTTTTGTAGGGGGACTGGGGGGACTGAGAACACCTTATTTAGACAGCAGCAGGAGAACATAAAATTGCTGTAAATGGCTGGGGCTGATAAATGTGAACTTGCCATACGAGTAGACAAACATTGCCTCAGTTTGCTATAATGACTGTAATGCATTGTTATGTTGCTTAGCTTGGTGTAGTCACGTGCCGAAACTTCCGAAAGCGGAGAAGGTTGAGACGCCCGTTATGGTTAAAATGTTAATAATTCTTCAAAAAATAGATGGGCGAATAATAATGTTACCTAGTTTACATAGGGGGACTGAGAACACCTTATTTAGACAGCAGGAGGAGAACATAAAATAAAGATAGCCAAGGGAAGAGTTGACAAGATTGTTAACTAAGGAGACGAAGTTGAAGAGGACCTGTGAAGCGATACTAAGCGTCAAAGGTCACACGAAGAAGAAGAAGAAGAAGAAGAAGAGAAGAAGAAGAAGAAGAAGAAGAAGAAGAAGAAGAAGAAGAAGAAGAAGAGGAGGAGGAGAGGAGGAGGAGGAGGAGGGGAGGAGGAGGAGGAGGAGGAGGAGGAGGAGGAGGAGGAGGAGAGAGGAGGAAGAAGAAGAAGAAGAAGAAGAAGAAGAAGAAGAAGAAAGAAGAAGAAGAAGAAGAAGAAGAAGAGAGAAGAAGAAGAAGAAGAAGAAGAGAAGAAGAAGAAGAAGAAGAAGAAGAAGAAGAAGAAGAAGAAGAAGAAGAAGAAGAAGAAGTAAATGAATGAGTCACGTACCGAAAGCGACGAAGGTAGAGACGCCGGTCATGGTGATGGAGAGGTCGAGGGAGCCCCCCAGCAGGTGCGTCCACATGTTGGAGGCGCCGCCGCCAGGACAACAGCCGCCCAGGAACAGTCCCAGGCGCATGAGGCGGTCGTCGAAGGAGTCCCCGGGGAAGAGAACCAGGCCGAGGGCGAAGGCAATCTGGAGAGAGGGTAGGGAAAGATAAGAGAATAGGAAGGGGAAAAGGAAGGAAATATAAGAAAATAGGAGAGAAGAGAAAGAAAGGAAAATGGGAAGGGAAAGGGGAGAGGAAGAGAAGAAAAATGAAGGGAAATGGGAAGGAAAGGGGGAGGAGAAGAGAAGAGGAGGGGAAAGGGAAGAGAAGAGGAAGGGAGAAGGAGAGGAAAGATGAAGGGTTAAACATTACATCAGATACCCTTAAAAATTACTGAAAATGTGTGCCATTCATTTTCTGTAACAAAGATAGAGGGATAACATGTTTAAAGTGTATGTTTCCCCTGAAGCAAGATAAACATATTTACAGTGATATTATATAGACTTGTAATGAACATAAATACCACCGGAACCACAAAGCCCAGTGGTATATACCTCTTGGCCTAGTCGGTTAAGGCGCCAAGCTGGGTGCAAATCTGGTGTTAACGACGGTTCGAATCCGCGCGGATTCAAGGATAAAGGAAATGATTTATTTCCGAATTATGATTACCAGCCCGAGTCCTGTGTCTGTTGGAAAGACATACTGACGGGATTTCAAAAGGTAACTGTGACCCAGGGCAATGTAAAGTCTCTGTCGGGCCCTGACGATTCCCCATGCAGGCATTACTTGGCTCCATCATACAGCCACATGCAAGTCTCTGTCAACAGGGCACTAATAAACTTCCCCCTTGACCAATCAGGAATCCCACCATAATATCTCAACAGCAAGAAAGAGTAAAGAGAAGAAAGAAAAAATAAGTAAAGAAGCAAGAAGACCCCTTCCCCCTCCATGGCAGACTCAGGTTCGTCCAAAGGTGTAGATTCTATTTAACCATACATTCATTAAACCAATAACATTGAAGTCTAGTTTTAAGCCTGTCAGTCGAGGAAGAGAGGAGAGATAGAAAAAAACCTTTAACTCCTTTACGGAGTTAAAGGGTTAACTCCAGATATTTCCTTTGCTATAAAAGGTCGTCTGTTGTCGAGCCATAAAATTACGAAAAGTAACTGAATACACTAAATTAGTTAGTGATATGGGATACTAAACAGGTCATATATATCAAACAGTGCTTATATTCACTAAAAATCGTCTAATGGTAGCCAAATTACAATGGAAATTATGTTCTGGGTCTCAAAGGGTTAAAATTAGCGTCCAGTCGTACCATAACAGCACCAGTATTAACAGTACTCCCGTGCCTGACGATGCACACTTATTCTTTAGGAGAACTCAATAATGTTAAAAGTGTGTGCTAAAGGGCTTAGATACACGATTACGCTTATCGTTAAGGGGTGAATGACATGAGTTCGCGAATACAGTGGAAGGTTTTTATCGTAAGTCTCCCGCGAAGCTTCTTGGGTGCTAATCTGATTGGAGACTTGGATTTGTATAGTGTCGTGATTCGTGAACTTCCAAAGCCAAGGACGTTTATTTATTATGTCGCCATGAAATATATTGTCGTCTTAACACATTCATCATAATCCTACGCCGCCTTTTTATTGGGTGAAATTGACACTGTTTATTGCAAGGTCAAAGGAAATAGAGATGAATTGCCTTGGCTTTGGTTTATGAAATAGCGTTGTGGCTG
>JACEEZ010023291.1:120000-128326 GCA_016584305.1 Chionoecetes opilio
TTAAATACTAAATACTAAATACATTTTACGAATGTATTTAAATACTAAACATTAAATACATTAATTGTATTTAAATACATTTGTAAATACATTTTAAATACACACAAATTTTAACGTGTCCGAAAAAAATGAATTTCCTAGGATTTCCTTAGATTTTGGGTTTCCTTAGAAATTTCCTTCTCAGGCCTAAATTTCCTTGAAATCAGGACATTTCCTTGCCAGTGGAAACCCTGGTTCACTGTAACACCAGGGTTGCCAGATAGTTGGGCGGGTTTATGGCCAAATTAACTGATAAAAAAGTATTTACATTTTTATTTTATATGTATTTATATACAATGTATTTAAATACTCATAAAAGTATTTAAATACTGTATTTAAATACATGACAACCAATGTATTTATAAATACTTTTCTAAATACACAAATGTATTTAAATACGTATTTAAATACAATTGTAGTTAAATACTGCCCAGCTCTGGTTGTTAGCCATAAAATTAAGAAAAGTCACTTAATATACCAATTTAGTTAGTAGACAAGGGTACTAAACAGGTCATAGCTATAAAATATTGCTTATAGTCACTAAAAATCGTCTAATGGTACGTACCCAAATTACAATGGATATTACGTTCTGGGCCTCAAGGGGTTAATTGAGCTGGATTCTTGACTATAGGTTTCAAGGTGAAGTGAAGGTCAGGAATTGATATGATTGCTTGTAAACTCTATAAATCAGTATGTATAGTAAGTAGGGCATGTGAGTGGGTGGGTGGGTGGTTGGGTGGGTGCGCGTGATCGAGAACATATTAAAAAGAGACCATTTCTATTTTTTGTATGGAGTTGAGTGTTTCTTGTTTCTTTTTTTTGTCTCCTTTCTATCATTGACTTTCCTCCTTGATCCATTCTATTGTTTGATACACTCTCCACACCTGACACCTTGATATTTTTTAGTCCTTTTCTCTATGCATGCTTTTTCTTCTCTCTCTCTCTCTCTCTCTCTCTCTCTCTCTCTCTTCTCTCTCTCTCTCCTCTCTCTCTCTCTCTCTCTCTCTCTCTCTCTCTCTCTCTCTCTCTCTCTCTCTCTCTCTCTCTCTCTCTCTCTCTCTCTCTCTCTCTCTCTCTCTCTCTCTCTCTCTCTCTCTCTCTCTCTCTCTCTCTCTCTCTCTCTCTCTCTCTCTCTCTCTCGTAACCTCCTCCTACACAACACCGCCTCTGTAACACAAACAAACACTCGACGCTCTGGCACAATACACTGCCTTAATCGTCTTCCTGTTGACACTCTTCCCCCCTTCCCCCTTCACCTTCCCTCCCCCCTTCCCTATTCCTTTCCCCCCTACACCTTCCCTGCCCCCCTTCCCTATCCCCCCCTACACCTTCCCTCCCCCCCTTCCCTATTCCTCTCCCCCCTACACCTTCCCTCCCCCCCTTCCCTATTCCCCCTACACCTTCCCTCCCCCCTTCCCTATCCCCCCCTACACCTTCCCCCCTTCCCTCATGTCATTGTGTAGGCCGGGGGACAAATATCCGCCGGCAGAATGGCTTTTACCTGCGTAGGCGAGGACAAAGTTACTTATAAAATATCCATATAATTAGGGCGAGGACAGGTGAGGGATGAGGGGCGTCTGGTTATTATAGGTGTGGAATAGGGATGTCGCTTCCATGGTGTAGTGGCTAGCGTGCCTGGCTACGAATCTGCGGGCCCTGGTTCGAATCCGGGCCAGGGTAAGTCGGCGACCAGCCATAACAGCTGGTCTTCCTCCCTTTCGGGGTTGATAATTGGATACCTGGGGAAACCTGGGGTAAGTAACTGTGGTAATTCGGATGTCACACTAGCCCTGTGTCCCGGGGTATCGGGTTCTCACCCACCACAGGCTCAAAGGGCTAATGCCACGGAGATGAGCACCGAAGGCCACGCGCAGCATAGCCCCCCATAGTATGCCCCCATCCTTACCTTACCTTTGTAGGGATAGAATGAGGAATGCTGCCTTTTTTTGGGTGTTATGTGTGTGTGTGTGTGTGTGTGTGTGTGTGTGTGTGTGTGTGTGTGTGTGGTGTGTGTGTGTCACTGTGTGTGTGTGTGTGTGTGTGTTGTGTGTGTGTGTGTATGTGTATGTGTGTGTGTGTGTGTGTGTGTGACTGTGTATGGTGTGTGTGTGTGTTGTGTGTGTGTGTGTGTGTGTGTGTGTGACTGTGTATGTGTGTGTGTGTGTGTGTGGACTGTGTATGTGTGTGTGACTGTGTTGATGTGTGTGTGTGTGTGTGTGTGTGTGTGTGTGTGTGTTGTGTGTGTGTGTGTGACTGTGTATGTGTGTGTGTGTGTGTGTGTGTGTGTGTGTGTGTGTGTGTGGTGTGTGTGTGTGTGGACTGTGTATGTGTGTGACTGTGTTGTGTGTGTGTGTGTGTGTGTATGTGTGTGTGTGTGTGTGTGTGTGTGTGTGTGTGTGACTGTGTGTGTGTGTGTGTGTGTGTGTGTGTGTGTGTGTGGTGTGTGTGTGACTGTATGTGTGACTGTATGTGTGTGTGTGTGTGTGTGTGTGTGTGTGTGTGTGTGTGTGTGTGTGGTGTGTGTGTGTGTGTGTGACTGTGTTGTGTGTGTGTGTGTGTGTGTGTGTGTGTGTGTGTGTGTGTGTGTGTGTGTGTGTGTGTGTGTGACTGTATTGTGTGACTGTATGGTGTGTTGTGTGGTTGTGTGTGTGTGTGTGTGTGTGACTGTGTATGTGTGTGTGTGTGTGTGTGTGTTGTGTGTGACTGTATGTGTGGTGTGTGTGTGTGTGTTGTGTGTGTGTGCTGTGTATGTGTGTGGTGTGTGTATGTGTGTGTGTGTGTGTTATGTGTGTGTGTGTGTGTGACTGTGTGCGTGACTGTTGTATGTGTGTGTGACTGTGTATGTGTGTGGTGTGTGTGTGTGTGACTGTGTATGTGTGGGTGGTGTGTGGACTGTGATGTGTGGTGACTGTGAGTGTGTGGTGTTGTGTGGTGTTGGTGTGTGTGGGTGTGTGTTGACGTGTAGTGTGTGGTGTGGTGTTGTATGTTGAGATCTATCAAGAAAGTGGTAAGGCTACACAGCAAAACCCTCCCCTGCTCTCTCTCCTCCTCATAGTACTCACGAGGGGCATCAAGATATACTGGCAGAAGATCCCGACGACAGGCCCCACGGGTTTCTTGGCGATGCCCTTCACAATCTTGAGGTCGATGGTCATGCCCATGAGGAAGTAGGCGATGGCGGTGAGCACGGCGGAGATGTAGGTGAAGATGGTGGTGGCCTGGCTGCTCTTGAGCTTGATCGTCATCTCCAAGACGCCCGTGGCTGCTGTCTGCCAGGGAGGAGCGGGGCCAAGGATGAGCAGGGAGTGGTAATACATAGGACTACATAGGAAGAACAGATACTAGGTCCCTAAGAGAACCATTGGTCTATAACGAGGGTATCTGCTGAACTACATACTCTATCAAACTACATGTAAGAGAACAGTTGGAAAAAGATACCATGCCCCTAAAGAGTATATAGAAACATGGAAGGTTCGTAGTGAAGAATGAAAGGATATGAAGTAACTGTTGCTATCACTAACACTAATCGATCCGGGCGACGTTATAATATAATTTGCAGGGCAATATCCAAACCCATTTTACTTTACAGTACGCGTCTAGTCTGTTTTTAAATGAAGTTATTGTGCTGGCTTCGACAACATTAGCTGGTAATTTGTTCAATCGATTAATAACTCAATGTTGGTGGTGATAATGGTGGTGGTGTTTCCTGAATAGGCGCAGAATGGGCTCACTCACCTCGTTCTGCTGGTCGTACAGCTCCACCAAGAGTGTGTTGTAGCCGACGAACTTCGCGGTGACGTTGATGAAGCCGTGGAAGGTGACGGTGGCGAGGTCGATCTCCGTCTCGTTGGCGTCGATGTCCGGGGCTCCGCTTAACACCTCGCCGTAACCCGCCACCTCTGCTTCCCTCTGGCGGAGAGTGAAAGGGGGATCAGAGAAATTACGACTCGATTCCTTTACACAAACCATCACGAACCAGCTAGTCCACTCATGTCCTCATATATATTTACGACAGTAGTGTTGGCTGATATTAGTATAGGCCTACTTAAGGCGTTCTAGCATTAAGGATAAAAGTGGATTAGTTGGCTTGTGATAGTCTGTAGTCTTTGTACACGTCTGAGAACTTTGAGGTCTATTCCAGGCTGTATCAAACCATTCCCATCTATACCTTACATCCCCACCTATCCCCTCCCCATTGCCTACCCCTCACCCCTAGAACCCCATCCTTCCTATCCCCACCTATCCCCTCCCCATTGCCTACCCCTCACCCCTAGAACCCCATCCTTCCTATCCCCACCTATTCCCTCCCCATTGCCTCCCCCTTACCCCCAGAACCTCATCCTTCCTATCCCCACCTATTTCCTCCCCATAGCCCAACCCTCACCCCCAGAACCCCATCCTCCCGCCCTCCGCCCCCCGCCCCCCGCCCCCCACCCCTCACCCCCCGCTCCCCGCCACTCACCCACTTCTCCATCAAGGGCCACACCGTCCCTATGCTCCCAGAGGCGTTCGTATACCACGCCACCGTCACCGTGGTTCCCTCCGTCACCAGGTGGAGCCGCTCAGGGTAGAACAACACCTCCGCCATGTCCCCCACCTCTCCCTCCACCTCCTCCTCCTGCTGCTGTTAAGGGAGGAAAGAAAGACGTGAATAAAGCTACAACTGAGTGTTCGTAATTCTCACCTTATAACAGCAAGGACACACCAGTTTTGTTTATCTTTAGATGTTACTTAGTTGATCAAATTATACTCGCCGCACGTTAAGTTGGCGAATATGGGGCCCCCTCGCTCCCCCCTTCCGAACGCACGGGATTGGCTGAGGTGTTGGGTGTTGGGGCTTTAGGGCGGAACTTGGAGTAAGGCATTCTTAGGCTCTAAGGCAACACCTCAGCCAATCCCGTGCGTTCAGAAAGGGGAGTGAGGGGCCCCATTTTCGCAATCTTAACGTGCGGCGAGTGTAGATTATTCTCTCAGAGGTCATTGCTTCGTGCTTTGTATGAGGACACTCGGTACCAGACATGCATTTCTTGGGTGTATATGTTCCCTAAGGCTTACCGCATTTACAGCCGTACCCAGGAGCGCTCCCAGCAGGACACAGAGGCCCAGCGAGACCCATTGTTGTCTGCCGCCACGTGCCATCTTGATTCAATGTGGTTTTGTGGTTTTTGGGTTGTTTATGAATTATTCTTTGTTGCACCTGGTATACAATTCTCTTTGTTGATGTTGTTGTTATGGGTCGTCGCCTTCTTGCCGTGTTGGTTTGTTATGGTCGTGGTTCGATTATCTGAAAGTGAAAGAAAGTATTGTTTATCTGTCTGGGTTTTATGGATTAGGAAGTGGTAGTTAACAACGTGTTCGATTGTCCCTTTTTTTCTATATCTTTTCATGTCTATTTGATTATTTATTTGTCTGTCACTGTCATTGTTTTTGTGTGTGTCTGTCTGTCTATCTAGGTGTCCTTCTGTCAGTCGGTTTGTCTGTTAGTGAGCTCGGTGTCCTAGTCAAAAGTCCCGCCGGGGGTAAACTTTCTGCAATCGTCCAGTGACCGAAGACAACCAACATGCTGCCCATTAACCCTACCTACGACGCCGAGTGCATTGGAGGACACAGGGGGGGAGGGGACATGAGCCTCTTACCATCACAAGCGTCACTATGAAAATCCTGCCAACCATCACACCCCTTAAGTGAAAAAATGTGTCGGCTTAAGAGGCTCCAACATAAGAAGAAGATGAACAGATAGAAGAACTGCGTTGTAGTAAAAATCGGATACACATTTTGATTGCATTCAATATTTGACATACGGATACGATTTCAATACATTTAAGTCACACTGAACTATATATGATTCTAATTCGTGACCTTTCTATGCTTACTGATGAAAAGCCAGCAGGAAATACTAAGCGACAAAGGTCACAAGAAGAAGAAGAACACCTAGCGGGGTCCACAGGATTATGCAGCACACGTGCGCCTACTTATTCGCCTCCCTGTGTTGCGTCACTCTCACAACACACGTGCGCCCAGGCCCACCGAGAGGGGGGGTCTGCCGGGGCATTTGCCCCGGGGCCCATGGGGTTTTGGGGGGGCCCATTGAGGCCTTGATGGGCCCATAGGACCCATCAAACATAGAGGGCTTGCTTGTAGAAGTGACAAATCTCCGAAATAACTTAAAAGCTATGTGGAATGAAGCTAGTTCCTTCAAACCTGGACATCAAGTTGATACTGTACCGTGGTCGTGGTAAAGTAGCTGGACCTAAACGCAAAAGAAGATTTCATGATGATGGTGATGGCACAGCAGTTCAGATTTATCAGAACAAAATGAAACAGATGAGTCACCTGAAGAAGAATTTTTCAGAAAGTCTGCGTTATATATATATATATATATATATATATATATATAATATAATATATTATAATATATATATATATATATATATATATATATATATATATATATTATTGAATAATTAATTGGCTGACTGACTGTTACATTCAAAGCTGCCAAGAATATTTCTTAAAACTTCAGTTTCCTCTGGAAGTACCTAACAATATCAGCAAAGGAGCTCACTTAAATCAAAATCACCGGCAGATAAGTATACTGCCGATATCAGTCATGCTATCGTGGTGGAAATGAGCACCTACAAACAGTTCATCGCTCAAATTTTGGGCAGAACCAACTAAACCTATTGCAGCTTTTGAATTGCTTGACAGAGTGCAGACTAGAAGGGCTCTTCCCAAATGTATTTGTCAGCCTGCGCATTCTGCTAAAAATCCCTGCCACTGTCGCCTCTGCAGAGCGCTCATTCAGCAAACTCAGGCTGATAAAAAAAATGTCTACGAGCAACAATGACCCAAGCACGACTTGTGGACTTGGCTAGATTCAGTATTGAGTCTCAACTTACATGATCTCTTGATTTTGATGTTGTGCTTTATAATTTTGCCAAGAGGAAAGCAAGGAAAGCGCCATTGTTTGTCAAATGAATGTGCCATATATGTATTATGTATGTAATCTTGATGTATTGTATTGTATAGGCCTTGTATTATGATTTTACTTTTACTTTTGATTTCGCAGGATTATAATATGTTGAATCTGTATGTTGTGTTAAATGTAATATTTGCCAAAATTATGAAAGGGGTGAAGGAATGAAGGATGAAAGGTTAAGTTTAAAGTAATCGTCCAGACCATTTCATCATTCCTGATTTGATGTAGTTAGAGTATAGCCATTATCGAGTGTATCAACAATATGTTGTCACTTTTTGCATCCAGTCAGCCGTTTTTGAATAAAACCGCAATCAAAATCTGTAAATTCACCGAGCGTCGAAAACGCTGCTGGCAACTGGCAGACGATGCGCCACGGCTCCGTGACGTAACAAAAGGAAGGCTCCTCTTCCCGCGCTGCTATGTGTGTGTGTGTAGTAGTGTTTGTGTGTGTGTGTGTGTAGTAGTGTTTGTGTGTGTATGTAGTAGTGTTTGTGTGTGTATGTAGTAGTGTTTGTGTGTGTGTGTGTGTGTGTGTGTAGTAGTGTTTGTGTGTGTGTGTGTGCGTAGTAGTGTTTGTGTGTGTGTGTGTGCGTAGTAGTGTTTGTGTGTGTGTGTGTAGTAGTGTTTGTGTGTGTAGTAGTGTTTGTGTGTGTGTAGTAGTGTTTGTGTGTGTGTAGTAGTGTTTGTGTGTGTGTGTAGGAGTGTTTGTGTGTGTGTGTAGTAGTGTTTGTGTGTGTGTGTGTGTGTGTGTGTGTAGTAGTGTTTGTGTGTGTGTGTGTGGTAGTGTTTGTGTGTGTGTGTGTGTATTAGTGTTTGTGTGTGTGTAGTAGTGTTTGTGTGTGTGTAGTAGTGTTTGTGTGTGTGTGTGCGTAGTAGTGTTTGTGTGTGTGTGTGTGTGTGCGTAGTAGTTTGTGTGTGTGTGTGTGCGTAGTAGTGTGTGTGTGTGTGTGTGTAGTAGTGTTTGTGTGTGTGTGTAGTAGTGTTTGTGTGTGTGTGTGTGTGTAGTAGTGTTTGTGTGTGTGTGTGTAGTAGTGTTTGTGTGTGTGTGTGTGTGTGTGTGTAGTAGTGTGTGTAGTAGTGTTTGTGTTTGTAGTAGTGTTTGTGTGTGTAGTAGTGTTTGTGTGTGTGTGTGTGTGTAGTAGTTGTGTGTGTGTGTGTGTGTGTGTGTGTGTGTGTAGTAGTGTTTGTTGTGTGTAGTAGTGTTTGTTTGTGTGTGTAGTAGTGTTTGTGTGTGTGTGTGTAGTAGTGTTTGTGTGTGTGTAGTAGTATTTGTGTGTGTGTATAGTGTTTTGTGTGTGGTGTAGTAGT
>JACEEZ010023293.1:0-10275 GCA_016584305.1 Chionoecetes opilio
ACTTTTCCCTGTATATGCAGACCTTCCCTATATAGCTTTTAAGGACTTTTCGAAACGAACTCGAACCAAAAAAAAACATAAAAACTTCAAAACAGATTAAAATAAAAGACTTCAAAGCATTAACAAAAAAGCTTTAAATTTCCTGTTCTAAATTCTTAAATTTTTTATCGTACAAACGCTTTAAACAGCCTTTCCCCTTTATATAGCAGTACAACTTATATACGTACAAAAAACTTTAAACAGCCTTCCCTATATTGGGCAGTAACAACTTATAGTAAGAAACAAACACTTTAACAGACCTTCCCTATATAGCAGTAACAACTTATATACGTACAACAACTTTCCCAACAGACAACTTCCCTAGATAGCAGTAACAACTTCCCTATTTATAGCAGTAGTAACAACTTCCCTCTTTATAGCAGGTAACACCTTTCCTCTATATAGCAGTAACAAAACTTATATAAGTACAAATCACTTTTAACAGGACCTTCCTATTATTAGCAGTAAAAATTTCCCTTATGTATAGCAGTAACAGAACTTCCCTATTATTGCAGTAACAACTCTTCCCTATTATAGCAGTACAACTTTCCCTATATAGCAGTAGTTAACACCTTCCCTATATAGCAGTAAGTAACAACTTTCCTATTCTAGCAGTAAACACCTTCACCTAGATAGCAGTTAACAAATCTTCCCGACTATGCAGTAAACAACTTTCCTATTATAGAAGTAAACAAATCCTTCCCTATATAGCTAGTAAAAACTTCCCCTGATATAAGCAGTCCAGTTAAAGAGTAACAACCCTTCCCTATATAGCAGTAGTAACAAACCTTCCCCGTTTTATAGCCGTAGTAGTAGTAGTAACAATTCCCCTCTATAGCAGTTAACAACTTCACTATATAGCAGTAACAACTTCCCTATATAGCAAGTAACCAACTTTCTATATCGCAGTAGTAATAGTAACAACTTCCCTCTATATCGCAGGAACACTTCCCTATATAGCAGAACACTTTAACAGACCCCCTATATAGCAGTAACAACTTCCCTATATCCAGCCAGCTAAACAATCTTCCCTATATAGCAGTAACAAAATCGTCCCTATATAGCCGTAACAAACTTTCCCTATTATACTAGTAACAACTTCCCTTTTTATAGCAGTAAAAAACTTCCCTATATAGCAGTAACAAAACTTCCCTATATAGCAGTGAAGAGTAACAACATTCCCTATATACAGCCAGTAACAAACTTCCCTATATAGCCAGTAACACTTCATATATGCAGTAACACCTTCCCTATATACAGCTAGTAACAACCTTTCCCTATATAGCAGTAACCAAACTTCCCTATATAGCAGTAACAAGCTTCCCGAGATAGAGTAAAACAAACTTATATAAGTACAAAACACTTTTTAACAGGACCAGTCCCTATTATAAGCAGTAACAACGTTCCCTATAAGCAAGTAAACAACTTATATAAGTACAACAAACACTTTAAACAGAACTTCCCTTCCCTATTAGCAGTAACAAGCTATTATTATAACGTACAAACACTTTAACAGACCTTCCTATATAGCAGTAACAACTTCCTATATAGCGTAACAATCTGCCCCTATATAGCAGTAACAAACTGCCCTTTTTTATCCAGTAGTAACAACGTCCCTATATAGCAGTAGTGTAACAACTTCCCTATATAGCAGTAAACCAACTTCCCTATATAGCAGTAACAACTTCCCTATATAGGCAGTAACAACTTCCCTTATATAGCAGTAACAATTCACTATAGAGCAGTAACAACTTCCCTATATAGCAAGTAACAACTTCCCTTTATAGCGTGAACAATTCCCTTTATAGCAGTAGTGTAACAACTTCCCTATATAGCAGTAACAAATTCCCTTTATAGAAGTATTAAGTGCAACTTCCCTATTTATAGCAGTAAACAACTTCCCTATATAGCAGTAACAAACTAACTTCCCCTATGTAGCAGAGTAACAATACTTCTCCCCTTTATAGCTAGTAACAACTTCCATATAGCAAGTACACAACTTCCCTATATAGCTGTAAAAACTTCCCTTTATAGCAGTAAAAAACTTCCCTATATAGCAGTTAAACCAAATCTTCCCTTATAAGCAAGTAAAGTAACAACTCCCTTTATAGCAGTAACAACTTCCATTTATAGGCAGTGAACAACGTCCCTATATCAGCAGTAAAACTTCACTATAGCAGTAACAACTTACCTTTAGAGCAGTAACAACTTCCCCGTTATAGCAGTAGTAACACACCTCCCTATATTAGCAGTAACAACTTCACTATCTTAGCAGTAAGTAAACACTGCACCTTGTATAGCAGTAACAACTTTACCTTTATTAGCAGTAACAACTCCTATATAGCAGTAACAACTTCCCTTTATTAGCAGTAACAACTTCCCTTTATAGCAGTAAAACCTTCCCCTCTTCTATAGCAGTAACAACTTCCCTATATAGCCAGTAACAACTTCCCTATTATAGCAGTCGTAACAAACTTCCCTTTAAGCAAGTAACAACTTCCCTTTATAGGCAGTAACGCTTTCCCTTTTATAGCAAGTAACAACTTCCCTATATAGCAGTAACAACTACCTATATAGCAGTAACAACCCCTCTACCCTAGATAGCAGTAAACAATTCCTTCCCTATATAGCAGTAACAACTTCTCCTATTTATAGCAGTAACAACTTCCCATATAGCAGTATACAAACTTCCCTATATAGCAGTAACAACTTCATATATAGCCCAGTCAGTAACAATTCCCTTATATAGCAGTAACAACTTACCTTATAGCAGTAACAAACTTCCCTTTATAGCAGGAACAACTTCCCTACTATAGCAGTAACAACTCCCTATATAGCGTCCATAGTTAACAAACTTCCCTTTATAGCGTAACAAACTTCCCTTTTATAGCAGTAACAACTCCCTATATTAGCAGTAAACAACGTCCCTATTATAGCAAGGAAGTAGTAACAACTTCCTCTGTATAAGCAGTAACAACGGCCCTATATAGCAGTAGTAAACAATTCCCTGATATAGTAGTAACAACTTCCCCTATTAGTCAGGGTAAACAACGGCCTCTAATTTAGCAGTAACAACGTCCCTATATAGCCGAGTTAACAATTCCCTGTTATAAGCAGCAGAGTAAACAACTTCCCTATATAGCAGTAACCACTTCCCTTATAGCAGAACAACTTCCCTATTAGCCCACTTTTTTTTTTTATTAGTTTATTGTTATTTTTTTCTTTGTGTGAGTATCAACAGACCTTTATAAGCAGTAAACCAACTTCCACTATCAATAGCAGTCCAGTTAACAGACAGTAAACAACTTCCCTATTAGCAGTAAAACACCTTCACTATATTGACTACAAGCATAACAAATCCTAAATAGCCATAGTAACAACTTACCCCCTACATATATAGCAGTAACACAAAACTTCCTTCTAATAGCAGTAACAAAACTTCCCTATATGAGCAGTTTAACAACTTCCCATATATAGCACAAGTAGTAACAACCTCCCTATATAGCATTCACAAACAACTTACCCTATATAGACAGGTAACATACTTCACCGTTTATAGCAGTAGTAACAACTTCCCTATTAGCAGTAGTAACAACTTCCCTTATATAGCAGTAACCATAACAAACTTCCCTATATGCAGTAAAAGGGGGAACAAAAAAAGTAGTGAGGTAGAGTAACAACTTCCCTATATAGCAGTAACAACTTCCCCCTAATATAGCAGTTTTTTTAACAACTTCCCTATTTATAGCAGTCACAACGTCCCTTAATAGCAGTAACAAACTTCCCTAAATATAGCTAGTAAAACACCTTCCACTATAAGCAGTACAACTTCCCTTTATAGCAAGTAACAAACTATCCCTATATTAGACAGTAAGAGAAAAAACTTCCCTTATATAGCAGTAACAACTCTCCCTATATAGCAGTAACAACTTCCCTATATAGCAGTAAGGAACCAACTTGCCCTTTATAGCAGTAACAACTTCCTTTTATAGCAGTAACACTGCTTCCCCTAATATAGCTAGTAAAAACAAACTCCCCTTATAGCTAGTAACAATCTTCCCTATATAGCATGTAACAAATTCCCTATATAAGCAGTAGTAAACAAACTTCCCTATTATAGCTGAGTAAGTAAACAACTTCCCTAATATAGCAGTAACAACTTACCTATATAGCAACGTAAAACTTCCCTTAATAGCTAGTAGACTACAGTAAATCAAACTTTCCCTTATATAGAGTAACAATCTTCCCTATATAGCGGCAGTTTAGTAACAACCTTCCCTTACTATAGCTAGTCACGTATAACAACTTCCCTATTATAGCCCAGTTAACAAACTTACCTAATATTTAGAGCAGTAAAAACTTCCCTTTATAGCCAGATAACAACGTCCCTACTATAGCGCAGTAAACAAACCTTTCCCTAGGATAGATCTAGGTAAACTAACGTTCCTCTGATACTAGCGTAGTAAACAACTCTTCACTATATAGCGAGTAACACCTTCCCTTTATAGCAGCAGTAGCAATACTACCCTATATAGCAAGTAACAATGTCAACGTGTATATAGCAAGTAAACAATCGCTTCCCTTATTATCAGCTAGGTAAAACATCTTCCCTTAATAGGTTAGCACGCAGTGAGTAAACAAATACTTCCCTATTATGAGGCAGACAGTAACGATACTACACCTATATAGCTGTAACATAACGTTCCCTTTATTTATAGCCGAGTAATACAATTCCTTTCCCTAATGATATAAGCAGTAATGTTAACAATCCCGCCCTTTCCCATTTACTATAATAGTCCACACACCTCCTCTCCCCAAGTATACAACTCCCTTACTTATTAGCAGTCGTCAACAAAATACTTCCCTTCTATAAGCAAGTTCAACAACGTTCCCTATTTAGAGCAGGGAACAACTTCCCTTTTTTGTATAGTGCCACCAGTAGTAGTAACAAACTTCCCTTAACTATATAAGCAGTAAAAACAACTTCCATCTATAAAGCAGTAACAACTTTCATATATAGCAGTAGAGATAACAAACTTCCACATATTTAGAGCAGATAAACCAAAACTTCCCTTCTATAGCATATCGTTATACCGTAACAAAATCTTGCCTTTTTTATATGCAGTGTATAATATACTTCCATATTATAGCAACAGTATACAACGTCCCGTTTTTATAGCGAGTACAAACAACTCTCCCTGGAATTATAGCGAGTAACACTTGCCCTTGTATAGCAGTATAGCAAACGTCCCTATAGTATAGCGAGTAACAAGACTTGCCCTATCTGAGCAGTAACAACTTCCTTATAGCGGTAACAACTTCCCTTTATAGCGAGCTAAACAGATCCACACTTTGATGATAGCAGTAACAAAGTTACTATCCCTATATAGCAGTCACAAATTCCCTATAATAGCACAGTAACAGACCTATCCCTATATAAGCTAGTAAAAACAACAACTTCCATACTATAGCAAAGTAAACAGACTTCCCTACTATAGCCGAGATTAACAAATCTTTCCCTATATAGCGAAAAGTAAAAAAAATCTTCCCGTATATAGCAAGTAAACAAAACTTACCCTATTATAAGAAAAGATTAGTAACAACTTCCATAATATAAGCAGTAAAAACCACACCCTTTATAGCACAGTAACAACTTCCCTTTATAGCAGTAGTCAAAACTCCTCCACCTAGAGTAGCGAGTATAGTAACAACTTCACTATATAGCAGTAAACAAAACTTCCCTTAAGCAGTAGTAACAACTTCCCTTATATAGCAGTAAAAACATATCCCTTTATGAGTCACAACTTCCCTATATAAGCACAGTAGTAACAAATCTCTCCTATATAAAGCAGTAACAGTACAGTAATAAAACCGTCCCTTATAGCAGTAACAATTCCCTATATAAGCAGTAGTAACAACAAACTACCTTATATTAGCTAGTGTAACAAACTTCCCTATATAGCTCGGTAACAACTCCCTAATTTATAGCAAGATTAAAGCAAGTTGCCTATATAGCGAGTAAGTAACAACTTTCCATTGAGGGTACGCTAGTAACATACTGCCCTAGGTATATAGCAGTAACAACTTCCACCTACTATAGCAGTAACAATCTTACCTATATATAGGAGGTAACATTACTTCCCTTAGTATAGCAGGAAACAATTCCCTATAGAGCAAGTCACACGAAAGGCTGTCCCTAGATGTTAGGCAGTTACCAACTTCCCTATTATAGTTCATTAGTAACAATTCCCTATATAAGCAGTGAACAATACTTCCCCTTTATGTAGCAGTAGTAAACAACTTCCCTTTTCTTATATTAGCAGTAAACAACCTTCCCTATATAGCAGTAACAAAAGCTTCCCTATTATAGCAAGTAACAACTTCCCATATAGCAGTAAAAACTTCCATTATAGCAGTAACAATTCCTTTATAGCAGTGACACAATTTCCTCCTATATGCACGCAAAATAGAACAACTTCCCATATTATAAGTTCCAGTGAGTAACAAAATTCCTATATAGCAACTTATAACTATACTTCCCTCATTATAGCCCCAGTTAATCTTAAACTTTATCCTATAAAAGCAAAGAACAAAATTCCCTATAATTTATAGCAAGTAAACAACTCGCCCTATATAGCTAGTTAAGGTAACAAAGTCTTCCCTATATTAGCAGTAACAACCGTGCCATAAGATTATAGCAGTAACAACTTCCCTTTAAGCAGTAACAAACACTCTCCTATATAGGCAGTAACAACTTCCCTTATATCAGCAGTAAAACAACTTCCTATATAGCAGTAACACTACTTCCCTATATAGCGAGTAACAACTCCCTGTATAGCCAGTAAAACTTCCCACGTATAGCCAGAGTAACAGCCCTTCCCTATATAGCGAGTAACAACTTCCCTTTAATAGCAGAGTAAGAACAAATTCCCTATATAGCAGTAACAAGCTTACCTTATATAGCAAGAGTCAGGAGTAACAATCCATATAATGAGTCAGTAACAAATTCGTCCCTATATAGCACAGTAAAACAACGATTCCCTCATTTAAGCCTAGGTAGCAACTCTGTCCTATACTCAAGCAGTAACAACTTCCTATTATATAAGCCAGGAACATAGCCTTCCTATGAGAGCAGTAACAAACTTCCATATATAGCAGTAAAGCAACTTTCCCTATATAGCCAGTAGTAAACAACATATCTCCCTATATAGCTTATTCTTCATGTGTTTTTTGTTGTTTTGTGTTTTATTTTTTAAAAACCGGTTATTGGCCTCTGCTCAGGAAGAATATCTCCTCTCTTCCTCCTTTTCTCCATCCCCCCTCAGTTAACAAACTACCTTTATTAGCAGTAACAAACTTCCCTATATAGCAGTGTAAGTAACAACATTCCCCCTAACTATCAGCAGTAACAACTTCCCTTATATAGCAGACCAACTTCCCGTACTACATCAGAAGTAACACACCTTCCCCTATATAGCAGCAGTAACAACCTTCCTATATAGCTAGTAACACCTTTCCCCTATATAGCAGTTAACTAACTTCCCTTTCTATAGCAGTAACAACTCCCATTTTATCAGCAGCTAACACAACACTCCTATCCACCCACTACTTATAGCTAGGAACAACTGTCCCTAGACTTAGCAGTACACACACTTCCCTACTATTCAGCCTAGTAACCAAACTTCCACTATCTTAGCAGTGTAACAACTTCCCATCTCATGCAGTAACCACCTTCCCCTATACTAGCAGTAACAAATTCCCCTATATAGCCAGCACAACCAACCTTCCCATATAATAAGCAGTAACAAACCATTCCCTACAAATGCAGTATAACACAACCGTCCCTATAATAGAAGTAACAACTTTCCCCATATAGCAGTAAACGACACCTTACCTTATACAGAAGTACACAAATCTTCCCCTAGATAGCAGTAACATATATCCTTCCCTTTATCAGCAAGGATAAACAAACCCTCCCTATACTAGCAGGACACAACCTTACCTATATAGCTTTAGATAACAACTTCCTTTATAGCAGTAACTAACTTCCCTACGATTCCAGCCAGTAACAACTTCCCTATATCAGCAGTAACAACCGTTCCCTATATAGCAGTAAAACCAACCCTTCCCATATAGCACAGTATACAAACTTCCCTTTATTAGGCAGTAAACCACTTCCCCTGGATATAGCAGTAACATACTTCCCTTTATAGCAGTAACAACTTCCTATATAGAAAGTTAACAACTCTCCCTACTTATACAGCCCAGTAGTACAACAACTTCCCTTTATAGCAGTTAACAATTTCCCTATATAGCCAGTACAAACAACTTCCCTATATAGAATGTACCAAACTTCCCTTATATTATGCCAGTAACTAACTCCCCTATTCATGCAGTACAAAATACTTCCCTACAGACTAGAAGTAACTCAACTTCAACATTCGACCCAAAACAACTGTAAAAAAAACGCATAACAAAAAAAAACTGTTCAAACACATAAAAAAACTTTCAAATTCTGTCTGACTTCTTTTACATGATACACGCTTTATGACAAACCCTTTCCAAGAATTCCTTTCCAATAATACTGTAATCCAAGGTCAAGTTTCTATTCCTTGTGTTGGACGTGTCATGTTGCTACGTCCTGTGCAGGTTTGCTTCCCACCACACACACAGGTACCAATCTAACTAAAGCTAACGCTGTGTACGTACATGGCAACTCATAGAATAATGATCTTTCATTTGGCAAAGTTCTGACAGGCGCACACACACACACACAAACACAAACACACACACACACGCACACGCACGCATATATTACAAACTTCCAAAACATCTATTCAGTTTATTCATGTAGTTTTGCGTTGGCGATCTCACTCACTCACCTCACTCACCTCACCTCACTCACCTCACCTCCCTCACCTCACCTCACTCACCTCACCACCTCACTCACCTCACCCCTCACTCCTCTCTCTGTTACATAAACACAACCCATCAATTTATAAAGCAAGATATCTGTCATTGTACCACGCCTGCCTGTTTTAAAAGTTCATCATTCCATATAATTTCGAGGATAATTAATCCTCGACTTGATACGTGTGTGTGTCTGTGTCTGTGTCTGTGTCTGTGTGTGTGTGTGTGTGTCTGTGTGTGTGTGTGTCTGTGTGTGTGGTGTGTGTGTGTGTGTGTGTGGTGTGTGTGTGTGTCCCTCAAGGCCCTTTGTTGTACCAGACTGTTTTAAAGTTAATGTAAGATACTTTTGATATAGAGATAAGCACCCTGATGTACAATAATTATTCTCTATACGTTAAAATGATAGAACAAAATAAGTATTCCCTCAAGACAAATCTTTAATAATTACTATGAAGTTGAAAGAAAAGTTATAATAAAAGAAATTATCAGAAGAGCTAAAAACTGTACGACAGACAAGACCAGACAGACAGACAGACAGACAGACAGACAGACAGACAGACAGACAGACAGACAGACAGACAGACAGACAGACAGACAACAGACAGACAGACAGACAGACCAGACAGACAACAGACAGACAGAAGACAGACAGACAGACAGAACCCGACAGACAGACAGACAGACAGACAGACAGACAGACAGACAGACAGACAGACAGACAGACAGCAGACAGACAGACCAAAAACAACAGACGACAGACAGACAGACGACAGACAGACAGGGCAGACAGAACAGACAACAGACAGACAGAAAAGACGACAGAAAAGACAGACAGACAGACAGACAGACAGACAGACAGAAAAGACAGCGACAGACAGACAGACAGACAGACAGACAGACAGACAGACAGACAGACGACAGACAGACCACAGACAGACAGACAGACAACAGACAGACAGACAGACAGACAGACAAAAGACAGACAGACCAAAAACAGACAGCAGACAGACAAGAAGACGAAACAGACAGACAGACAGACAACAGACAGACAGACGACAGACAGACAGACAGACAGAACAGACAAACAGACAGCAGACAAAGGGCAGACAGGACACAGACAGACAGACGACAGACATACAGACAACAGAAGACAGACAGACAGACAGACAGACAGACAGACAGACAGACAACAGACAGCGACAGACAGACAGACAGACAGACACAGACAACAGACCCGACAGACAGACAGACAAAAGACAGACAGACAGACAGACAGACATACAGACAGAACAAAGACAGAAAAAAGACAGAAAAAGACAAAGACAG
>JACEEZ010023294.1:0-15127 GCA_016584305.1 Chionoecetes opilio
GAGGCCCCGACGTTCTAAGGGGAAAGTTCAAGCCCAAACCCAGCGGCGCCTCGGAGGAGGTCACGAGGCGAGCCACACAACACACACACCACCACACACACACACACACACAGCACTCAAGGATGTTGCATAGGCTATAAAACCTCCTTGGCACACACACACACAAACACACACCACACACACACACACAACCACACACACACATACACATACACCCCACACACATACACCAAGGATGTTGCATAGGCTATACAACCTTTTGGCATACACACATACACACACACACACACACACACACACACACAACACACACACACACACACACACACACACACACACACACATACATGCATAACACACTTGCTATATATCCGACGCACCCAAAAAAGGGAGAGAGAGAGAGAGAGAGGAAGAAAAGAGAGAGAGAGAGAGAGAGAGAGAGAGAAAAGGAGAGAGGAGAGAAAAGAGAGAGGGAGAGAGAGAGAGAGAGAGAGAGAAAAGAGAGAGAGAGATAGAGAGAGAGAGAGAGAGAGAGAGAGAATGTCCCTCCCAATAAAAAAAATGTGGGAAAAGGAAATTACGGTAAGATTCCCGAAAAATAGAACACAAACAGAAAACCTAGAATAGGAATCACAAAGAGGAGTTTCGAGCAAAAACCCAAATTTTAAATAGGAACCCTAAAATGGATACTAAATGAACTAATCCGTAAATAAAGCATTACAATTAAACTTAAGGGGGAGGGAGGCACTCAGTACAGCGAACCTCCGCCCGAATTTTTCATCAATCGGTTGCCATGGCAACAGTTGGGGGTTTCGTTTTAAAAAAATATAAATAATGAAAAAAAAAAAAAAAATAATTTTATATATTTATATATATATATATATATATAATATATATATATATAATTTTTATATATATATATATAAAATTTTATTATATATAATATATATATATATTTATATATGCACTCAGTATGAGTGCATACGTCCGCCCGAATATTTCATCAATTGGATGCCATGGCAACAGTTGTGAATAGATTTCATCCAAAATTAAATCAGTTCTTCCTTATACCAAATAGACTTGGTATTCCAAGTTTGGTCTAAATCTATTCGTAACTTTTTGAGAGATCCTGTACACTAACAAACAAACAAACAAACAAACAAACAAACAAACAAACAAACAAACAAACAGACAGACAGACAGATCGGGGTGAAAACAACCTCCCTCCAACTTCGTTGGCGGAGGTAATTATCAGTCCTAATACGGAGCGATGTTAACTTTTTATCTCCGCCAACGAAGTTGGAGTGAGGTTATGTTTTCTCTCCGATCTGTCTGTTTGTTTGTTTTTTTGTTTGTTAGTGTACAGGATTTCTCGAAAAGTTACGACTAGATTTGGACCAAACTTGGTATACCAAGTTTATTTGGTATAAGGAAGAACTGATTTAATTTTGGATGAAATCGAATGACAACTGTTGCCATGGCATCCAATTGATGAAATATTCGGCCGGAGGTATGCGCTCATACTGAGTACATATATACGTAGCGGACGTAAATATTGGCGGCGTCGGTCCTATGCCTAACGCGCAGAACACATTCGATAACAATTATGAAGGATGGCTGCTTACTTTGAATTTTATACTTTGACGGCATCCCACTACGTCTAACGTCTATTAGGCATAATCAAACAATTTCTATCACCTTTTGCAGTAGTGTGGATAGAGGGATTTCTGCCAACATCATGAGTAGCGCTGCATTTTCACGTTATAAACAAAGGCAAACCGGTTCCCAGAGCAAACTACAGAAAAACTAAACATACTCTCATATTTGAGTTTATTGGGCATTTGGCAACTCTGCAAGGGTAACTGAGACAGTGATCTGTGTTGTCAGTTGTCACTGAGCTCCAGGTCACGACACCCAGTGATCCATTACAGCCTATGGAGGGAGGTGCCGCGGAGGAGTTGCCAGCCCGCGGCATTTTAAGACAAAAGCGTTTTGCTTCTATCTTGCCTCTTCTGTGGACTATGGGGAGGTATAGACCAGTGACAAGTGATGACATTAGTGCTATTTCGTCACTCCATAAGGCAGGACATTCAGTGAAAGATATTGCTGAAAACACAGGCGTTAGTGTGAGAAGTGTCAGGCGTTGGGTGCAACTTCTTTCAAACTCTGGTGGACGAAACGATTTACGCACGCGCAAACGAAATTACAGCCTCGCTGCAGGACCCACCGTAAAACCCACTCAGAACACTAAACATCATCAAAGCGTGATGTTGATAGTGTCCCAAAAAAAGTATTTCGCGGTAGACAATTAAAGAAAAATAACCCTGTACTTGCTGTGAAGTGTCTTTCAGACAGTCGCGAGCGGTTCTCAGTCCCATGACGACCTTTGGGAATTTAAACAGTCTTGTTGCGCGACCTAAACCTCTCCTAAAAGAGGTTCATAAGGACATACGACTTCAGTTTCTGCAGCCGCAAGTACCTCCACATAAGAAATGTGGATACTGAGAATCTGGAAAGGATTACTTTGGAGTGATGAGGCAAAATTTACAGTTACCAGCGCAGGAAACAGCGAGTGTATCGCTTCCCAGGGCAGTGATCGCGTACGGCTGCAAAGTTTACAACCACAACACTGTAAAATTCAGCCAGATTCCTAAGGGTCGTGGGGATGCTTGCTCTTTACCATGGTGTTGGGAAACTAATTGGGGGCTCGCCCCAAAAAATGGAGTCAATGAACCAATATATTATTTGGCAACTGGGCTGTGTGACAATCTGCCTGACTTGCTTCGAGCTGTGGCCAAGCCGCACAACATTCAGTGCAGGATACTGCACCCTGCCACAAAGCAAATCTGTGACCAAGACCTGGCTTCATAGAGGGCTGCTCTGTGGACTTCATTGAGGATTGAGCCAGCCTATTCTCTCTCCTGACCTTATCCCGATCGAAAACTTGTGGTCAATAAAAAAAAAACAAATAAAAAAAAAAATAAACGAAATTATCAAGCGGACGCAAGTATGTGACCATGTACAAAAAACAAAAAAAAAATCCACGGCTTCACCCGACTAGAAGGGCGGCACTCCTCAAATTGTGGACATAAATCACCTCTGTCCACGTTACACTAAAAACAAACTTGATAGAGAGTGTCCCAATCACGCTTTGAAAGAGTGTAACATTAACGACGTAAGGGGAGCCAACAGATGTATTAACATTAAGGTAAGTAATCGACTGTTTATGTACCATCATATTTGTTCTAAAGCTCAGCGTTGGGTGGCTACGGGCTGACGCGAGACACCCCAACAACCACAATATTTACGTCCGCTATTGTTCTATATATATATATATATATATATAATATATAATATATATATATGATATAATATATATATTTTTTTTTTTATTATTATTATTATTTTTTAATTTTTTTGGATGAAATTCGAATCACAACTGTGCCATGGCAACCAATTGATAAATATTCGGGCGGAGGTATCGCTCTAACAGCTGAGTTCCCCCCCCCCCTAGTTTTATTTGCTTTAGTACTTGCGTTCATTTCTTCAACTTTTACCGAAGGACTCGCACTTTCTACAAGTGACATTGGATCAGAGCAAAAAATCTGCTCGTTGGACAGGGACTAAGAGAGAAAATGAATCATAATAACAATACATGTCTCGGTAGGTGTTTGTTGCAGATCTATTATTACCCTCCTCTTTTTTAAATTATTATTTTTTCTTTGTCTCTATATATTTACCTGGTTCACATTCACAGCTTTTATGTTGTCGTATTATTTAGTTATCTTCATATTTTTGTTATTTTGATTCATCGGACCTGCAACCGATCTCAATGAAAATGGCAAAATAATAAAGAAAAAGAAAAAAACCTGAAATGTAGAACTCCCACGTAATATTTTCATGATTAACAAATATTTTTCTTCATATGTAATATTCAGTTCTATTCTTGTTCTTCATTTAGGAGAAAAACAACAATGGAGAGAAAGTATTGTTGGCTATGAAAATGTTTCCCTTTCCGAGAAGCATCCACGGCTTCTCCACCTGATGCGAAATAGTATATTCTTGGAAAATAATAATGTGACAAGAGTGAAAATAATAATGTGACAAGAGTGAAAATAATAATGTGATCAGAAGGGAAAACATAATAATGTGACAAGAGTGAGAATAATAATGTGGACAAGAGTGAAAATATAATGTGACAAGAGTGAAAATAATAATGTGGACAGAGTTAAAATAATAATGTGACAAGAGTGAGAATAATAATGTGACAAGAGTGAAAATAATAATGTGACAAGAGTGAAAATAATAATGTGACAAGAGTGAAAATAATAATGTGACAAGAGTGAAAATAATAATGTGACAAGAGTGAAAATAATAATGTGACAGGAGTGAAAATAATAATGTGACAGGAGTGAAAATAAGAATGTGACAAGAGTGAAAATAAGAATGTGACAAGAGTGAAAATAATAATGTGACAAGAGTGAAAATAATAATGTGCAAGAGTGAAAATAAATATGTGACAAGAGTGAAATAAATAATGTGACAAAGTGAAAATAATAATGTGAACAAGAGTGAAATAATAATGTGACAATATTGAAAATAAGAAATGTGACAATAGTGAGAATGATCTTGCTAACGATGATAGCTGGTCTTGAAGAAATGAGAAGTGGAGGAGGAATATACAAATGTAACTAAAAAGGAAGAACAGACATGCAACAGCCCTACTTGGTCAAACGAGGCTGCCTGTGTGACTATTCTTCTACACTAGAGTTTCTAACGTGTTAGAGGTGAAAAAAAATGGCAAAAGTTGAAGGCACCTCCGCATCCCACCCCCTCTCCTCCACCTACCAGCCCGAGCAGGAAAAAAAGTGGAAAAAAACACTATCATAACAGTATGAAACACTGCCCTGGAATTGATAGGAGAGATTGGAGAAGAGGACAGACTCTAAACTAAAGCTAAGCTACAAAAAAAAAAAAAAAACAAAAAAAACAAACGAGGGCCGAAGTATCTAGATGGGCAGTTACAGCTAAGTATTTATCTTAGTTTGTTCTTAAAACTCCTGCAACCGTGTTATATCGCATACTTGTGCTAGAGGAGAAGGAGAAGGAGGGAAGGAGGAGGGTGAGGAAGGAGGGAATGGACGTTGGAGGAGGAGGGAGGAGGAGAGGGAGGAGGAGGTTAGCATCATATCAAACAGATGCATGAAAGGAAAAAACCACATGATAACAGAACCCCAAAGTAATTTTTTGCCTCTCAATACAAAAAAAATTAAACTCTTGATGGAAGGGACGGGAGGGAATGATATTGAGAGTGCGAGTGATCGGAGGGAAGGGCTCGAGGGGCAGTGACAAGGAGGGCAGGGCAAGGAAGGGCGTGACGGGAAGGGGCGCGAGGGAAGGATAGTGACGGGGCGGTGTAAAGGGAGGGAAGGGAAGGGAATGGAACGGGACATGTTCAGCTACTGGACGGGCGGTGGTGATTAGGGTCGTCAGGAAAATTTCAGACAGATATACAACGGAAAACAGAGCATAATATAGACAGAATACAAACTGGAATTACTCTAAGGTGAAAAAAGTCACGCCACACTCACATCCGAGTGGACGGAAGAGCAAAAAGAACGGACCAAAAAAAACACACACCAAAAAAAAAAAAAACACACAAACACACACACACAACACACACACACACAAACACAGCACACACACAACACAAACAAACACAAACAAAAAAACAAAACACAACAAGAGACACACAAAACACAGAACCCAAACAACACAAACACACCCACACACCACACATCACCAACACAACACTTACAGGTCATATCCAAGGTGATGACCTGAGCAGGGACGGGATGTCAGTTTGGGTTGGAGGCTTGGCAGGTCGGCGTCCTTGTTGATGAGTCAGCGCGGTGAGGTGGGAGCGAGAGGAGAGGCGTTGCGTGTGACCTCGAGCCTGTGTTGACCTCTGCTTACGTTGTCGCGAGGATAGTGACCCGTTCGTCGCCCCACCGAGCTGACGCGGGGGCAGGGGGTGGACCTGTGAGGGGCGGGAGGGGACATTGTAGTAGTAGTAAGTCATTATTGGAGAACTCAAAACTTATCAATAACTAGATTTTTTTTGAACATCACTATAGCAAACTGGCCAAAAAAAAAAAAAATTATAATAATTACACGCAAACGAAAACTACAATAACTCAAAAAAATAACCCACGACTGCAAAGGGCCTTTGTATGGGGGTGCCTTGGCTTACCTCCCAACACCTGGCAGGCATGCGTACCCTCGGAGCCCTCAGGGTAAGTGGTCCCCCGCCACCTGGGTCAAAAACAGCTGCGGGAGGAGTGCCCAGTGGAGTGGCGAATGCTTACGCTAGAGTGGTACTGCAGGAGGAGAGAGAGGAAGGTTGAGGCGATGGGAGGGGAAGGGAGGGAAAGGATGGAGAAGGCGAGGGAATGGTGGGTGAGGAACAAAGGGAATGGTGGGTGAAGGAACAAGGAATGGTGGGTGAAGGAACAGGGAATGGGTGGGTGAAGGAAAAGGGAATGGTGGGTGAAGGAGACAAGGGAATGGTTGGTGAAGGAACAAGGGAAAGGATTGAAAGGAGGGAGCAAGGGATAGTAATGAAGTAATAAACAAGGGGAGGAGATGTAGATAGTGAAGAGTGACGACAGGGATCAGGAACGGGAGAGGGAAGGTAAAATAGAGAAAATCTGCAAACTAAAAAAAAAAAAAAAGGAATTAATACCTGATAAACTGCAGCGAATGGTATGACAGACTTGATTGCTGTTGTGTTTTGTTCATTGTGATGTGTGTGGTGTGTTGGGCTATGGTGCGCCGTGCATGCCTGCTAACATGCATAGCCGCTGCAGATCCATGGCGGCTCCGCTGCTGGTCTTGGTACAGTGCATCGCCGTGTCCGAGTGTTCTCCCGGCGGGCCTGCAACACCGCACTACTCCAAAAAGTCCGCACAGCCATCGCCTTAATTACTGTGACGGTGATTTTGTGGCCAAAGTTTATCGGCGGCTTACAGCAGTTATGGTGTCGCTCCGAAAAATAAAAAACATGCCGCCTCGAGCTGTGTGTAATGTGAACTTTTCCATCGCGGCAGACACAAGTTACGCAAACCAACTCGCGATTTTGAGACTTTTCTGTCGAGGGACTTTTTGCGGGCCGACCCAAGGTGAATTATTCTTCAGAATCCATTGACAGACTCTGGGAGCGCACGAAGTTTGCCCAGGGGATGAACACAAAACCGAGAAACCTCGTGGAAATCGTGGAAATAATAGCGTCGCGAGGCAATGTTTTGGCAGCCGCCTGGTATGACGGACGGCCTCCAGCCTGCTACATGTCCTCAGCCAGGCCTGTCGGTCGATCGGCCACGTAAGCCTACTGTCCCGGGAGACTCTCGAATAGGAGTAAATCGATTGAAGCCGACATATCAAAGAGATAACACGAGTGCATTGCTGGATTACATGCAGCTCGGGCTTATTCCCCTCATAAATATGACAGACTTCCACCTTGTTTAATAGGGCTCGCAAGAAAATCGGTCAAGACGGGACCCCTTAGAGCTTCGCTCGTCGTCACTGGAGCGTTCGAGGCTTCATTCAATTGGGCAATAAAGCTGCCGAGGGGCTTTAGAAACTTGGTTAGCTTGCGTTTCAAGATCTCAAGAGTGCAATATCTGAAAGAAAGCAGGACGTGGAGCGAGTGTATCGGGCGTGAGGGAAGAACCAACTTTTCTTCAACGACGCGAGTGCGTGGCTGGGGGGGCGGTGAGTGGAGCGGGTTCACGGCGGCAGCGGCTAGACACCACCTTCACTCACTGGCAGCTGAACAAGAGGTGTTTCTTTCCATCACTTCCCCGTGACGCGTTATGATGCTTCGACCCAAGAAGCCGCAGGCCACCCAGATATCCCCTGGTGATCCGCGGCTGGTGTAACTTGCCCCCGGGGCGGCGTGCCCACGGGCACAAACTCGCACCCCAACACACCACCCCCAGAAAGAACAAAAAACAAAAAAAAAAAAAAAACACAAACAAAAAAAAAAAAAAAAAACCGATGCCTCCATCAGGACAAATGTCGGTGGTCGGCGGACGGGAAACTGTGAGGCCCCCCGAAAAATGACTAAGGGTATACAGATTATACCACAGGCCACCATGATTGCCGCTCTTCCCCACCACCACAAACTTCTGCACTTCATAAATTTTCTGAGACTCTCCCCCCCCTGAACGGTACTTGTGTGGCTCACCTTTCGCCCTTTTTGAGCTTAGAATTTTCCATGAAAATAACAACAATAATTAAAGGGACAGGCGTGTGAGGCCGTTGTAATCTGCGCGCAAGCAGCACAACGTCAAAAAAAAAGCCACACATACTCCACACTCCGAGGACCACACGCCACAGTGGGCCAGCAGAAGCAAAAAAACTCTCAGCATCTACCCACATACCGACAAGCGTACACAAGCACACCCACCCAAAACAAACACACCCATCCGTACCCACACACTACACATACAAACAACCCGCGAACAACATCCCTCACCCACGCAGGCACCCCGGCCCCCTCCACACACACCTCACCCAGTACTCACCTATCCCGCCAGCTTCAAAAAAAAAGACGGGCTCAGTTTCCTTTTGGGTTCTCCTCTCCTCCCTCCACTCTTCACCTTTCCTCCCACCTACGTCGCTTACGCCTTCGTGCCCTCCCCTCCAGGCTTTACTGCCACGCCCCGCCCGGACAGCCCGCCGTACCAGGCTCATGTACGGCCACGCCCGGCCCCAGCTTCGTCTAGCCGCCTCTGACTACTGCCTCTATCCAAAGACTGTCCAGTACTGAGCGCTTCAAGGGAGTCCAGCTGCGGGTTGGGAGGAGGGGGAGGCAGTGATTGGCCTGGGGGAGGGTGTACAGGGGCAGAAGGGGAGGAGGGTATGGGAACAAAAGGGTGAAAGCACATGAGTAGATGGAAGAGTGATGAGATGTGGCGAGAGATAAAAGGAAAGGATGGAATCGGAGGAAGAGAATGTACGTGGTGATGAGAGGTGTGGATTAAAGGTGTAGAGGGAGACGATAGGAAGGAAGGGAAGGAAGGAAGGAAGGAAGGTAAAAGAAAAGTAGGGAGTAGAAGAGGTCAGTGAACGGTGGGAGGTGGCAGATACACCGTGTGATTCTGTTATCTGAAATATAGCAAAAATATTATTCCTCTTCACTCATTAGTTTTTATTTTTCAATAAAGGAACAGAAGAATGTTCATGGGGATTATCGACAGAGAGGCTGGTTTATACACACACCACACACACACACCACCTGTAGATGGGAGTTAACGGCCGAGTGCAGACCAGTCGTTATCGCACGAGCACCCTTTTCCCGCGTCCTTGTGGCCATTGCTGTTTGTCCCGTCTTCCTTTCAGTAGTCCCGTTGGTGTTGTTGGCTCGGCGCGCCCTCCCTCACACCGGCCTGCTACCTCCGTCAGGCGGGCCTGTACAAAGGGAGCGAGAGTAAGTAGTGTTAGGCGATTGATAGATTGATAAGATGGATAGATGGTAAGCAATTGTGATTGCTATAGTTCCCAGCGCCGCTTATCCAATAAAACTCTAATAACTATATACCTGTATTCACTCAATCGTCGTACATGTCCATTTTAACAACAAAGAGTGTCTATTTCGTGTCCTAAAATAACCCACAAAAAAATTCAACTGGTTTCACCGTTTGCCTCTCGGCTGGTTCGATGGTCCACCGGGTCAGGCTTCTTCTTCATGCGTATCAGCTGCTCTCGCTTGCAAGCCTCCAGAGTGTGTGGGAGGAGTGCATAATTCATTGACCTTTACGGGTGTCAATAGTGATACAGGTGGCGGTTGATAGCGACTTGAAGGGGAGCACGGCGATTTTTTTCATCGAGCTGCATTCTCTGCTAATTTTCCTTTCTCTTCTCGATTGTTCCTCCTTATCCTCTGTGTCTAGCTCTAGCTGGGGGCGGTTAGATTTTTTCTTCCAACCTGTTTTTTTTTTCTCTGCTCTCTTACTCTCTCTCAATAGGTCTCTTCTCTCTTGACGATCATAACACAGACCATCTCTCTGAGCCTAACATTTCATCAACCTGCTGCTCTGCCGTACACATTGGACCTCTGATAGAATCATAATAACATCCAAATCACAGTAACTGCAGGTTCCTACAAGGATCGTCTCTCCCTCTCTCTCTCTGCTCTCCTGTACGCCCACTTGAATGCATTGCAGCTACTATAATTTAACATCTGGGGAACAATTTGATTAAGAAAAAAATTGTTGAGGTTAGATTTTTGAGGGCATTTAGAGTAAAATTGGCATGGCTGATTCCATAATCTGTAGTCTGGTTTTTTTCTAGCAACGTCAGTTTTTTCTCGGGCACGCTACGGCCTCGCAAAAAGAATAAATAAGCAAAAATTCCACTTGTGATCTGTAGTAAACAAACTTGGGCCGTAGACTGATTACGAATTTGGACTCATGCGAGAGGCTATGTGGCATTACTTGTTTGTACCGTCCTCAGGTTAACAATTGCTACAGTTGCGGTGAGAGGTGTCGTGCAGCTCCAAATAGGTCAGTACTATCAATATACTGCAAACAGAAAGCTAGATATAGGAATTAGGTAGGATTTGTTTATGGCTTTTCTGCTAACCTTTAAACAACATACCATGATTGTAATTTCTAGTTGGCAGTTTTATGCATGTTTTTGTTGTTTTCAAAAGCTTGTACCCTATTCCAGCTTAGTGGTTTTATTTACATATGGTATATAGTTTCTTTTGTTTCAGATCTGTCTGCTCCTAGACTAGCTGTCCTCGTCTGTAAATGCCCTAACAACCCTGACTCCTTCAAAATTACTAATCTATGTTGGATAGTTTCTATCCATTCCAAGTCAGAGGCTTGAGCATCAGTCGTTTTGTCAAACAACATAATTTCGCATATTTTAAAGTGAAACTCGGTGATCAGACAAGGCTATGGGCGGCGCACTCACAAAGTGTGTAAAACAAGCAAAGTGTGCTCGAGAAGATTATAGCGAGCATGTGGAACCGCACTTCACCCGTGAAAGACGTTGTTTCCTTTGTTCATCCCCCCTTGGTTTGGCAGAGCAAAAGACTGCATTGCCTACAGACTGTTACTTTTGCTTTGTGAAACATCAGGATTTTACAAAATAAAAATAAAAGTAAAATAGAATATCCTAAATCTATCCGTCAGCTATAAGACCGAATGCTCATTCAGCTGATTACAGTGGGCCAGTTTTCGAACAACTACCTCCTCTATAAGATCTGATGATGTTGAAGAACGCAGTGACGCAAATGTATGCAGATTTTGACATCACAAGAGATTCAGTTCGTAGGGGATTTGATCAGCTAGCGAGTTGAATGATTTAGCACGTGATTTTGGGCCTAAACTCCAAAAAAGCTTGCAGAATAATAAGCATCAGACTGAACGAGAAATAACATACTTGAACAAGGAGTGAAGGTATCATTTACTTTCGCACCAGAAAAGTACATTTTCTGGCAGTACTTTCGAAGTGCCAGCGGTTTGTGTTTTGCCATAACATTCCTCGGTTTACAAATGAAGGACTTAGGGCTTTCAATCTACAATCCAAATGAATGGGCGATTGTTTATTGATAGCTCAAAGGCGAGCTTGAGTAGTGTCCTTCTACACAATGGGCAATTTGTTTGACTCAGTCCCTATTGGGTATTCGGTCTGTCTTCAAAGTGAAGAATAAATGGAGATGTAAAGAGGTCATTGGTTTTGCAATGATTGACAAACACAATTGATCAATCTGCTTTGACCTTAAAATGGTGTCCTTCCTTCTTGGTCCACAATCGTGGATACACAAATATCCCTGTTTTCTACTTATGTGGGATAGTCAGAGCTTCGAGAGAAGCATTGGGTTCAGACGAATTGTGCCTCCGAGATCTGATCTTAAACCTGGAGATCCTAAATTGTACATGAGGCCACTCTGGTGACAGGAAGAAAATAATATTCCCAAGCACTCTGCTGCACATAAAACTAGGTATCATGAAACATTTGTAAAAGCATTGTCACTGTTGGCGACTGTTTGATGGCGACTGTGTTGAAAGTACATCATCTTGTGCATTTCCTGGACTGTCAATTTGAAAAATCCAAGGCCGGTGTGTTTGATGGTCCGGCAAATTCGACAGCTGCATCAAAGATGAACATTGTCACACACGGACCTATGTCAGACCTTGAAAAGAATGCTCTGGCTATCATTCAAGCCGTCGTCAAGATCTTTCTTGGAAATCATGTGCAAGTAATGTACACAGAATTGTCAGAAACTTATTGGAGAGCTACGAGAAGCGCTTGGTTCAACATGAGTATTAAAATACATTTTTTTGCATGCCATCTTGCCAACTTTACCGTAAAAGAAAATTTGGTGCTGCTGATGCGACGAGCAAGTGAAGCATTTCACCCAAGATGTTGAGGTTATGGAAGAACGTTACCAGGGTAGATGGGATGTGCATATGATGGCTGACTATTGTTGGAGCATCAAACAGGGCCGATTAGTCGCTCAAGTTGACACTCCAGACAAAAAGCTACAAACGTAAATTTTTACCTTAACCTCAACCTGCACACAATTATAGACCTTAATCCTTTCTAAAACATGATATAGTTAATAAACATTCTATT
The DNA here is from genome assembly GCA_016584305.1 of Chionoecetes opilio. Classification (NCBI taxonomy): domain Eukaryota; kingdom Metazoa; phylum Arthropoda; class Malacostraca; order Decapoda; family Majidae; genus Chionoecetes; species Chionoecetes opilio. Next base: position 12,652 of record JACEEZ010023294.1, read on the forward strand.
CATCGGGGCCCTATTTCTTTCATTTTTCATTGTATTTTACAATTTGCAACTTTTTATAAAATAAGCACTGTTACTGTTATGTAAATTATTTTTCTATTTTTTAAGAAAAACGATCAATCACTACAGTTTCAAAAACTTGACGGTGATGAGAGAAAAACTGAGATCAGTTTTGATTCAGTCACAAAACCAAAATTCTTAATACCAAGTGTCAGACCTAACGCAACGAAAGTTTGTTCCCCAGTGTAATATACATTCGAAAAAAAAATACCCTTTAGCACTTTGTCTCTAACTCTCGCTCTACCTTAATTTAGACCCCCCTCTGTCCACAACTGCCCGCCTTGCCTCCCTCCCTCACCAGATCAACAAAGCGCGGCGCGCTGTCTGAGGTCACTCCCCTGCCCTTCTCCCCTGGCTTATAGCATTAACCTTCATCCTGTTCTAAAAAAAGACAGTGTCTCATTTTTTACGCCCATTCACTCGGACTGTTTCCTGTTTTATTGTGTATGTCTAATTTAATATTTTTTTCTACTGTTTAGGATGAGATTCTTAGGTTCTAATCTGTTGAGTGCCAGTTAGTTTTTTCTCTTTATAAGTATAACAACAATGGGTCGTATTTACACCATTGGGGCCTCTCATGTTATTCACTACCAATACTATTCACATTGGCTAAGCGCATTTTATATTGTTATTACTCATTATTAGCTATTGTTGTGATCAATGGTTGCTATTTTTTTTCCTTTCTATTTTGTAAATACTTGAACCAAATAGCTACGTTTAAGGCCTATACCCAGTAGGCTTTATACTTCCATTCCTTAGGGGTAACAACCCGTCCGAGAGTTAGGATATACGAACATACGACGGACCATCAGATTCTTTTTTGTCTATGTGAACTTACTGAGGTTTTTTTTTCATGCTTTAAAAGTATGTATCGTGGTTCATTTCATCACTAATTTCATCGTCGTGCAGGCATCCGGATTTCCCGCAAGGATAGCAATAGTTTGTACTGTAGCCATACAGATACAATAGATTACAATAGTTACTTATCCATAAAGATACAATAGATTACATAGTTACTTATCCATACAGATACAATAGATTACAATAGTTACTTATCCATACAGATACAATAGATTACAATAGTTACTTATCCATACAGATACAATAGATTACAATAGTTACTTATCCATACAGATACAATAGATTACAATAGTTACAATAGATACAATACAATAGTTACAATACAATACAATAGAATACAATACAATAGATACAATACAATAGTTACAATACAATACAATAGAATACAATACAATAGATATAATACAATAGTTACAATAGATACAATAGATTACAATAGTTACTTATCCATACAGATACAATAGATGGTGTTTCCAGGACCTCGTATGTGTTATTTTTGTATTTCCCAAGATTACAATACTTATCCATGCATATACTATACATAGATGGTGTTCCTAGGACCTCGCATGTGATATTTTCTATTTTCTATTCAAATCACCACGTTAGTAAAGCCATGGCAGCGGAAACACCACTGTGGTCTGATTTTGATTGACATTTAACCCTTAGCCCCTTGAGACCCAGAACGTAATTTCCATCGTGATTTGAAATACCATTAGACAATTTTTTTGTTATTGCAGCGGGGCGAAGCTCGCTGTCGCTTACCACAAGACCCGTGGAACCAAGTTTCCGCCAAAAAGTGTATAACTACTCCTAATTATTGTCAGATTGAGCTGAAATTTGACATGCAGGTAGTGCTGTCAAAATTAATGGGGGTCGTCGGAAGATTTTTTTTGCGTAAAACAAGCCCTTAATGAGTAATTAGCGTAAACTACTCCTAATTATTGTCGATTGAGGGTGACATTCGACATCCAAGTAGTGCTGTTTAAAAACAATGGGGGTCTGTATACCAATTTTTTGCATAGAACAAAAACCCTTTTAATGAGTAATTCACGTAATGAGTTAATTGGCTGGAAATGTGGCTCGCTGTCACTTCCATCGCAAGAACTGAGCCAAAAGCAAAGGGGCCAGAGGCTGGACGTCTATACTTGATATAAGCAATATTTTATAGATATGACCTACCTAGTATCCATTTCGACTAACTAATTTGGTATATTCAGTTATTTTTCGTAATTTTATGGCTTGACAAAATACGATTTTTTATAGCAAAGGAAAGATTTTGGTGTGAAGGGGTTAAGAACAACCAAAACTGACGATCTTGACCTTTGGCCTTACCCTCCTTGACCTCCCTTAAACCCTTTCCCCCACCAAAATCTGACCAAACTGATACTGCTGAGACCCAAAACGTGTCATGTCGAGGCAACTTCTGCTGTGTAACAATTCTTTCTTTGTCGTCCCTCAGTCACGTTTTTCCTCTGGCTACCTTCCTCTTTTCCCTGAATTATGCTTTTGTTTTGCGCCATAAACCTGACACCGCCCTCACGGAATGTCTACAAAATTC
>JACEEZ010023295.1:0-22500 GCA_016584305.1 Chionoecetes opilio
TTTTTTTTCACTTTTCCCCTTTTTTTCTTCTTCTGGTATTTGTGTCTTCGTCACTGTCCTCCTCTTCACTAACATGCTTTCTTTTAAATTTTGAACATGCTTGAGTCTTCAAAATCTGTATCAAACTAATTTTAAATGGTGAGATTAATTAACACAAACGTTTCACTCGGTTGCGCTGCTCAAAACTGACTAAAGGGAAGATGTGTGAACGGCTGGGCTGGGGCTCGTGACACGTATGTTTACTCGTACGGGGTTGCGTCACCCTCCTACCCAACCCCTGTTCCCAAACTTGCGGAGTAGGAATGAAGGGCATATCCCGCACCGGCAATAACACTAATATTTTCTTAATTTTATGCATATTATTTGTTCTCATTACTATATACATTGTACTGACTGACACGTACGAGTATGTTGGTGTCGGGAAAAGTGTTTGTGACGTGTTGTTGAGTAGGAATTATGAATTAGGGAATTAAGATCACTGTCATTTTGTAATAGCGCAAAATTATTTTAGGGTTTTCTCGCGGAACCCCTGGTGATGGTCGGCGGAACCCCGGGGTTTCCGGGGAACCCGGTTGGGAATCACTGAACTAAGTAATCACCCTTAGGGGCTGAGGATGCAAGATAAATAATTGGATGAATGTAGGGGAAAATCTCTGATGTCCCAACTAGTTATATAGTAGATCTTTTGACCTCGAATGACTAAAATGGCATGTTTCCATTTTTTCGGCATGCCGTAAACTATTTCATAAAAAGAGAAAATGATGATGAATTGCCCCTTTAATCATAATATAATACATGTCATTGATCCACCGTTGCAGGACCCGTACTGTTTAGCGGCTCGCTGCGCATGAACCTGGACCCCTTTAACCTGTACAGTGATGAGAAGGTGTGGGGAGCTCTGGAACACCGCCCACTTGAAGGAGTTTTTTGTCCACACTCTCTACGGGGCTCCAGCATTTAAGTGTCAGAAGGCGGAGACAACCTCAGGTGAGTGTCCTTGCCTCAGGTGTATTTTGATCATCTCATCATGATGTATATTGTCACCTCCCATATGAACAATACCTGTGGTTATTGCTGTTTGCTAATGTCAGTGATCCCAACAAGGCAAGGGGTAGTGTGTCATATGTTGTCTTTTAATGTTGCTGGATCCAAAGGCATAATATATAGCATTGCTGTCAGGATTCTGATTACGATAGAAAGAGAAACTCAGTTAAACTTGAAATGTGGGAAAAATGAAAAGCAGAAAGGAAATTTATTCCATTTTCATAACTTCTGAATTTTTTCTGAAATATTTCTGAAACGAGGCAGACTAAGGATTGAAATATGTACAGTATTCAACATGGGTGAGCATTCACAGGTGCATTTGTCAGCTATATCAGCAGTTATGTTCATTACATGGAGGCATAGTCAGGTGCTGGAGTGTGAACTTTTTAGCGCATAAGGGGCGGGACAAGGTATGGGCACTTTGTTATCATTTCACAGGTGGGCCATTACAGCGGATGTTTGGCCAGGCTTTCCGCAAGACCTAGTTTTGATCCTGGAGGCCACAGTCTGTGCCTGAGACGGATACCTCATTCCATGAACGATCCTGCAGGAGTTTGCAGAGGGTACTGCACAGTCTCACCATGCTCTCACCCTGCCCCTTCCCAACCCCTCTTGACTCCTCGGTTAGTATATCTGTTCTCTCTCCCTCTTGACCTCATCCATTAATCGTGTGAGTGAGTTTCCTCAGACTCCTCTCTCTTCTCTCATCTCTCTCTCTCTCTCTCTCACTCATCTACTTCTCTCTCTCTCTCTCCTCTCTCTCTCTCTCTCACTCTCCTCCTGCCTCTCTCTCTCTCTCTCTGTCCCATCTCTCGTCTCTCTCTCCTCCTCACTCTCTCTCTCTCTCTCTCTCTCTCTCTCTCTCTCTCTCTCTCTCTCTCTCTTCTCTCTCTCTCTCTCTCTCTCTCTCTCTCTCTCTCTCTCTCTCTCTCTCTCTCTCTTCTCTCTCTCTCCTCTCTCTGGAACTCTCTCTCTCTCTCTCTGGAACTCTCTCTCTCTCTCTCTGGAACTCTCTCTCTCTGGAACTCTTGGGACCCCTGTAATATTGAATTTAGGGAATAATAGTTAGATCTTTACCAAATGACAAATATATGTAAAAACTTGGGTTATATAACTAGTATACTACTACATTAAAATCGGGGAAGTATTAATGATCAATAATCTCCTTTTTGCAGAGTCCTGGTGCTGGATCGAGGCATGGTGAAGGAGTTTGATACCCCGTCATCACTACTCCAAGATAAATCCTCAAATTCTATGGTATGGCCAGGGATGCCGGACTTGTAGGGGGGGAGTGATAATGGGAAATGTTTTTTGACGAGAACTTTATTGAAATGCCTTACAGTACAGGACGGCGGAAATTTAAACTGAAGCAATGTACTTAGAAAGTTCCCGAGTTACAAGAATTCCTTAGTGTGAAGAGTATTAGGGGAGCAGAGGCTAAACTGCTGGTTGTATGAATGTGTTTGAAGCAAATTCCTTATAGTGAGTTTGGTGGGTGTTTAGCAAGTGAACAATATGAATAAGGAAGACAAAGTCTCCTGAGGGTGTAACGGGCAGTATGAGTGAGTGCTGGGTTGTTTTGTTTTTTTGTTTTTTTTATAGCAAACAGGAGAGTGTTTTAATTTATTACTAGCTTACTCACTTTGCATTCACGCATAGAATACCATTTTATTGAAAGCTATCCCCATCCCTTATTTATGTTTGTAATTAGTTATATTCATATGGAACTCAGAATTGTTATGTTAGTCACAATTCTTAATAATTTTTGCATTATTTCTTTTATTGTCTGTCCATCTACTTTTACGTTACTATGATGGACTTCTACAGTTTTGTAGGATACAAAAGATATTATTTTCACCACATTTTTTAACCTTAAGCTTTCAATCACTCACTTTGTGCAAAGATGTGTAGAAAATTTTTATGAGGATTACATTTAGAAAATGTGTATATGTATGTTACAGTTATCTCAGGTTCTCATCTCTATCCATGGCGAGTTTACTTAATGTAGCAAATTTTATATTATCTTAAATATCATTAAAGACCCTAAGTGAATCATTCATACTTGAATTCTCCCTCTCCAGCTAAATATTCCATAGCATAATTACAAATTTATGAAAGGTCCAAATATATTAGCCTTTTCTTCATTATATTGCAGAACAATATCTTAATAAGCCAATGATATATTATTATGCACTACCTATTGAACTAACGTTCTATTGTGCCTAACTGATATTATGTAAGGTCAACAGACAAAAATGGTAATTATAATACATAGAGAAAAAGGCTAAAAGTTTACAGAAAAGTGAAAGTGTGAGATAGTAATAAATATATGAGTGGTGAAATAGAATTGATAAAGGTAAACCTGATGTGGTAAGTGTCTGATTAGATAAAAAGAAAATGCATAAAACATTCGGTGGAATTACAACCCCCCCCGCCCCCATAATTCCATGAACTGAAACTCGAGAAATGCCAGTGTCGCTAGCGTTTTAACTCAAGGGTCTCTTGTGTTTGGCTCGCGACATATTTTTCATAATTAATTCGCGATAAACATTGATCACCGCATCTGAATACCAAAAGATTAGTTTTCTGTTGTTCTACTAATATATGTGACATGCTACGATGGAACGTTCTATAAGCAATTTAATGCAAATACTCGCCTCGGTAGCAAAACTTTATATATTTTTAATGTATATTGTGGCATGTAAAATTTGGGGATGTTCACACTGTTTTCTAAGACAGTACTGCGCGTCTGCAACGCTGTCAAATACAATAAGCAATGCTTGGAAAAACTAAGAATAAGTGCCGAAATCGCTTGTTGCGACATGTAGGTTAAATTGTGGAGGCGACTGCCGCGGCGGAGTGGTAGCGGGAGATTGAATCAAAACATTACGACTTCACGTCGACTCATTGCATTTTCCAGCTTCACTGATTGATACACAATAATAACAGGAAATATGACTGCCTAGGTATAGATAACTTCTAACATTCGTTATTGCATTTTATATATCATAGAGTAGCATTTACCTTGCCTCCTCAACTATAACCAAACCTTGGTTATTTGGTTATATACAATTTTTTACAGAATCAAGCTTACTATACAATATACATAATAGAAGGAAAATCGTTCTTAATATTATACTTTTGTGGTTTAAGTGCAGTGGAATAAGCCCATATTTCTTTCAATTTGCCAACTTTTCACCAAATTGTGAGTTTAAAACTCCCAGCGACCACTGGCATTCGAGTTGCAGTTCTCTCTAATTAGAGAGACTGAAACTCGAGAAATGCAGTGGTCGCTGGCAGGTTTTAACTCAAAGGTTGGTCTACTGTGTTTTTGGCTCCGCGACTAATATTTTTCATAAATTAATTTCGCGATAAACATTGGATGCACCGCATCTGAATACCAAAATAATAGTTCTTCTGTTGTTCTACTAATTATATGGATGACATGCATTACGATGGAACGTTCTATAATAGCAATTTAATGCAAATTACTCGCCTCGAGTAGCAAAGCTTAATATGTTTTTACATGTATATTGTGGCATGTAAAATTTGGGCGATGTTTCACACGTTTTCTAAGACGTACTGCTTTCTAACGTTTGTCAAAATACAATAAACAATGCTTGGAAAAGATAATAAATCCGAATTGGGCTTTTGCTCAATTAATAATTTGAGGCACACGCCCTGTCAGAATAATAAACCTTGGCCATACCGTCACTCATTGCCTTCCAGGCTTCTATCTGATTGATACACATAATAGAGGAAAATATGCTCGTATGATACTTCTAAACATACGTTATGTCTATATAATATCATGAGTAACATTTACCCTCGTCTCCTCAACTTACACCTACTTGGAGTTAAATGCAGTTTCGACTCGGCTTTATACAATATACCATATGAAGAAAATCTTCTTAAAATTACTTGTGAAGTTGGCAGTGAAACCCATTTTATCTTCCCGTGACCAATTTTCAAAATTGTGGAAAAACTTGCAGCACCACTGATTCGGAGTTGCATGTTCTCTCAATTAGAGGAATGCAACTCCAAATGCATGGTCCTGATTGAACTTTTGTAATTTTGACAAGTTCTTATTCCACTTACTTCAACAAGTATTATTAGAAGTTTTCTTCATTGTATATTGTATAAAACGCGTGATTCCTGTAAATTTATATAACCAATAACCAGTGTTTGTAAAGGGGAGGTTGCTACTCTATAATATATATAGAAATACAAGAAGTTAATCCCTTTGGCAGTCATATTCCTGTTATTTGTGTATTCGATACGCCTAGAAGTGCAATGGAGTGACGCGTGAAGTGGCAATTTTGATAAAATTCCCCCACTTCCCGCCCATCATTTCCCCCCCAGTCCCTCCCAATTATAACCTCATTGTCGCAGAAAAGCCATTTCGGCATTCTTTTTTCCGTCCAACTTGCTTATGTTTTTTGACATTAGAAGCATCATTAGAAACATTGACCTCGCCTTACATCCACATATCATAAAAATACTTGGTTAAATTTGCTTTAAATTTGCATGTTTACAGACTCAGTAATGCTTACCCAAATATAATATAGAAGAAACGTTTTTAAAAATTTTTTTGGTTTCAATGCGGTGCATCAATGTTTGGAAATTAATATTTACTTTAATTTGACCAAAACATTACCAAATTTGAGTAAAACTGCCAGCGACCACTGGCATTTCTCGAGTTGCAGTTCTCTCTAATTGACGGCTTTGAAGTATGAGAAGCCTATTTTTGGGTCCACGACAGGGCTAGTGCACTAGAGCTAGAGAGAGGATCGATCGCCACCCAGGGGAATCCCTGGGTAATCCAGCAACCTTATCCCACATCTGGTTAATAACGTAATTAATCCAGGCTGCACTAGAAACGCACTAAATACTAAGGAGAAAAACACGTCTGGCAATGGCGTGCCAACCCCCGCCATCATTGGCAACAGACCGCCAGTCATACCTAGAGTACCTATATTATATAGAGTAGCGACAACTCGATTTGTGGGCGCCATCTTAGCGCCAGATCCTCTTCGTTCACCCAAGACCCGGGGAAGTTCTCAAGGCATTACCACGCAGTATATAATGTTATACATGTATAAAGGATAGACTTATCTTCGGAAATGCTTGTTCTATAAGATTATCACATAAAACATAGTAAAATACATTAAATAAAAGTCATTATGAGACTGAAGAAATAATTATTCACTTAAAACTCGTCGTCTAGTATAACTTTTTGGGACAGCTTATGATGGAAGATATCAATAGAAGCAGAATTTTATTAGCTTTCCATTGACATTTCGTTTTCTGATACATACATACAAACATTAGCGTTAACTAAATAAATTGTGGCGGCGTCGACCGCTCTCTCTCTCTGTCTCTGTCTCTCTCCGTGAAAGAGAGAGAGAGATATATAAGTGAAAGATGAGTGAGAGAGATGAGAGTAACCAAAAAACCTTTATAATTCTTTCCTCTCTCTCTCTCTCTCTCTCTCTCTCTCTCTCTCTCTCTGCCTGTCTGCTCTCTCTCTCTTCATCTCTCTCTCTCATCTCTCCTCTCATCATTCTCTTCTCTCAATATATATAGAAATATATATATATTATATATATATATTACTATATAATATATATTTATATACATATAATAATATATATATATATTATATATATATATATATGCGAGAGAGAATTATATAGGTTTTTTGGTTACTCACTCATCTCTCTTTCACTTATATAATATTATATAATATATAATATATATATATATATATATAATATTATATATATATATATATATATATATATATATATATCTTTCACAGAGAGAGAGAGAGCGGTCGACGCCGCCGCGATTTATTTAGTTAACGCTAATGTTTGTATGGTACTACTGTATGTATAGAAAACGAAATGTGTCAATGGAAAGCTAATAAAATTCTGCTTCTATTGATATCTGCCATCTTATAAGCTGTCCCACAAAGTTATACATGACGACGAGGTTTAAGTGAATGTTAAGTTTATCATATTTCTTCAGTCTCATAATGACCTTTATTTAATGTGTTTTACCATGTTTTATGTGATAATCTTATAGAACAAAGCATTTCCGAAGATAACAGTTACCTTTATACATTGTATAACATGATATACTGCGGGGTAAATGCCTTGAGAACTTCCCCGGTCTTGGGTGAACGAAGAGGCCTTGGCGCTAAGATGGCGCCCAGTAGCGTTTAACATAGGGCCTATAAATGGCGTTACCCTCTTACATATAGATACCCTAGTCATACCCATAACCAGAGAGCTTCTACGAGAGGTGTCACTCCGGCCGCGCCATTTTGATTTCATGGACGGCAGCGATCCTATAGCGGCAGAGGGACAGTCGCTCGTGGGAGAACGAGGGGGAATCTCATCTCCTTTTGGTGATAATGGAAGGTGGGGAGAGAGGGAAGGAAGGAGATATGAGAGAAGGAAAGGAGGAATAAGAAGTAAGGAAGAAATTGGAGGGATGAAGATCGAGTCAGAAGAGGAACTGACGAGGAAAGAAATAAGGAATCAAAGAAGGGAAGGAATTCCTCCACTCACGCGTTACCCATCTTCCCCCACCCATTCACTCACCCATTACCCCACGCTTTACCCATCTTCCCCCACCCACTCACTACCCCACACCCATTCACTCACCCATTACCCATCACCCAACACCCATTCACTCACCCATTCACTCACCCATTACCCATCACCCCGGACCCATTCACTCAACCATTACCCATCACACCACACCTATTCACTCACCCATTACCCATCACCCCACACCCATCCAGAATTAGGTTAGGATAAGAACAAGAGAACATACGTAATATAAAAGGCAAAACCAACAACAGATCGGAATGGCTACCGTAGATAACAGTGAAGTCGCCACCTACAGTGAAGTCGCCAGGTGCCAAATATTACGAATTATAGCATTACTACTGATTTTTATGTGCCACTGAAGATGTTACACAAATAGTTTATATCATGGCTGTATAATCTACCCTGTTTCAGCGTTGTTTTATGCTTTGTATCTGCAAGTATAACTTGCGCATTTTGCTTCTCACGTTTTTCTTCGTGCGATGACAGACAGTAAACAGTAGCTTTTCGGGCGACAGAACAGAAGACTTGCCAAATCTTTCAAACTTGAATAGAATTTATTTTCACGTTAGCAGAGGAATTTTTATATATCCAAGCATCTTCCGCAGCTAATATATATAGAGACTTGTTTTACTTTACCTCTAATTTCCCTGAATTCCCCAGAGTGGCGACTCAACTGTTGGGTTAAAATACTAGCTGGCGACTTTACTGTAGTAGGTATAGTGAGGTCGCCACTCGGTTTTATTTTTTGTAATTTGTTCATTTATAGCCCTAATATGACAAATAAGACACAAAATGACACAGACTTCCAGATAGACCCTTCTAACTTTCCTGAAATCATGGATGTACAAATGTAAGTATTAACGCCACCACATGTCTGTAAATAACAAAAAAAACTTAGAACTGGCGACTTCACTGTTATCTACGGTACATGTGTGGCAATCAGCATTAAAATAATCGTCCAACCATTTCATCATTCCTGATTTAATGCAATCAAATCATAGCCATTAACGAGTAGGCTATATAAACAATACGTCGTCACTTTTGTATCCAGTCAGCCGTTTTTTAAATAATCCGCAATCTGCAAATTCCCCGAGTTCTCAAAACACACACAAGTTTTGCAACGCTCAGGCTCAGGCTCCGTGACGTAGCATCAGGAGGATCCTCTTCCCGCGCTTGATCAGAGGCACGTAAACACAGAGATAAATATAATAGTACTTGAAGATATTTGGGTGTTTCTGATAGATTTTTTTTTGCTATAGCCACATGCATGCACCCTTTAAATGGGTGCAGCATGCTTCTTCCCAACACACCGCCTGCACACCGACACCCTTCCCACACACACCCTGCACACACGCCTCCTTCCCAACACACGCTTGCATACACGCCTCCTTCCCACACACACGCCTGCACACACGCCTCCGTCCCACACACACGCCTGCACACCGACACCCTTCCCCACTCACGCCTGCACACACGCCTCCGTCCCACACACACCTCCTTAAAACCGACACCCTTCCCACACTCACGCCTGAAACACGCCTCCGTCCCACACACACACGCCTGCACACCGACACCCTTCCCACACACGCCTGCACCACACGCCTCCTTCCCCCCACACGCTTCCTTCCTACACACACGCCTGCACACCGGCACCCTTCCCACACACACGCCTCCTTCCCACACACACACTGATACACCCTCCTTCCCACACACACGCCTGCACACACGCCTCCTTCCCACACACACGCCTGCAGACACGTTTCCTTCCCACACACACGCTTGCACACCGACCCCCTTCCCACACAGACGCCTGCCCCACACCCCTCCTTCCCACACACACGCCTCCTTCCCACACACACGCTTCCCTTTCCCCAAAACACAACGCCTGCACACAGACACCCTTCCCACACACACGCCTGCACACACGTCTGCACACCGACACCCTTCTCACACCAACGCCTGCACACACGCCTCCTTCCCACACACGTGTGTATTGTTTTGTGTGTGCAGGAAGGGTGTTGGGGGCGCAGGCGTGTGTGTGTGCGGGCGTGTGTGTGGGAAGAGTGTCGGTCACAGCGACAGATTCACTGTCTGACCCCGAAGTACAATCGTCATCATAACTTTGCCGACAGGTGTCAGACAGATGTTGCGGGGTTCCCTGTTCTGACGTCATCAATAACAGTCGTAGCCCTGTTGGAGGGAAGATTTTTTTTTCGCGCGCTTTTCCCAAAAGTCGTGTTTTTACGGAAAAAAGGGCCGGGAAAATAAATTTATTTTGGTGGATTGGGGTTTTTGAATGTACATTCAACATAAATTAGGCAAAAAAAAAATGGGTCTGGACGATACTTTAGGCCTCTTCCATTTGTGCCAGGTTGCAATGAACCAGTTCTTTTCAGTTCAGGGTTGGGTTCTGGGGTTCAGGGTTGGGTTCGCGGTCACAAATGGAACGAAAAAAAACCCCGTTTTTTGTTTACAAACATATCAGCTGGCGAGGAAAATTTAAGAGTGATCAAGGGGTGTCTAGATGAAAGCACACACAGGAAGCCGTAGTCTATTTTTATTGGAGCGTACAGAGCAGCACGTCTACGTGCTTAGCGAAACCCGAGTCTAAACTCACGCTGCTCCCTATGTAGGGATGCCAGCGCTACCATACAGTATATCCTACAACTTCCCCTCCCGGAGATTATACAGGGGCATGACAATGGCAATTAATAATCAGTGTAAAAAAACCCAAACAAAGAAAAACATGATGGCCCTTACAAAAGTAAAATATAACGCAGGTGCCTATGCTAGATAGATACTGACGGGCTAGTACACGTCCTCTCATTCTTGTACATCAACATAGTAAAACAATTTTTGCCCGCAGTGCTAGTAACTTAACATAACACACAACATGTCCTCATACTTAACACAAAACCCAAACCTTCACCTCAACATAGTCATTTAACCATCCAGCCTAGCCACACAGCGGCGAGGGCGGCTGGGCGCGGGAGTGTGTATCAGCGAGATGCCGGAGGGAAATTTTGCAGCGGATGTGATCCTGCGGTGATAGGGCAGCACCCGCGACCTTGGAGGTACTGTTGGGCTGGAATGGGGGCCCGTAGCAGCGGCTTGAGGTGTTTGGGAGCGTACGTAGCGACAGCCTGCCACTTCCATCAAGCTTTATTAGGTATTGCCTGTTGTCTCTCACCTCTACACAATCCCTGACCTGTCCCAGGTCTTATTAGCTTGATTCCTGCACCAGCACACCGCTACCCAGGGGTGATGGTGGGCGAAATGCCCACTTGCGTGATCCTTCCCACACTGTTGTGTCTGGCTCCCTGCCGTCTCGTTCACGCAGTGTGCGCCCCCAATGTTCGTCCACCCTGAATTTTTGCGAGATGGCCAGGAACACCATCACGTAGCTGACGGCCCGTTGCCAGCTGCGCCGGGGACTTATCAATACCACGGGAAGGGATATTTAGGTACTGCAACAGAGCGAGAGACACTTTGTCACTGTAGAGGCTTCCGCTCGCTCCTATGTTACCCCGCAGCCCCTCTCTTCGCAGATTTTCACTGCAGCTTCTCCCCGCCCTTTACTCTGGGGGTAGTGAGCAGAGGAGAGGCGCACAGTTACGCCCCATCTCTCGAAGAAGGCAGTCATTTCTTCACTCACTAGATTAGTCCCGCCATCCGTCGATATTTGTCAGGCGCGCCCCATCTCGCAAAGTAGAGCCTCAGCTGCCTCACAATCTTGTTCGAGGTTGCCCCACTGGGCAGCTGCGCTACCTAAGCCAGCCAGTTAGCCTGTCAGCTAAGCCAAGTATGAGAAACCCGTCCAGCTGGAAGACGTCCACCACTGTCTGCTGGAAGGGATACTCAGGGGCTGGCGTGAGATCAGCGGCTCAGGTGGTGTGATGGTGGTAGGCGTTACAGGTGTCGCAGGAGGACCGGTGGTGCTGCAATCCCCTTCCAGGCCTGGCCAGTATACCGTCTGCCTGGCCCTTCTGAGCATGGAAAACCAGGCCCTGGTGGCTTGCATGCAGGTTTGCTGCCATTGATGGCGCAGCTCCTCAGGGATAACCAAACGCACGTGCCCTTGGTCCCTATACGTAGGTCACCAAGCCACGTGACCACCGACAATCTATCCCTGACACCGTGGAAAAGGCCGCAGGCATTCAATCTCCTGCGCTCGTGGGGATGCCAGTCGCTTGCCAGCACTTTAGCCACTAACAACTGGTATGCCGGGTCCTGCTGTGATGCCTGAAGGACCACTCCCTCATCCAGGGTGAGCACTCGTTAAAGTTCAGGGCTGCCACGGTGGCTGCAGCCATTGCCCCTTGCCAGTTCCTCCCCCTGCTCTTCATCTGTCCACGGGTGGCGCTTTGAGTGCAGGGTTATCTCGAGAGGAAGCGGCTGCACCCAAATTTTTTCTACCGGGGAGGTAGCGGATAGTGAAGCGGTACTGAAGCGTCTTCTCCTTCAGGCGGAAGAGCCGCGGGTTCACTATATCCATGAGTGCTCGATCACCCAGAAGCTTAACCAGGGGGCGGTGGTCAGTCACCAGGATCAGGTTGGGCAGCCCCAACAAGAATAGGCGAGCCTTGCGGAGACACCAAGCCACGGCGAGCGCTTCGCCTTCCACAGGGGCGTAAACCCGCCTCAAACAAACGGTTAAGGTGACGGCTGGCACACAGTGCCAGCCGCCAGCCGGTCTCGCAGCAGAATGGTACGTCCACAGATGAACAGCGGCAAATGTGCTGGAGGAGACAAAGGCCCAGTCCCAGCTTGTCAGTCCAGTAATAACAGCAGTGGGGCCCTGGTGCGATCATATAAGCCAGTCCGTCCTTGGCCAAACTGACATATCGTGGCCTTCGCCTGCTCCCAGCTTCTGCCGCAGCTGCTCGTCCCAGTACACTTTTTTTGCCGGTGGGCTTCTTGAGGAGGGTCGCGGAAAGGCTCATAATAGGGGCTGTTGCAAGGAAGGGGGCCAGCTGGTTCACGAAACCGTACCAAGATCTCACGTCAGTGATGGAGGGGTGTTCTGGCATGGAGAAGCTCTTTATGGCAGCTAGACGATCATCTGCAGGCCTGTAGGGACCCCAAACGAGGTGGAAGGGCCCAAAGAACTCGGCCTCGCGACGGCAGAACTGGAAACTTCTCTGGCTTGGGGAGTGATGCCCTTCCTGGCGCACAGCTCAAGGAAGTCAAAAAGTGTGCCAGAACGCCTCCTCGATGGGAGGTAAACATAGAGCAGGGTGTCGTCAATACATTTGTGCTTCCGGGAGAAAAACCTTGGTGGCGTCATCGAATCTCTTCGTGTATGCATCTGTTTTCCGAGCAAAGCCCCCTGGGTGTTCTACAGTACTGATAGCGACCCCACGGGGTAATGAAGGTTGTCAGGTGCCTGCTTTCTTCATCAAGCTCGACTTGGTGGAAACCCCCAGTGAGCGTCCATCACAGTCTTGTAGGAGTGTGGGGGGATGTCGGACACCATGTCGAAAGCGCCGGCGTGTGGTGTGTTTCACGGCGGCACCACGCATTTAGCTTCTGGAAGCCTACAGTCCTGCGCGGCTTGCCTGGCTTTTTCGCCACCACCACCATGCGCGCACACCACTCCGTGGCCTCACCCGCGGGGGCTGGGGGAATCACGTCTCTTTAACATCATCGTCGAGCTGCTGCTTAACCTCAGTCCCTCCAATGCTTGGGGACCGAAGCAGGGGTGTGGCAGACGTGGGACTGTGCGCCCTCCAGTAGGTGGATGTGATGCGGCGCGCCTTCCATGACAGGTAGTGGGTTTCCTGTCAGTGTTGAATGTTGTCGACGAGAAAATGCCTCAGCAACCATTCCTCTAGCCGCGGAACGTTCTCCTCCAGCGGCGGCCCGCGGCAGCGAGGGAGGTCTGGCCGGGGGGTGCCGGGAACATCTTCGGTTAATTTCCCGCAGCAGCAACGGTCGGCGGTGTGTGTGGGAAGTCGCTGTGTACCAGCCCCAACTCCTTACTGGCCCGGGGCACGAGAGATAAAGGCGCTCCACGTACTTGACAAAGTGCACCTCCTGCAGTGGGTTGGCGCCCTGGGAGGCTGAGTGGGCAGGCGCCGTCCAAGGGAGGCCGCGGTAAACTTTGGCCAGGTCTCTGAGGCCAGCCCGACGCTGTAACAGCGCAGGCCGGAGACCGAGCGATGCTATTAGGGCTGGGCCAGCCACACACCTGGGCTTTCCGTGTCGGCCACCGCTGTGGTGGTAACCGTCTGACCACCACCTGGGTGGCTAACTGACCGCAGAAGTGCTTTGGGGCGGGTACCCGCGGCGCCGACCGTCACACTGTTTAAACCGCAACTCCCCCTTTCCTTTTAGCTCTTGCACCTCCTCTTGAAGTGCCCAGGCTTCCCGCATGCATCACAGGTGGCATGCTGAGCGGGGCAGGACGCTCTATCGGGAGCATGCTTATACCCACACCAAACCCACACGACTTGTGGGTGTATGTGGAATTGTGGCGCGAAGCGGCAAAACCACAAGCTGGCGGGAGGCGAGTCATCATCGCTGACGTCATCAGGCGTGACATCAGCGCCCGCCATCTCACATTCGCGCGAATTTTTCCCGCCGTGCATGGGGGTAGCGTCCCCCCGGGCCGCCTCAAACGAAACACAGAAGGCCTAAGGCTCTCCACATCATCAAATGTATGGCACTGTCGAAACACTTCCTGTTTCAGGGCTGAGTCACCTAGACCTACCATCACCTTACGCAAGAGCATATACCCCTGAGAGGTTACACTCGCATTGGGGACACTGGAACTCACAATCCATGGGCGCGCTGGGCACACCGCACAAAGAAAGCACTGACAGGCTCACCATGGGGCCCGAAAACACTGAAGAAGTCAGACCAGCGCACTGCATGATTCGATGCACGCAAAAACGATCTTCCCGTGGCGTCCAGAGCGCCCTTCGTAGGCATGGCCTGCCACTGACTTGTGGTGAACTTGACGTCCAGGGCCCGCTGCAGGTCAGCAACACACAACCAGGCGAATGTGGAGCACGGCTTCTTTATCCGGCCATCTTGAGAGGACAGCCATGCCCCACCGACCGCCGCCACGTTCTAAAGCCTGCCGAAGACATTTCCAGCTCAACATTTCTCCGGCGTGGCCCCGGCAGGGGTCCTTCCTGAGGGGCGCTGGCCAGCGGCAGACAACGACGCCAGGCTGGGTTGCAGTGATGCGATGGTTTCTTGTTGTGCCAGGAGAGTTGACTGAGCCTGGGGACGAGGGACGAGGACAGTCGGCTTGCAGGGCTTGGGCGGCTTCGCAGAGGAGTTAGACCAGGGCGCTGTGGGAAACGGTATCCTACTCCTTATGCGCCATGATCAAAAGGGGTGTCTAGATAGAGGACACACACAGGAAGCCGTAGTCTATCTTTATTGGAAACGTACAGAGCAGCACGTCTATTACGTGCTTAGCGAACCCCAGTCTAACTCACGCTGCTCCCCTATGTAGGGATGCCAGCGCTCACCATACAGTATATCCTACAAAGAGAGAGAGGGGAGAGAGGAGGAGGAGGAAGAGGAGAGAGAGAGAGAGAGAGAGGAGAGAGAGAGAGGAGAGGAGAGAGAGAGGGGAGAGAGAGAGAGAGAGAGAAGAGGAGAAAAGAGAGAGAGAGAAAACCGGGAAAAGAGGAGAGAAGAAGAAAAGAGAGAGAAGAGGAAGAAAAAGAGAGAGAGAGAGCACAGAGAGAAAGAGAGAAAAAGAAGAGAGAGAGAGAGAAGAGAGAAGAGAGAGGAGAGATAGAGAGAGAGGAGAGAGAGAGGAGAGAGAGAGATTAGAGAGAGAGAGGAGAGTAACGAGAGAGAAGATAACAAGAAGAGAGAAAGAGAAAATAAGGGAAGAGAGAGAAAACAAAAGAGAGAGAAAGAGAGATAACGAGAGAGAGAGAGATAACGGAGAGAGAGATAACGAGAGAGAGAGATAACGGAGAGAGAGATAACGAGAGAAGAGATAACGAAGAGAATAACGAAGAGATAACGAGAGAAGAGAGATATCGAGAGAGAGATAAGAGAGAGAGAGATAAGAGAGGGAGGGGAATAACGAGAGAAGAAAAACGAGAGAGATAACAAGAGAGAGATAGCTAAAGATAACGAGAGATAACGAGATAACGAGAGATACGAAGAGAGAGAAGATAACAGAGAGATATAACTCAGCTAGTCTGCTATGTGAAGGGATCATATCAAGTTTAAAGGATCGCGGGGGAAAAACGCAATGGCTCCACCAGCCATGTATGCCTCTTTTATGCCGTCTGACATCCTCTCCGACTCGTGCATGGCGGAAACCCTTCACGATAGAAATAGGGCCCAAGGCGACCATTGTTTGTTATGAACTGAAAACTCTACCCAAGCTACCCACCTCTCAATATGAGTAGAGGAAGTTCACGGGTTTTGCTGCGTCACTACGCGCTTTGCCTCGGACCCAGGTTTTCGTGCGCAAATGGAACGCTTGAACTCTTGGGTTCCGTGAACTGGTTCTTGAAATGTCGCAAATGGAAGAGGCCTTTTAAAGAACACAGTCACCGATTTCCTCTCACTCACTATATATATATATATATATATATATATATATATATATATATAATATATTATATATATATATATATATATATATATATATATATTGTTACGCTTCCCCGTAACTTACCAAAGATAGTTCACTGTTCTGAGTTCGGCGTGGGGCTGGTGGTCCGAGGACTACTTACTGGTAACGTTCAGAGCATTGGCGAGTAAAAGAGCGTCTCCTTTAACCATTTATTTCCACATGGTACTTGAGAAGGCACACACGGTTACAGGAGGGGAGTGTATATACTTATCTTCACACACAAGCACACGCTTCAAGCATTCCAGGGCACAGGCGTATAGGCGAGAGAGGCGGGAGAGCAGATCCGGGCGTTACCATGGACGGGCGGCGACTGTCCCCTTTGTCCTGTGTGCCACTGCCCGCCACGCTCTAGCACCCCTCCCCACCCCCCTCTAGCAGCCTCGCCTCACTGCTGGCGTCTCTCAAGGTCGTACCTACCCAGACATACACACATACACGATTACATGCCTCGCACGCCACCCAGACATACACACATACACGATTACATGATTACAGTACTACAATCGTAACACTACCCCTCCCTTTCAACATAAGACGTCCTCGTCTGTAACATAAGACATTTCCCACAACAGCAAATAATATAAAAAACAAAACATCCACATCCTAACTTAGCACTCTAGAAAAATGCAGAAACACACAACAATAATCAAATTCCTCTTGACAATTACATATTTTTCCCCCACATCACATCACCCCTCCTCCTCCTCTTCAACCTCCAACACTCCACCACAACATTACAACCACCTGTTAACCACCACCACCTCCACCTTAACCTCTGCAGGCAGACTGCGCACCGCGCGTCACCTCCGCCACCACCACTACCTCCACCACTCAACAATGCCACACCACAGTTTTGAGCTGCCAGACCCTACATCGCCATCCCCACCCGCCACTGCAGTGTTGGAAGGTCACCAGGCAGCCCTTCTCTTTCCCCGCCCGCGAGACACCTCCAGCAGGAACCCCGAGCATGCTACCTCAACCGCAGGCGCCACAACCACAGGGACTTCCTCCACCCTTGGCTCGCCTCAGAGGTAGCCACAGTCCAGGAGACCACACTCCACTGGACCCTCCCACAGCTCCCCTCGTTCCCACTGCTCTAATCTCGCGGTGGAAAGGTGCCACGACCCTCCCGACAGACCATGCCCTCCACTGCAGAACGCCGGTGAAGGTGCGGGAGGAACTAGCAGGCACGCACTGGGCCGCCTGTATGATAGAAGGCACGTCGGAGCCTTCCTCCACCATCATCCACCTGCCACAGCTTCGGCGGAAGCCACCCACTGCGCTCGCCATCCTCTTGGTAGCGCAGAAGAGGCAGGTATGGGGACCCCTAGCTCCTTCATCCTGGCTCTCCGAGGCCTCCACTTTTGGTCCCGCGTCTTCCACCGCTCACCACGCCTGCGGCCCTTCTTCGGGTGGCCCCATGCCGAGGCGAAGTAAGCGGGTCTCTTGCCCTTCCACATCCGTCTGGGCGGCAGACCCCCAGCAAGGCCCTTCCTGACTCTTACGCTGCTTGCCAGCGCCGCCAAACGGGCCCGGCAGGCCCTCCATGCCGCCTTTCCGTCAGACAGCAACGATCCGCGCCCCCCCAAATGGCCACGCCCTGCAGGGCGGCCCTGGGATGACGAAGGTGAGGCAGGAAGGGGAGGAGAGGAAGGTGTTAGGGTGGGCGGTGCGACTCCTGACGTAGGCGGGGCAGGGAGGCGAAGGTTGGAGCGCCGTTCATCCGGAACCACCTCCTTCGGGACGCCACCGGCGAGCAAGGGCACCTCCACCCCGCACACCCCCACCGTCCCCATCTCTGGACCGACGCACGCCTCACCCTGCATCAGGTCTACAGGGGCGCCACCCAGGAGGCAAGAGTCCTCCATCGCGGCGACGTACTCAGGCAGCGCTGCTTCACTGCTCCCTCCTGACGGCGCCGTCTTAATGCCCTGCATCAGGTCTGCAGGGGCGTCACCTAGGGACAGGGGCAGCTCTTCCTCCCTTATCGCCTGGTGCAACGTTGCCAGCTCATCTCTGCACTCAGTCACTCCTCTAAGAGCGACTCTAAGCTCGCGTGTCCTCACTTCCGCCAGCCCTCTCTTCCGCCCTCTCTTCCGCCTCCCTTGCTTGTACGGCCTGTGCGTTCATTTTCCCCATCATAGCGGTAAGGAGTGTCATTACGTCGGGTTTCTGCTCATCGCCTGAGTCTCCGTCCTTTTCAACACTGTCCTTTTCCCCACTGTCCTTTTCAACACTTGGCATGCGCGCGCCATCTTCCTCGTTAAAACCTGCCGGTTTCCCTGACGCCATATTGCCGTCCCAGGACCACCAGGCGTGACCCACGTCTTTCACTGTTAACACACAATTCCACTTATGACACCATTTGTTACGCCCCCCCCCGTAACTTACCAAAAACAGTTCACTGTTCTGAGTTCGGCGTGGGGCTGGTGGTCCGAGGACTACTTACCCAGCTAACCATCACCGGCGGGCCGACGTAGGCCGTAGAGCGGCGAACGGCGGCCGCCGGCGGCAAATTTACCTCCGTCAGCCCTCCGGAGGCCCGCTGGTGTATTTTCAGACGGGATAATTTACTATGTTGAAAATTAATGTACAGAATTTCAAGAATTGAATATTTCTATGTGTAAACATTTTGAAACAACAGTTATATGCTTATCTTGATGTAGTATTACATCAATAGTGACAAGCAGTGGCAACTTGACGTCAATCCTCCTCCGGAGGCCCGTTGGGCGCTGGTACGTATTTGTAAGTGGGAAATATTCATTTCATATTATATATATTAACTCAGTAATATACATAGTATTTCAATATCGGTACCATCACTATTATTAGGCCTGTTCAAGCTATTAAAAAATGTTATAAAAGTTTTTATAATAGTTTATAGAAATTATCATATTTCAGTTTATTTCAAATATTTCCAGCTTTATCAGGAACACCCAGAGATACATAGAAATAAAGATGAGATACGTACTACATAGGAAGGAGTTTACATGGAAAAAGGTTATCAGTTAGTCTGTGTGTGTACCTATTTTTTATAGCTAGTATCATATAAAAATAACACTTGATTAACCGCGGCGAAGATTATTACGGAATAACACAAGGTCATATTTTCCCTTATTTCAATAACTTCCAACATATTATCAACACATATTAATACTCAACGGTACACCTAATAAGGAATATGTAGATGATGGAGTTAACATATGAATAATATCATGATTTAGAATAGAATATTATTTGAAATCTTTTCCCAGCTATCAATTAATGTACTAAACTGCCAGACGTACGATAGCCATTACAAAGGGTTTAAAACCCACAAAAGGCCTAAATTGTCACCCTTAACCAGTCGATAACATAATGAGAACTTAGTTATAACATGTTTTCGCTCCTTCATTATATCGAAATAGACTGAATAATATAAATAATTGCAGTACGACACGTTTTTTTAGGAATTCCTTGACGGCGCCTGGCGTTGTGTCTGGGTGAAAATAATCAGTTACTTGGAAAACGCACGAGTGGGTGGATGTTGTTATGTTGTTCGCCGCAACCTAAGGCGTTTTCTGCGGGGGATTTTTGGTTGCAACCGGAAAATTTTCGGTTGCAAACGGTCACAACAACAACAAATGTTTGCGGGTCTGGCCAATCTTCCCTGGATGGTTGAACAGGGATCGAAATTTGAGCAACCGAAAATTTTTCGGTTGCAATCAGGATCCCCGCAGAAAACGCCTCTATATCCTTCTACATGGCTGTTCACGCCGTTCAGTGTTCCACGTACACCAGCATGTAAACTCAATAACGAAAATGTTTTTGTACTTATGAAATAAACAATGTCCGTAGCAATTATGATCCTAGCAATCTCCTTTTCATCGTATTACTGGATAACGACACAGGAATATTTCTGGTTAAATTTTCTAAGCATATTGCATTATATAGTAATGTTTTTATAAGTGTTGAACAGCCCATTAGTCTATTAATCGGCTAATGGGCTGTGCAACACCCCTTAAAACATTACTATAACTGCAATATACTTAGAAAGTATAACCATAAATATTCCTCAATCAGTTAATATAACAGCGGCAAATGGTCATATGCCCTACGGCGCGCCGGTGAGCCTCTGAGCAAATTCCCAGCGGCCCTACGTCGTACACTTCCGCCGGGCCGCCGATAAGACATACGGAGGGCCTCCGGAGGCCCTCCGTCTTTGTGTTTGCTGGGTACTGATAACGTTCAGAGCACTGGCGAGTAAAAGAGCGTCTCCTTTAACCATTTATTTCCACATGGTACTTGAGAAGGCACACACAGTTACAGGAGGAGAGTGTATACACTTATCTTCACACACAAGCACACGCTTCAAGCATTCCAGGGCACAGGCGTATAGGCGAGAGAGGCGGGAGAGCAGATCCGGGCGTTACCATGGACGGGCGACGACTGTCCCCTCTGTCCTGTGTGCCACTGCCACTGATCTATATAACATGGATCGCGGATCTGGGCTAGCTGTGGCCGAGATACTGAAGTCACCAGCCGCCATCTTGAAATAACCTAAACAAATACATGGGCCGGCCAGGCAGTGGCTGCATGGGTGTTGGCTGCTGGCATGTGATAGCCTATATTACCACCTACTACTACTACTACTATTACCACCTACTACTACTATTACCACCTACAACTACTATTAACACCTACTACTACTACTACTAAACTTCCAACCTAGTGCATCGTCGAACCTTCCAAGTCATTTATTTACGGTGATACACAGACAACAGGTGTGTTGCGAGGCCGTACAGGTGTGTAGTGACAGGTGTCTTGCGAGGCCGTACAGGTGTGTAGTGACAGGTGTGTTGC
Organism: Chionoecetes opilio; assembly: GCA_016584305.1. Classification (NCBI taxonomy): domain Eukaryota; kingdom Metazoa; phylum Arthropoda; class Malacostraca; order Decapoda; family Majidae; genus Chionoecetes; species Chionoecetes opilio. Next base: position 21,124 of record JACEEZ010023295.1, read on the forward strand.
GAGGCCGTACAGGTGTGTAGTGACAGGTGCCTTGCGAGGCCGTACAGGTGTATAGTGACAGGTGTGTTGCGAGGCCGTACAGGTGTGTAGTGACAGGTGTGTTGCGAGGCCGTACAGGTGTGTAGTGACAGGTGTCTTGCGAGGCCGTACAGGTGTGTAGTGACAGGTGTGTTGCGAGGCCGTACAGGTGTGTAGTGACAGGTGTGTTGCGAGGCCGTACAAGTGTGTAGTGACAGGTGTGGTGTATGTGGTAAAGCGAGAGGCTAAGAGTGCAGTGTACAGACCTAATGAGCGAACCACCGAGTGTGTGTGTGTCTGACCTAATGAGCGAACGCGCAGTTCTCGTCCACTATAACGGCGCTAGCCCCGTACCGCCGCCGCCACGGGTACGGCGCGAGCCACAGTGGTCCATAGAAGCTACTCTCGGGGATTACAGGAAGTTTAAATTAATCCAAAACCTTTGGCCTAATCAAAAAACCTTTCTTAATTAGGTATATTGAATTGAAAATAGTTAGTTTCGTACACTGATTTTGGGTATTTTCGTACATACCTGGTGTCGTTTCGTAACTCTAGTGGTCAAGTTCAACTCTGAGCTGAGTGTACGAAACGACTATGGTTTCATTTAGACTACGAAACAACTTTTGGGAATAATGGACGAGTTTCGCGGTCGTTTTAAGAGACATCAACTATTTTTTCTTGGCCTACAATAGGTGCTTGTTGCAATGGAGATAGTTTTATTTTGCGCAACCCCCCCCCCAAAAAAAAATAATATTAATGAAACCTAACCTAACCTTAAAGGTTTTAATGAAACCTAACCAAACCTTAAAGGTTTTAATGAAACCTAACCTAACCTTAAAGGTTTTAATGAAACCTAACCTAACCTTAAAGGTTTTAATGAAACCTAACCTAACCTTATAGGTTGTAATGAAACCTAACCTAACTTTAACCACAAGGTATACTTTTTTTTCCTTTTTTTTTTCTTCGCAAAATAAAGCTATCTCCATTAGAACAAGCACCGCTTATTAGGAAGCGCGCGGAACGGAAACAGACCTGAGTGCGGTTATGATACAAATGATCATATATGATAATTTGTATCATAACCGCACTCAGGGAAACAGACCTGAGTGCGGTTATGATACAAATGATCATATGATCATTTGTATCATAACCGCACTCAGGTCTGCTTCCGTTCCCCACTAATTGTTAACAAGTATAAAAAAATATACTTATATCTATATCTACCTATATAAAAAAAAGTATACCACCATATCCACCTATATTTTTTTTTTAACTAGTAGGTGGATGACTGGAGTGGGTAGATGAATTAAGAGTGGATGGGCTGGGTGGGGAGTGGGTGTGGGTGTGTGTGTGGTGTGA
>JACEEZ010023295.1:25000-46912 GCA_016584305.1 Chionoecetes opilio
TGGGGGTTTTATGACTGGTCAACGTTACTTGAATGATATTATTTGGGGATGATTTGATAAAAAAAAAAAAAAAAAGAGTACAACTTGAAGGAGGATTTAACCTTAGTCTTCGACTTCACTATAGGATTTATAGTGTGAAACATTTCTCATACGGAGAGTACCTGAACAAGGGGGGGTCCATACTTAAGGGGAAAGGATAATAAGGTTTAGGTATGGGATTTGCTGCCACCCAGCCCTGGCGAGATAATGTCACTATGATTACTCCCGGGGCACGTTAGATTAATATTAATATTAGATGGATCTTGGTAGTCGTGGTTGGTACGAGGGGTTAGTTATAACCTAGTAAGGCGGAACTCTTTTGGAAGGTGGGGAATTACTGTCCTAACACAGCAATGATCACCGGGGTTTTATAATAACACAAGAACTATATTTGAAACAACCTCCTATTTATTCGCCATGAAACATATGCTCGTTTGAGACCCGTAGCACATACATAACTCTAATAGTGGAACGGGCAAGCTTCTTCGAGCATAAATCCCTCAAGAATCCTTCTTAGAATTGTCCACTATCTTCGTATCAACTGAGCACTTAGTATACCTTTGAATATATATTATATATGAAAGAGAATGTGAGAATAAGGAGTGGATGTGTGGATACACAATGACCATGTGTTCTGAGAGGAAGGCGTGGGACGCCTCCGCTGAAGCCTCTCCCTGGGTGGAGGACGGTGGAGACTCTTGTTAATAATACTCATAAGGATGGGTGCACCTCCTGTTTACGTTAGCGCGTACACTAAACATAGATACCAATATTTGAAAATATAGATTAAAATAATGGATAACAAGGAAACGGGGGGGGGGGGGAAACAGGAGCGGAATTGTTACATCTTACCTGGGTGGAGGGAGGGATGGAGACTGAGCGATCTCCGGAGTTATGGCCGTCTCGCCCAAAAGGGAAATTGTTTGAATGGTCACGCCAGTGACCTCAAATGAAGAAACTTATAATCCCGAAAAACATTATAGTAATGAAAGCTCGCCGCTGTACCCACCGAAGAGGCCGCCCTAATACAAACTGGCTACTTTGATGTAAGAGAAATTTAATGTTCTTAATATCAATATCAACAAGGATGGTTGATATGTAATGTCGACAATCCGAACACCTATTCAGAGTGAAGTGGTATTGGAAGTCGTATTTAGAACTTGGTGGGCTTTCATTTTAGCGTGATACTTATACAACCGCCCATATATGACCATAACCGATAACGATAGGCATTATTTTGAAAGCCATGAGGACTGTAGGCGGGTTTCCTAAATCTGAGAAGATGGTTGGAAAGAAAGGAAAAAAGAATGATACTGTTAGTTATGAATGATCGCAGAAATAATTATTCACGGAACTTCCTCGCAACACGGGGTGTCGGGAGAGAGGAAGTGAAGAAGGAAGGAGAAAATGGCGGAAAAAAGGAAAAAGAAGAAGAAACAAAAAAATGGTGGGTTCGGATGAGGGCCGATGAGTACCCTTGAAACTAAAAAAAAGTAGTACTTACAAGACATTAACTCGGAATTTTATGATAATAATTCTCATACTATCATCTCCAATAATGGCATTACAATAGCATCTAAATCGTGCCATAAGCTGGCTAAAACACAGCAAACTGTATCGTCGCCACAAGCAGGCGATTTAGGCATCAATAGTGCCCATAAAGCGGCTAACACAGCAAACTGTATCGTGCCACAAGCAGGCCGATTTAGCATCAAATAGTGCCATAAGAGGGCATACACAGCAACTGAATCGTCTGCCACAAGCAGGCCTGATTTAGCACAAATAGTGCCACAAGCAGGCCGACTTAGCATTTGAATATGCCACAAGCAGGGCCGACTTAGCATTTTGAATAGTGCCACAACGTGGGCAATATAGCAGTTGAATAGTGCCACAAGCAGGCCGACAAAGCAGTTGAACCGTTTACTCCCGTCCACTAAGTGCGATGTAGCACGCCCGATTCCGATAGCTACCCCGCCCGGATAAGCTACCCTGCCACGACTACGCACGACGGCAGATGACGTCACACTAGGAAAAACATTTGGCCACGCCTTCCTAGGACAGAACATTTATCGTCAGAATGCGCTTATTTACCTAATGAAATAGGTCTACAAATATTAACGCCAAAAAAAACCGATCCAAAAATTTAACCAAACCTAAATCAAAACCTAAACCAAACCTTAATAACCAAAATTAACCATTTATTTTTATATGATATAGAAAAGGGTATATTAGGTTACTTAAGTTTGATTATAGGGTTAAGGTTAAGGCTTGGTTTAGATTGAAGGTAGGTTGGTAGGTTTTCAGATAGGTTTGGTTAAGTTTGTAGACTTATTTTAGGTTGAAATAAGCGAATCTGATGAGAATGTTCTGGTCCTGAGGCGTGGCCAATGTTTTCCTGTGTGACGTCATCTGCAGCGATAGTGTGCGTAGTCGTGGCAGGGTAGCATCCACTGATCTATATAAACGGATTCGCGGATTGGGGCCTAGCTGTGGCGAATACTGAAAGGCACCAGCCGCCATCTGAAAAATAACAAAACAAATACATGAGGCCACAGGCAGTGGGGGGTGGTGGCTGCTGCCATGTGATAGCCTTATATTACCACCTACTACTACTATTAACACCTACTACACTAATACTAGTACCACCTACTTACTACATTACCACCTACAACTTCTATTAACACCTACTACTAACTTTAACACCTACTATAATACAATAAACTTCAAGCTAGTGCATCGTTCGAACCTTCCAAGTCATTTATTACGGTTGATACACAGACAACAGGTGTGTTGCGAGGGCCGTACAGGGTGTTAGGACAGGTGTGTTCGCGAGGAAGTACAGGTGTGTAGGACAGGTGTGTTGCGAGGCCTACAGGTGTGTAGTGACAGGTGCCTTGCGAGCCGTACAGGTCGTTTATAGTGCAGGTGTGTTGCGAGAGCCGTACAGGTGTGTAGTGACAGGTGTGTTTGCGAGGCCGTACAAGGTGTGTAGTGACAGGTGTCTGCGAGGCCGTACAGGTGTGTAGTGACAGGTGTGTTGCGAGGCGTACCCGTACAGGGTGTTGTAGTGGACAGGTGTGATTGTTGCGAGGCCGTACAAGGGTGTAGTGAAGGTGTGGTGTATGTGGTTATAAAGCGAAGGGCTAAGAGTGCAGTGTATGTATTAGGACTCTAATGATCTGCGAACCACCGAGTGTGTGTGTCTGTCTGCCCTAATGAGCGAACGAGGCAGTTCTTTCGTCCATCTATAACGGCAGCTGCCCCAACCGCCGCCGCCACGGGACGGTGTGCGAGCCACAGTGGTCCATAGAAGATACTCTCGGGGATTACAGGAAGTGTAAAATTAATCCAAAACCTTGCCTAATCAAAAAACTTTCTTAATTAGGTATATGAATTGAAAGTGAGTTAGTTTCGTACATGGATTTGAGTTATTTTCGTACATACCTGTGGTGTCGTTTCGTAACTCTAGTAGTCAGTTCAACTCTGAGCTGAGTGTACGAAACGACCCTATGGTTTCATTAGACTACGAAACCAACTTTTGGTAATAAGGACGAGTTTCGCGGTCGTTTAAGGGACATCAACTACTTTTTCTTGGCCTACAATAGGTGCTTGTTGCACATGAGATAGTTTTATTTTGCGCAACCCCCCCTCCAAAAAAAAAAATAAAATAGTAATGAAACCTAACCTAACCTTATAGGTTTTAATGGGAAACATAACCTAACCTTAAAGGTTTTAATGAAACCTAACCTAACCTTAAGGTTGTAATGAAAACCTAACCTAACTTTAACCACAAGGTATACTTTTTTTTCCTTTGTTTTTTTCTTCGCAAAATAAAGCTTACAGTATCTCCATTAGAAACGCACCGCTTATTAGGAGCGCGCGGAACGGAAACAGACCTGAGTGCGGTTATGATACAAATGATATATGATCATTTGTATCATAACCGCACTCAGGTCTGCTTCCGTTCCCCACTGAATTGTTAACAAGTATAAAAAAATATACTTATATCTATATCTACCTATATAAAAAAAAGTATTACCTATCACCTATATTTTTTTTTTAACTCAGTAGGTGATGACTGGAAGTGGGTGATGGATTAAGAGTGGAGGGCTGGGTGGGGAGTGGGTTTGTGGGTGTGGGTTGGGATGTCTGGTGGGGTGTGGTGGGTGAGTGCGTGTGTGGTGGGTGGGTGCGTGTGTGTGGTGGGGGTGGGTGCGTGTTTGTGGTTGGGTGTGCTGTGTGGTGGGTGGGTGTGTGTGGTGTTACTCACAGGGGAAAAGATTGCCACTTCCAGGTCCTGGTTCTGTTTGTACAGGAATAGCAGCACAGCTGGCATGACGAGGTGATAACACAGCCAGACACAAGCACAACTTGGCATTGACGAGGCGATAACACAGATAGGACAAAAACTCGAAGCCGCCAGAAAACAAGGCTTTGTTTTGGTTACGACAAGATGGGCGCCGACAGTGGAACAGTGCTGAGCCAAGGCTTCCGCCGACCATGTTATATAGATCAGTGAGCTATCCGGCAGGGCAGCTCGTCGGCTGCGCTACACCGCCCCCACTTTTAAAGAACACAGGTTATGTGAATGGAATAACCTGTTGCAGGATTGAATGGGTTCTCAACTCTTAAGATGAGCTAAGGACCAATATAGTGCAACAAAGAAAAACATTATCAATATTACTTCCAAATCACGCCATAATCATCAAGTTTCGGCTGGGCAGGGTAATATCAGTCTTGCTGTGGGTGAGGGCAGTCTGGCACTGGCCGTCAGCAATGCCAATTCAAAGTGTGCCTAATACACCATCAGGCCGATGCTACAAGAATAAATAATGAAATGAAACCAACAATAATTGTGTATTAAATATAATTTTCATAAGAATTATAACAATGTATTGTTACAAAGTGGAAAAAAGTCCAGACAAATGTGGGAAAATTTCTATTAATGAACAGACAAAAATAACGAAAATAAATAAACAAATACCATGAATGAATAAATAAATAATTAAATAGATTAAATAATTAATATATATATACTATATATATATATATAATAGATATATATAATATATATATATATATATATATATATATATATATATATATATATATATATATTAATATTATATATATATTATAATATATTTATGGAGGAGGTAGCGGAGTGGTTTAGCGTTTCCGACTGGCGGTTTTCGGTGAACCGGAGTTCGAATCCCCGAAGGAAACCCAAAACCTTTCTGCCACGCGAGTGGCCTAAGAACCCCACATGATGCCCATCAACTCTACCTTCGACTGGAGTGCATAGGAGACACCAGGGGGGCGGCTATGAGCCTCTAATCACCAGGCGTCCACTATAAGAATTCTGCCTGCGGCCACGCACGGCGATAGGCCCAACCATCAGAGCCCTCAATGTGAAACCTCCAGAGCCATACCATCCGAGCCATGGGTCCACCACTGACTACAGGCGCATAGCACAGGATTAAATATATATATATATTTTAATTTTTTTTAAAAAATATCTATATATATTATATATATATAATGATATATATATATATATATATATATATATATATATATATATGTCAATTTTACCCATAACGTATAGTTATAACAGGGGAAAGACTCTTGCTGGCTCTTATGGGAGCTGTCATCCTGTTCACGCACTATTCATGTACTATGTAACTATAGTGACAAGTCATGAATATTGAGATGCTGCAAACTAAATGATGACGCGAGAATAAAATTGGTAAGTATCATCGACGTCTAACTTCATAAGACATTTATGGGAAAATCTGACGTTAAACAGAAGGAAAGAAGGGAAAATTAAGCCTGAAAGTCTATCAATCTCTGTAAATAGGTTTAGGTTAGGTTAAGGAAAAAAAAAAGCTTAACGAAATGTACAGAAAATTATTCAGGTTTACCTAAACCAATGAAAAACATATACGACCAGAGGTGTTAAGTCCTCAACCCATAGCAAATCGGATAAATAATAGCAATTCCCACCAATCTGTCAGATGTGCAGGGCCAGTACTGGTTGTACAGGTCCTGTACAGCAGGCCAACTGGTGTCCTCTTCTGTCCTCCTCTGGTGTACTCTCATAAAAGATCAAAAACTCTTGGGAATAAAAGACCATTTGTGCCATGCTCACATGTTGGTGCCTCTTCACCACCAAAAAGGCTTGATCACAAGTTGCTCCGAAAAAGAAAACGAGATTAGATTTCATGATCCGATGCAGGCATAAGTTACATAACTCTTTGCAGATATCTTATTTGTTCTATGGGGGGCCCAATAATCTTCACAAAAGAGATTGTTCAACCGCAAATCACCTCAATTACACTTCAATGCAAGATAGACCACAACAGTGGCGTACCGAGGGGGGAGGCTCATGTGGCCACTGGCCCCACTCCCCCCTTTACAAAAGAAGAAACAACTATAACCAATTAAATATATAGATAGCACCAATATAATTATATTATATATATATATATACTATATATATATATATATATATATATATATATATAGATATATGTTATATATAATATATATATATATATATATATATTATATATATAGATAGATGTCTAGATATATATATATATATAGATATATAATATATAGATATATATATATATATATATATATTATATATATATATATGAGCAATATATCTAATTATAATATATATATTATATATATATGAGCAATATATATATATATATATATATACAATATATATATATTGGCAATTATTATATATAATAGTAGATAGATAGATAGATAGATAGATAGATAGATATAAACAAAAAGACATATATATATATATATATAATATATATATATATATATAATTTTTTTAAAATTATTTAATATTGAGATTTGTTGATTTTTTTATTTTTTTATTATGTGATTTTTATTTATTTTTATTTTATCAATATATATTTTTTGTCTTTCATATTTTAATTTTTTATATTTTTATATATTTTTTATTTTAAGATTTTTTATTATTTTTTATTATAATATTATATATCATATATATATATATATATATAGATATATATATATATATAATATATATATATATATATATATAATAATATATATATTGCCCCCCCCCCCCTTTCAATTTCTGGGTACGCCACTGACCACAATACAAAAGACCTATAATAGATAGACCACAATACAAAGAATGTTGGTGCAAATCATAATGGATGCAAAGTGTCTAAACTATTTAATGATTACTTAAACTAGTTGCATGTAGTAAAAATCCTGTGAAATTGAGAGGAAATGTATTTAGTAATCTTATAGTATCCTAAACTTTGGTCATATACGACATTTATAAATTTTTCCTACACCCTATTTCTGCATTTCGGAGTGTCGCAATAAACTAAAATTTACACTCTACCCAAATCCATACGCCAATGCATCTTTACCTTAGAATTGAGATCAGGCACAGGAGTGTGTAAAATAATAGCCACTAACTAACCAGGAGACAATTGGTTGCATAGCCTAACCTGAAGCAAGTGTAATTTGGAGATAACTGCAAAATGAGGCATTTCGCACCAAAAAATTTTTAAAAAGGACCATCATGTCTTAACACATCAGAATATACATAAGGAATAGAAACAATTTTATCCACATACTCAATTAAAATGTTGGAAAGTACCAAAATATCTGTAGAATGCTGCTCATGGTGAGATTTACAAGTTGAGACGGTTATAACTACGTGCTTGTGAATGTATTTTAAACTGCATGGTAGAACGAGGCAGGTGTGCTTCTTTAAATGAAGATCACAGTAAAGTGGTGAAAACATTTCTAAAAATACACTTTTTAGACGTTATGACGGAAAAAAAAACACGCCATTGTAAAAGTAGTATCAAATAATTTACCTATTCAAACCATTAAACCCTAACTTAGCCTGCCCTTAACTAACCTAACCATAGTCTTGCCCTTAAACTAAACATAGTCTAGAAAAAAATTGTTTTGCAACAACATTTTATTGTACTTCACATCGTATCACCTAAGAAACAGTAGAAAGACGGGAAAAAATACTTGAATCCCAGACAAAGTCAGTTTCTAAATATCAAGCCAGTATATAGAGGGTCAGTACTGCTGGTACCAAAGGCTACATAAGACACCCATTTCATCACACTTACCAGTAAAACTGCAGTTTAATACAATATCCTCTATTGACCAAAATTCTCCTGAAAATACTGGGGGGCTGCGCCCATCCAAGACCCACACCCCTACTAGTAACTAACCTAGCCTGGGCACTGATTACTTATCTTATTATAACCTCGCTGGGATGAGGGGGGGATTTCGCCCCTCCAGAACCCCCATGTCGTTATATTCATTCCCGTCGGTTATAGGATTAGAAATGCTGCAAAAATTGTTCAGTTCTATTAACTTGGGGACGGTTATAATCGTGCCTTTGTAATGCTTTAAACTGCATGACAGTTAGACCCCAATCACCAAAGTAAACATCTTATCCACGTACAAGCCTTATACTTAAACTCCCTGAAGCGGTACAATTCTAGAGTCCTTTCCCCGCCCTTATTACGGGGGCGGGTTTCCTCCAGACCTGCAAAGATCACTTGTGATATCTCTAACACGTAATTATAAAGTGGAGGGAAGAGCTGCCCCTTCACCCTCCATCCCCCCCTAAACGACTCCCCTGAACCCCAAAACATTTACCCATGGTAAATATTCTATTCTAACTCATATAACCTAGCCTAACCTCATATAAACAAGCCTAACCTCACTAATAGCCTCTAGAAGGACCCAAAAAAATGTATACTAAACTTTACACTCAATATAACCTAAAAACCTAACCTAGGTAAAAAATTCTAGTTTCCCGCAATTAAGTCTCGCTAAAGAGGTTATTGGGTAAGGTAGGTTAGTATAGTGAGGTTAGATTAGTAATATTATTTGGGGGGATCCAGAGGATGGGGTCATTAGGGGGGGCAGGGGGGGTGCAGGTGGCAATCTCACCCCACTTTATATTTAAGTGTTAGAGGTATTGAATGATCTGTTAAGGTCTGAAGGAAAAAAAAGCACTAAATAAGGGCGGGAAAGGACTCTAGAATTTTACCATGTACTAATAACTGTGAAACACAACAAAATCGCAGCTCCGTTCCGTTTGCTCAGGCTGAGGCTTGTTGTTAATAACTCTTGCCTCTTGTCTGTGGTATTTGAGCATTATCATCTCTAAGATGTCATCACCCTTTCCTACGTACCTTTATAAGTCTTTGTGGAGTAGATGAAGCGATCCTCAGCCTGGAGGCCTGTGAAAGCAGTAAATGTAGCGCCGCGGCGCCGTTCACTTCCACTGGTAAATATTTTGAATATTGGCTACGAGACAACGGGCGCGAGTGGCCAACAGCTGCTGCCTGGCTACGTTTCCCAGCCACCTAATAATCAAAAATTATCCTTAATCCAAGCTTTGCACCCTACTTAAGTCCTTTCGGCCCGGCCATTCATGTCACATCCACTTAAAATATTTCCTTGAGCCGGTCAAGGAAGACTGTGTTTGGGCCTGTACAAATTTATCATAAATTGGGCCCCGATATCCCGTTCCCCCTGCAGGCCGACATGGGCTTCATCCGATTTGCCGAAACCAGTCGCCCGGGCCCCCGGTGCCGATACGTACCCGGGCACAAGCCCGACACAGCCCGCATAGCCCTTTGTTTGCGGGGGACATACAGTGTAAGAGAGACAGAGAGAGAGACAGAGCGAGAGAGACAGAGAGACAGACAGCAGACACAGAGACAGACAGACAAGAGAGAGAGAAAAGAGAGAGAGAGAGAGAGAGAGAGAGACTGTAAGGAGACAGAGAGAGAGAGAGCAGGGGCGAGAGACAGACAACAGAGAAGCAGACGAGAGAAGAACAGACAGAAGACCAGAAGAGAAAGAGAGAGAAGAGAGAGAGAGAGATACACTGTAAGAGAGACAGAGAGGAGACAAGCGAGAGAGACAGACAGACAGACATAGAAGAAGAGAGACAGACAACGACAGACAGAGAGGAGAGAGACAGACAGACGACAGAGACAGTCAGACAGACAGAGACAGTCAGAGAGACAGACAGACGAAAAAAACAGACACAGACGAGAGAGAGAAAAGAAAAGAGACAGACAGACAGACAGAGAGAGACATACAACACAGAGAGAGAGCGAGAGACAGACAGACAGACAAGGAGACAGACAGACAAAAAAAGTCGCAACTCTTGCTCGTGCTCGCGCCCTTCCCACAGCCACCAAGATGGCCGACCCACGACAATGGACTGGACAATAGTTTACAATTCGGACGATAAACGACGTAGTTATCATCAAAGACCCCACAATACCTAACGATGAGTACTATCATACACTCCCACCCCCTTTATAGCGCGTAGTTACCCTTGTGTCGCCTTTAATTAAGGGTCTATAAGGGTTATGTAAAGGACTTTTTGTACTCCATATTTCGGGTATTTTGGTGGGTTCTGTGGGAATTATCGGCTTTTTTGGGGGTTTTGGGAAAGTTTTGTGGATTTTAGTGAGGGGTGTTGAGGAATTGTACAAATTGACTTTTTGTGACTATTTTTTTTTCTTTGTTAGTTTTTTTTATTATTTTTTTTACAGTAGGACCAGAATGGGAGGAGTCAGTTCGTACACAAGTTGTTTCGGTCAATTTTTACGGTAGCGTTTTGCCCATACTCCCCCCCTTCCCCAACACCCACACCCACCCACACACGGTTTACGGTCATTTCGCCCACAGGTCATTTCCCCCACAAGTCGGTTCGCCCAATGTAGAGTTTGTTCGCCCACACTCAAGAGTCAGTTCGCCCACACTAAATTTGGGTTCGCCCCAAGTATTATTAAACAATGCACAATCATTTAGTAAAACTTTATTAAAACCCAAGAGAAACTAAAAATAATAAAATATATGAAACGTAAAATACAGACACAAATCTTTGGGCAAGCGCTAAGCATTCAGAAGGGCCCCAAAAACCAAACCCCGTTTTTGGCATACTTTATGCCAAACCCAGGTTTTGGCATAAACAAATAAAAAACCTTTCCCCAAATAAAAAACCTTTCTGAGCGCCATCTGGCGAGGACAATGAAACCCTCAGAATTTATTACAAAACCTGTTCCATGCTAAATAATATATATATTATCAAGTATATACCTCGATCTACCAGGAAAAATTAGCATATAAACTTGTTATTCTTATATATAAAAAAACCAAAGAATATTGTTATGCCAAAACCAAGGAAGCTAGAGTACAAGGAATCCGACTCCCACGTAAAGTTTGAAACCCGTACGGTGCTGCCATCTATGTCGAACACAGGGTGTCCCTCTAGTTTCCCTTTGGTGGCGATGGTGGTGGTACTTGCCTCGCCGCAACCCAAAAACCCTTGTTTTTCCTCAGAAAAATATTCATTTTTCTTGCTTTACTCATCTTTTACACAAGATGGGCCCTTTATTTTGTTTGCATCAGTGAATCAGGCAGTGATTTTTTCACAAAAACATACCATTCATAACCTCAATAGGGTAAAAAATAAAGTCATGACTGACTATCACGGGAGTAGGCGAATTTTTTAGGTTTTCAGTGCATTGAAAGGGTTGTACTCCTCCCGATATAACCAAGCTACCGATATATTTATGAAAGCTGAGCCTACCATCGTGTTTATAATACATTGCTGCATATCTGAGCAAAAAAAAATTACAGGAAGACAACACTAATATAAAGATAATTGAAGGAAAGTAAAAGTGTATAACAGTTTTTCTTGCTTATTTTGCTTAAACTCGCTGTAACTCCATCATTTTTGGGTCGCTTTCATTTTCAAGAACATTTCAAAATCCTTTACGTTTCCGCTTCCTGTGGTATGTAGCACGTACCAATAAGGAAAAGAGTAGGTGGTAAAAATGGCTAAGAAGTTAAACTACTACTGCAAACTGGCACAGTGCGGGTGAGCATTGCTCCCTATACAGGGAGACTGTTCTGGGGAGAGCTATCAGAGGCTCCACCCGTCACGGTACCAGTTTGAAACAGTTTAACATTCTTAGCCATTTTGACCACCTACCCTTTTCCTTATTGGTACGTGCTACATACCACGGGAAGCGGAAAGTAAAAGGGATTTTGAACCGTGCTTAAAAATTGAATGCGCCCAAAAACTTATGGATTTTACAGCGAGTTGAAGCAAAATAAGAAAGAAAAATATTTATACACTCTTTTACTTTCCTTCAATTATCTTTATATTAGTGTTGTCTTCCTGTAATTTTGTTATGCTCATGATATGCAGCAATGTATTATAACACGATGGTAGCTCAGCTTTCATAAATATATCTGGTAGCTTGGTAATATGGGGTAGGAGTACAACATTTAAATGCACTGAAAACCTAAAAATTCGCCTACTCCTGTGATAGTCATCATGACTTTATTTTTTACCCTATTGAGTTTGAATGGTATGTTGTTGTTGAACAATCACTGCCTGATTCACTGATGCAACAAAATAGGCCTATTTTGGGTGTAAGAGATAGTAACCCAAGAATATGAATATTTTTCTGAGGAAACACAAGGGTTTTGGTTGCGGCGAGCAATTACCACCACCATCGCCACCAGGAAAGCTAGAGAGACCCCGTGTTCGACATAGATGGCAGCACCGTACGGGTTTCAAACTTTACTTTTGAGTGGGATTTCCTTGTACTCTAGCTTCCTTGGCCAAACCCTCAGAATTTATGCCAAAACCCTCAGAAGTTATGCCAAAACCCTCAGAATTTATTGCAAAACCTGCTTCATGATAAAAAAACATATAAAATATATACCTCGATTACCAGGAAAAATAGCATATAAATTTGATATTCTTATAATCAAAAACCAGAATATTGTTTGCCTAAACCCTTAGAATGTATTGAAAAACCTGTTCCATGATAAAAAAATATATATCAAATATACCTCGATCTAAACCAAGATCTGATTGGTTTTTGTATTATAAAAATAACAGTTTAAAATTGCTATTTTTCCGGTCCATACAAAACCGGATCGGACCGGATCGGAGCTATAAAATAGCCAAATGGGGACATTAAGCATTTTAAGGCACTGAACGACAGTTTTGTGGGTTATCCCCAAATGGGCAACAGTTTTGTGGGTAGTTATCTTCAAAAGTAGCACTATTTTATTTTGCTCGCTAAAATCAAGGTAAAGGTAAATAGTTTACTTTAATGATAATTTATTACAACATTAAAAATTAAATCAAATGAGAAATGTTAAAAAGCATTATGTACACGTAAAATAAAATATAGAATAAAATGTCTCTGAAAGTGTCCGTTACTTATGTCCTCATCTTCTTGCCTTCTTTGTCGTAGTGGAGCGCTCAGTTATTTTCCGTTTTCTTATGGTTTGGTTTTTTAACCGCCGCCCAGGGACTTGGGTAGGGTGAGCTGGCCGTCGATTTTTGTTACAGTCGTCTGCAAAAATTACCCGTGCTGTGCAAAAAATTTTTTCCCATATTTCTGTCTTTCCGATCCGGTCCGATCCGGTTTTTGTATGGACCCCTATTTTTCCTGGTAGATCGAGGTATATACTTTGATATATATTTATTTAGCATGTAACAGGTTTTGAAATAAATCTGAGGGTTGCATTGTCCTCGCCAGATGGCGCTCAGAAAGGTTTTTGATTGGGCCAAAGGTTTTGATTATTTTTATGCCAAACCGGTTTAAAGGGTTTTGGCATATTTCCCGGGTGGAAACCGCAGAGAAAAGTGTGACTGTACTTTAAATCTTTGGGCAAGCGCAAATATTCAGAGTGTGTGACTGTACTTAGAATCTTTGGGCAAGGCAAAGCATTCAGAGAGAGTGTGACTGTATTTTAAAATCTTTGGGCAAGCGCTAACATTCAAGTGTGTGACTGTACTTAGAATCTTTGGGCAAGCGCTAAGCATTCAGAGAGAAGTGTGACTGTACTTAGAATCTTTGGGCAGCGCTAAGGGAAACCCGGGATGTTTCGCCCCATGGACGTTTCGCCCCCTCCTAATCGCGGACGTTTCGCCCCACATTAGCGGACGTTTCGCCCCACACTAGCGGACGTTTCGCCCCCATTCGTGGACGTTTCGCCCCACTGCGGACTTTTTTCGACCCCCGGATCGCCCCACGGAAATTACTATACTATTTCAAATTTTTTTTCATCAATGACTACAAAATCATCAGAATATTGATCCCTGTATTGATCCATTTGTTTTCCGCCACCTTCCTAATCGCGGACGTTTCGCCCCACATTAGGGGACGTTTCGCCCCCATTCGTGGACGTTTCGCCCCACTCGCGGACGTTTCGCCCCCCGGATTCTCCCCACGAAATTACTATACTATTTCAAAACTTCATCAAATGACTACAAATCATCAGAAATACTGATGCGTTTGTTTACGCACAAAATGATGACAAAATGCTGTTTCGATCGGTTTTAAAAGGGGACTGTACTTCGAATTCCGTACTATAGTCAAAATAGGATTTGAGTGTAGTTGATTTTTCCTACGATAATTTCCATATTTCTTCCCTTTTAAAACTCTCCAAATTTTGACACACTTTGTTTCTAAACCCAAAACCTAACTACACGTCAAATTTCATAAAAATCAGATGAGAAATAAAAAAGTTCCCTTTAGAAACGTCCCTTTTAAACATTTCTGGATTTAGGTAATACAAAATGACTCCAAATCCAGAAATTTTAATGGACGTTTCTGAGGAACTTTTTTTATTTCTTAACCGATGTTTATGAAATTTGACATGTAGTTAGAAAAGCCCCCTATGAGTGGCAGTCCATTCATATTCCGGCCGCTCTAGTACGGAATTCAGTACACTGTCCCCCTTAAGACCGATCGATAACAAACATTTCGTCATCATTTTGTTTCGTAAACAATGGATCAATACAGGGATCATATTTCTGATGATATTTGCAGTCATTTGTTTAACATTTTTTTAATAGTATAGTAATTTCCGTGGGGCGAATCCGGGGGGGGGAAACGTCCGCGAGTGGGGCGAAACGTCCACGAATGGGGGGGAAACGTCCGCTAGTGTGGGCGAAACGTCCCTAATGTGGGGCGAAACGTCCGTGATTAGGAGGTGGCGAAAACAATGGATCAATACAGGATCAATATTTCTGATGATTTTGTATCATTTGATAACAGTTTTGAAATAGTATAGTAATTTCCGGGGGCGAAACGTCCGCGAGTGGGGCGAAACGTCCACGAATGGGGGCGAAAAGTCCCCCTAGTGTGGGGCGAAAAAGTCCGCTAGTGTGGGGCGAAAAGTCCGCTAATGTGGGGGAATCGACCAACATCCATGGGGCGAAACGTCCGGCATTCAGCGCTAAGCATTCAGAGAGAGTGGGGACTGTACTTAGAATCTTTGGGCAAGCGCTAAGCATTCAGAGAGATGTGACTGTACTTAAAACTTTTGGGCAAGCGCTAAGCATTCAGAGAGAGAGTGTGACTGTACTTTAAAACTTTGGGGAAGCGCTAAGCATTCAGAGAGAGTGTGCTGTACTTTAATCTTGGGGAAGCGCTAAGCATTCGAGAGATGTGACTTACTTTAAAACTTTGGGCAAGCGCTAAGCATTCAGAGAGAGTGTGACAGAGAACTTATTTGATAATTCTGACCTCTGTTAATTTTGGAAGTTCTATCTTTTGTAATAAAATAAGAAAAAGGGAAAAGAGAACATAATAAATTTTCCCCTGAACCCAACTAACAGCTCGAGCCACTTACCTGATATCCCCACACCCACATACACCACACACACACCCACCCACCCACACACACACACACACACCCACACACACACACACACACCACACACAAAACCTACACACATACACACCCACCCACACACACATACACCCACCCAAAACCCCATACACACATACACACCCACCCACACCCACACACACACACACATACACCCACCCAAAACCTACACACATACACACCTACACACATACACACCCACCCACACACACCACACACACCCACCACCACACGCACACACACACCCACCCATCCCACACAGACCAACAACACACACCACACACACACACACACACAACAATCCATCATCTCCAGATTACAGGAAGAAATTCTACCGTCGATAACACTAAAGTCGCCAGGACAACGTTTTTTTATCGCTGTACAGCCGTGTGGTGGGGTTAATAGTTACATTCTACATCCATATTTCAGGACAGTTAGAAGGGGCTATCTGGAGAGTCTGTGTCTTTGTGTCTTTTATCTGTGTCATGTAGGGCTATAAAAGAACACATTACAAAATATCACCAGAGTGACGTTTTCCTGCATAGTTTTCATGTGTTTTGGATGAATCTGGCACTCGTCTTTGTACGAAATGGTTGTTTATAGTTGTGAAATACGATTATAGGGAGTTTTTGTACACAAGTTTTTTCGTACCCAGGGTTTTTTTAGTTGTTTCGTACACTGATTATGAGTTTTTTCGTACTACCTGGTATCGTTTTCGTAAATATAGTCAAGTTCAACTGAGCTGAGTGTACGAACGACTAGGTTTTCCTATAGACTACAAACAACTTTTTGGGGTACGAATCTACTGGTGTACGAACAACTTGTGTACCCAACTGACTGTTTGGGAGTGGTGGTAGTACTGTAGTAGTAATTTGTATTTATAAATGGTTACATGAGAGAGAGAGAGGGATTTTGACCTTATTTGTTTTTGTAGTATTTTTTTTTTACATTGATTATATATTTTTTCTCTTGATTATTTTCATTTATTTTCTTTGTTTCTGGTTCTTCCTTTTTATTGCATTTCCTTCCTTCCTTCCTTCCTTCCTTCCTTTCCTTCCTTCCTTCCTTCCTTCCTTCCTTCCTTCCATCCTTCCTTCCTTCCATCCATCCATCCTTCCCTTCCATCCTTCCAGGAAGGAAGGAAGCTTCCTTTCCCTTTTTTCCTTCCTTGACCCCTCTTCTTCAGGAAATATTTTTTCTATTAATTATATTAGTTTATTTTTTAAGGGAAAATGTGTGTCGGTGGCAAATGAGTCCTTATGGGCAGTTGGGCTGGGGGGAAGCGGTCACTTGTCTGTATCCCATGGCAGGGATTGACCTCTTCCCCCCCCTCCCCCCCCCCCTCTCTTTCTTTATGTGTATTATTGATTTAATGGAAAGTATTTACTGTATATTTTTGTTTTTTACTTATGCACTGTATGTACACATTCCTGAGCAAATTTCAATTGAATAGAAAAATATTCATGTTTCATATTCTGTCCTTGACTGTTTATTGAGAGAGAGAGAGAGAGCCCGCCCCCTCTCTCTCACTCCCCCTTATCTGCCCCATTACCCATTATTGGTTTGTGCTGATGTGCAAGGGTTAGCTACACTTTGCCCCGCATTGAAGGTCACTAGCCCACTCACCCCCTCCACTCCTCCCCCCTGTAGAGTGGTTGGGGTGAGGCTCCTGTGCTGGCCTTACTCCTTGGCTGCAAACACTGGCTAGGTGTTAGCTGGGGTGAAGCAGGGAAACAAACCCTTCAAGGGAAACACTTGCCTGCTTGTGTGCTGACGGCCAACAATGTTACAGGTGCTGAGGTGAAGAGTCCAGGTCGGCGCCCACGTTTGGACTCCTCCTGGCTTCCCTTGTATTAGGGAACGCTTGGTTCATCCCCGGGGCCTCCACCGGGGTTTTCCCGCAGGACCCCGCTGACGGGCCCCCCCCACAAGGGTGCTGGCAGAAGTAGTGCTGGGAATGGAGGGCGTGAGCACCTACCTTGTGATGACTGTGGCAAAGTTTGCTCCAGCAAGGCTGGCTTTACTGCACACATCCTCACCCATACACGCAAGACAGGGCTGAGGTGTGCCACTGTGGCAAAATGTTCACTGGTAAAAAAGTTCTTAGGAGGCACATGCTCACCCACACTGGTGAGAGAAACTTTGAGTGTCAGGAGTGTAGGGAAAAAATTTGCCCGCAGTGTAGTCCCTTAACCACACATGGTCATCCACAAATGGTGAGAGAAACTTTGAGTGCCAGGGGTGCAGAAAAAATTTACCCACAAGAGCAGTCTTAACAAACACATTCTCACCCACACTGGTGAGAGAAACTTTGAGTGTCAGGGGTGTAGGAACATTTGCCCGCAAGTGTAAATCTTAAAACACCATGCTCACCCACACTGGTCAGAGAAACTTTGAGTGCCAGGAGTGTAGGGAAAAAATTTACCCAGAAGACAGTCTTAACACACCCATGCTCACCCACACTGGTGAGAGAAACTTTGGTGTCAGGATTTTAGGAAAACATTTGCCCACAAGAGCATCTTAACGAACCCATGCTCACCCCCACGGGGGAGAAAAAACTTTGAGTGTCAGGATGTGGGAAAACATTTACCCTGAAGAGCAAAACTTAACACACACATGCTCACCCACACGGTGAGAGAAACTTTGAATGTCAGGATGTAGGAAAACTTTACCCACAAATGTAGTCTTAACACACACAAAGCTCACCCACACTGGTGAGAGAAACTTTCAGTGCCGGAAGTGTGGGAAAACATTTGCCCGCAAGTGTAGTCTTAAAACACCACATCTCCCCCACCTGTGAGAGAAACTTTGAGTGCCAGAGTGTGGGAAAACATTTGCCCGCAAATGTAGTCTTAACCCACACATGCTCACCCACACTGGTGAGAGAAACTTTGAGTGCCAGGAGTGTAGGAAAAAATTTGCCCGCAAGTGTAGTCTTTTAAAGAAAACCCTGCTCACCCCCCACTGGTGAGAGAAACTTTGAGTGTCAGGAGTGTGGGAAAACATTTACCCAGAAGGGCAGTCTTAACACACCATGCTCCCCACACTGGTGAGAGAAACTTTGAGTGTCAGGGGTGTTGGAAAACATTTACCCAGAAGGGCGATCTTAACACACACTCTCCCCACACTGGTGAGAGGAAGTACAAGTGTGATAATTTGCGGCAATGTTTTCCTAGCAAGAGTCGTGTTGCCAGCATATCCAACACCCTGTGAGGAGGGAGTGGCTGTGTGTTTGGGGTTGTGCTTGTGTGGTGGGTGGGGGGGCTTGCCAGGCATATACAACCCACTTGTGAGGTGTTGTTAAGAAAATCAATAAAGCCACTTCATGAATAATTTTGTTCAATGTTTTATTTTACAGATTACAAGGGAAAAATGTAAAAGAGAAGAGAGATAATATAACTATAAATATATGCTATAAACCGTTATCCACGGGGCGTTAGGGTGAAAATCAGGTGAAAATTTGATTTTCTAGGCAAGGAGCAAAGTTGTAGCCCGTTGTATTTCTGCGTGACCTTCCCGTAGATCTGTAGACACCAAGTTACTGGTAAGGAGCATGTTGTAGCCACGTTGTATTTCTGCGTGACATTCCCCTAGATCTGTAGACACCAAGTTACGTGCAAAATACCTAGAACATTCACGTGACAAAAATCACATTTTTAGCACAATTATAGCACCTTGCATTTTTTTTATTTACGATTTTGTGACTGAAATACATATGGTTTATATTCCAAATACGGTTGCTTGGATGAAGACATTTAATTTAAAGTGAATAGTAAATTTCCAGCCGGGCCCCAGTTATGTATGTACTGTTTCTTATTATCGTCTATGCTGAAACGTTTTCTTTTAGGTTCTTATTAGAGAAAATGTTAATTAATACGGTATAATATTAATTAGTTTTAGTCAATCAAATATCTTTACCCAGAGTCGACACTGGAGGTTGGTTGAGGTTTCACGCCTGCGGCAATGTATCGGTATCAATGTTGCTTCAAACTGCGGAGCCAGCAGTACAACTAAAATAGTGTATAATGCGAATTTGCCCTTATACTCATCACAAACATCAACAGAAACGTTGCGATCGGCTATGAAGTTGATGATATATATATTTATGAAGTTAATTAACAGTAGAGGCGTGTATACGTAAGTTTCTCTTACCGCTCATGTAACATATGCGGTACGGAAATGTGCTGGCGGTTCTGGCAGCGACCTTGATGGCGCGGTGGCTAAAGCAATAGCCGCCCCGTTACCCTGAACCTCCTTCATTATTGTCACTAAAATCACTTTTTGCCGCATAGGTAATACCTAATAATCTTATACTTATACTTAAATACATATTGGCAAGAAATTTTTTAACATATCTCTTAACCCCTTCACTGCGGATATCAAATTATTAGGCCTACCCTCCTGTGCGGCAGGTTTAATTAAAATATAAAATAATTACTGATCATATTTTGAAGTGCCTAAATGAATAGGATGCTCATTACATACCAGAAAATCTATGTTTGGTCTTGGTGGAGGCTACCAGCTAAGTGAAGAGTTACGTCAGAGTGCAGCAACAGGGCCGTGACCGTGCTGCCAGACGCACAATGAAACCACTTACTACTCAACATAATACAGCTTATTTTGTTACATAAATGCTTCATTCATGCATGCATTCATTCATTCATACTTCTGTTTTATATCCATCAAGAATATGTTGAATATCTTGACTATTTAGCCTCGCCATTGAAGTAGAGGGCGCGGCAGCGTCAACACGTCGTACTGTACCGCTTGACCTTATTAGTCACACTTACTCACGCAAGCATAAAAAGAGGTTCTATTGTATCGCAACACTTGACACTGTTGCCATACAAGCCTATCACAGCGAATAGTTACCCACAACATCATTGAGCGCGCAGTTTAAATACAGAAACCCTATATGTACCAGCCGCAGTGAACCCTTAGATAGCTGAGAGACCGTATTTGTACCAGCCGCAGTGAAGGGGTTAATCCCTCCAGATTAGGAATGCAATAAAAATTCATCGAAGGTTGAGTGAAGACACGGGGATACCCGTGTCTCCAACCTTGACCGCCACCGCGTCCCTGCTCTTCGTTCCAAAATTACAGGGTTTTTTATCCGTCTTATGGTAAGCGAAGGTCTGCCGTTCGTCGTTCTACCGCCTACCGTCATGACTCGGTACGGGCCTATATATTTTTACATTAACCTATGGATCATTAAGTCCATGGTGACCTACTGTGGCAAGACATGATGACCCCCTCATCAACGGGGCGGCACCAGTGAGGAGTCTTCCAAGGGTGCACGCTTGGCACATAATCCTCACTGTATATGTACACAACTATACAAGCAACTGTACAGCAAGAACTGTTGCAGAAAGGTAGGATAATTATATTTATATATATATATATATATATATATATATATATATATATATATATATATGTATAGTATATATATATATATTATGATATAAAGAAAAGGAATAGGTGAAATCCATATTTTTTATTGATAACAAAAACAAATTAAAGTATCCAGTTTAGTTTGTCTAGTTTTAATATCATTTCCATTAAATATATATTTCTGGTTTAATAAAAACACACTTTAACAAAATAAGTATTGAGAATAACTGACTAAAGCAGTGATTCTCAAACTGCGCCGCGGCGCACTTGAGCGCCGTGGGAATCCCCTAGGTGCGCCGCGTAATTTTTCATAGATATGGGTATTTTGCGCTTTGAGGTCGCAGTTTTTGTTTTTCATATTGAAGATGGAAAATCGTAAATGAATGAGTTAATATGTAACTAGGCAGGTAGATGCAAGGTCCTTTTAATAATAGTATAAGTACTTTGAGTAGATGGATAAAGTAAGAAATATAGAATAAATAAATAAGTTATTCATGCTTAAAAAAAATACTTCCCGCTTCCACCACAATACGTGTTGAACGAGTACTGTACACGTACTGTACCAGTCTGAGCCGCAACCTGCTGGTGTAAAAACTGAGTTACCAACTTACTAGTTTTATCACGCGTTCATGTGAATTGTTTTTAGCGACATATAAAAGGAAAAAGGATGATGAATAGAAACGGATGCATACGTAATCAGTAGCT
>JACEEZ010023295.1:49515-79763 GCA_016584305.1 Chionoecetes opilio
AGATTACGCTCGAAAATGCTTTTTAGTAATTTCGGGCCCGGTTAATAAGTCTTTCTTAGGACGCTAAGAGGTGTAGTTTAGAGCCCCTTCCAAAATGCCGCCCCAGGTATGTTATTGTTGTAACATAGTAGTTTATTTACACATTATTACCTTATGTCCAGTCCTGTGTATATATATATATATATATATATATATATATATATATATATATATATATATATATATATATATATAATATATATATATAGCTGCTGCGCCGCCGAAGTCAAAGATATAATCTAGTGCGCCGCCCTCCAGTGAAGTTTGAGAACCTCTGGACTAAAGGGTGGTTCACACTGAGGTTTTTTCGGCATTTTGTCGACAGAGAATTCGGTCTGGGTCTGGTGTCATGATCGCAATACGTTTTCAAAAAAATCACACACCGCTCACTCGGTCTTTTATCGACCGACTAGCCGAGAATTTCGCGCGCCAAATTAAAATATACGCAGAAGCCAGCACGTCCCTCCTCCCCACTCACCCCAATTATTGGTATAATTTCGGTATTGGGCACTAAAAACTAACAAATTTAACTTACATCATCGTGCAGATCTTTTAATCCTTAATTTTAATCCCAATTTCCCCTATTTCCCATGCCAATGGCGATACATATAATACCGAAAATTTTCCATTTTAGCTACCGTAGATAACAGTTAAGTCGCCAGGACAACTTTTTTTTCTGTTTATAGACGTGTGGTGGCGTTAATACTTACATTTCTACATCCATGATTTCAGGAAAGTTAGAAGGTGCTATCTGGAGAGTCTGTGTCATTTTGTGTCTTCATTTGTGTCATAGTATGGCTATAAATGAACAAATTACAAAAATATCTACAAAGTGGCTACCAACAGTAGAGTCGCCATCTAGTGTTTATTTACTGGGTGTCCTACCGCTGTCGTCGTCGCCCGAAAAAAAAATGCGTAGTGAAATTTGAAAGCGTATATACTTGCAGCTACAAAGCATAAAACAACGCTGAAACGGTAGATTATACAGTCATGATATAAACTATTGTGTATCATCTTCAGTGGCACATAAAAATCAGTAGTGATGCTATAATTCGTAATATAAGGCGCCTGGCGACATGACTGCAGGTGGCGACTTTACTGTTATCTACGGTAGCCATAAACGGTTGTTAGTTTGAATCAGATTATGTTAGGTTAGACGTGGGGTTTGATTTAGTAGATGATATCAAGGAAAAAATGAAACTATCAATACTACTTCATAATAGGTAAAGTGCGCGAAAACTTATCTATCGCGCGCCAAATACACACAAGCCAGCCACTAGCCCCCTATAGCCCCTAGCGCGACGTGACCCCTGACCCTGCTGCCTCATGAGACCCTCACTGCCCCTGGTACAAGAAGGTCCCGGAAATCATTGAACACTTGCTGCAACAAAGCGATACTAAAAGCAGAAAAGGTCACAACAAGAAGAAGAAGACGATTTGTCGACCAAAACGAATTGCGTGTGTGAACGTAATCTCCGCACTAGCCCGCAAGAGACCGACTTCTCTGTCGACAAAAAAAACCAGTGCATTCTCCATTCTTCATCCACAAGATTTTTATTGGCATACTTTGGTAATTGTGGCCGTTCATCAAATATATATGCTAAGGATGGAGGATTCAGAGTTGATGCAGAACGAGGGTTTACACAGGTTTACATACTGCATGAATTTTGTCATTGAGTGAATATCTTTTCTGAATCTGCATGGGATACAGCTTCAATCAAGAAAGACTGACATGACTTATAAAACTGTGAAAGTTCTGCGCTAGTTACTGTTCCCGATTGTTTTAGATCCCTTACTGTTGCTGATGCAGTCACTCTTAGATATAGACATTCTCAACATGAATTAAGACACTTGAAAAAAATATGTTGACCAGGACTAAGTAATGAAATATCAGCATTCTTAACAAAGCTCACATCCATGAAGTCAGTACACAAGCTTCGAATGAGTTTGCATGTCTCAGTTTTCAGTGTGAAAAAAAATGGAGCCTCAGACTGGAAGAACGTATTATAACTATTGAACTTACCCAAGTTGTAATCCAGAAATTCGAGGTAGGCTTGGGTAAGCTTGTTTTTCAAGACAGTAACAATCATATCATTTACATGTGTTGGGTCACTAAATGTTAATGGGCCCCAGACATAACTACGTCACGGTTTGTTTACCGCGGTGCATTGTGGAGATAAGTCGGGGTCGCCGCGGGTGACCTACGTAGGGAAGAAGACTACGACGATGAAAGAAGTTCGAGTTGTTTAGTTTGAAATTGATATTCCAGGTGCTATATTACCAAGCCCTGTTCTCGCTGACAAGACTAGAGAAGACCTGAGATGATGGCTGATGTGCAGAGGCTTCTCAACCAAAAAAACAGAGTCACAGCAGAGCCTCGTCAAGAGGTAAGCAACAAGTGGTAGGGACACCCCTACCACTTGCTTACCTTTTGACGAGGCTCTGCTGTGACTCTGTTTTCCTGGTTGAGAAGCCTCTGTATATCAGCCATCATCTCGATCAGGTCTTCTCTAGTCTTGTCAGCGAGAACAGAGCTCGGTAATAGGCTAATAGCACCTGGAATATCAATTTCGCGCAAAACAACTCTAAATTCTTCCATCGTCGTAGTCTCCTCTTTGTAGGATGTACATATTCATGGTTATGATAGTATTTATATTCGTTCTTTATTAATTGAGTTCCTTTTGTTGTCTTTCCTCAGAATAAGTAGTTAAGGTATACATCATGGTTTAAGTGTTATTTGGCAGTTGTTTATGCAACTTGTTTATGGAGTAATCAGATAAATTAAAGCAAAAATTGGTGCCGTGGTTATGCAACTTATTTTTGGATGGAGTAATCAGATAAATGAAAGCAAAAATTGGTGATGTTTGTGTAGAGATAAGTATAGATAATACAAAATGGAAGCTCAATACTAGTGTTTGCAGATGACACTGTAGAATACTACTAGCAGTGTGATGCCAGGGTTTTCGTATATGTTGTTGCTGACACCTTTATATGAATGATATTCTTAGTTAAAATAAGAAAACTTCTTGTCACAACTGAAGTGAGAGTTGAATTAGTCTTATGACTTCACTATTTAATTATAGTACGAACACTTCTCGCTGCGGAGATTACTGAAATGGGAATGAACTTAAGGTTAATAAGGGGAAATGCTACCACCAGCTCAAGCGAGTAGTTCTCTGGTTTACTCCCTGAGCACGTTTACTATACATGAGAATTATTGGTAGTCAGGGGTGGATATTTAGTATTACACCGAGGGAGGCTGAAACCTCTTTTTGGAAGTGTGGGGAAGTATTATCCTAACACGGAATAATCACCTGGGGTTTTACAAAATAACACAAGAAACTATATTTTTAAATATCATCCTATTTATTCATCATGAAATATTATGTCTCTTGTTTGAGATCTTAGACACATATATAAGTTCTAGTCCGACACAGGAAAGCTCTCTAATCCGACACAAGAAAGCTCTTTAATCCGACACAAGAAAGCCCAGCAAACACAAAGACGGAGGGCCTCCGGAGGCCCTCCGTATGTCTTACCGGCGGCCCGACAGAAGTGTACGACGTAGGGCCGCTGGGGATTTGCTCAGAGGCTCACCGGCGGGCCGCTCCCAGCGGCCCGCCGTAGGGCATTTGCCCATTTGCCGCTGTTATATTAACTGCTTGAGGAATATTTATGGTTATACTTTCTAAGTATATTGCAGATATAGTAATGTTTATAAGTGTTGAACAGTCCATTAGTCTATTAATCGGCTAATGGGTTGTGCAACACCCCTTAAAACATTACTATATCTGCAATATACTTAGAAAGTATAACCATAAATATTCCTGTCGTTATCCAGTAATACGATGAAAAGGAGATCATAATTGCTACGGACATTGTTTATTTCATAAGTACAAAAACATTTTCGTTATTGGGTATATATATATATATATACATGCTGGTGTACGTGGAACACTGTACAGCCATGTAGAAGGATATTGATTGCGGCGAACAACATAACAACATCCACCCGCTTGTGCGCTTTCCAAAGTAACTGATTTGAAGTGATTTCACCGAGTCACTGACACAACGCTGCCGAGGAATTCCTAAAAAGCGTGTCGTACTGCAATCATTTATATTGTTCAGTCTATTTCGATATAATGAAGGAGCGAAAACATGTTATAACTAAGTTCTCATTATGTTATAGACTGATTAAGGGTGATAATTTAGGCCCTTTGTGGGTTTTTAACCCTTTGTAATGGCTATCGTACGTCTGGCAGTTTAGTGCATTGATAGCAGGGCATTCAAATAATATTCTGTTCTAAATCATGATATTATCCATGTTAATTCTCCATCATCTACATATTCCTTATTAGGTGTACCGATGAGTATTGATATGTGTTGATAATATGTTGGAAATGATAGAAATAAGGGAAAATATGACCTTGTGCACATGTTATCCCGTAATCTTTGCTCGGTTAATTAATAAAATGTTTTTTTTATATGATACTAGACTACACACATAGACAAACTGATAAACTTTTTCCATGTAAACTCCTTCCTATGTACGTATCTCATCTTTATTTCTATGTATCTCTGGGTGTTCCTGATTAAGCTGGAAATATTTGAAATAAACTGATATATGATAATTTCTATAAACTATTATAAAAACTTCTATAGCAATTTTTAATAGCTTGAACAGGCCTAATAATAGTGATGGTACCGATATTGAGATACTATGTATATTACTGTGTTATAATTTTTTAATATGATATGAATTTTTTCCCAACTTCAAATACGTACCAAACGCCCCCAGCGGGTTCTTCCGGAGGATTGACGTCAAGTTTTCCGCTGCTTTTTTCACTCACGATGTAATTAAATACAGCAAAAATAATTTTATAAACGTTGTTTTTTAAAAAAAGTTTACCAAAAATAGAAATATTCAAAATTTTTTCCAAAAAATTTTTGTTACATTAAATTTTTTAACATAGTTTAAATTTTTCCCGTCTGAAAATTTCACCAAAGGCCCGCGGAGGGGTTTTAAAGGAGGTAAAAATTTTCCCGGGCCGGCGCCGCCGTTCGCCCGGCTATACAGCCTTTTCGTTTGGGGCCCGGGCCGGGGATGGTTTAGCTGGGGCTCTCCTAAACCAACACAGGAAAAACCCCTCTAAATTTCCCAAAACCCGGGCCAAAAACTTTTTAAAAATTCCCCAAAAAACAGGGGGAAAACTCTCCCCCTTCCGACACAGAAAAGTCTCCATTCCTACAAAAAAGGGGAAAACTCTCCCCTTCCGACACAGGAAAAACTTCTCCATTTCCGGGCCCCGGAAACTCCCTTTTAAAAGGGGAAAAACCTCCCCCACTTTAATCCTTTCTTAGGGAAATTTTCATTTTACGTATACAACATGCCGCTGAAACATTGTAGGCCCCAAAATGGAGAAAAAAAAGGGGGGAAGTAAGAGTATAATTTTTGTTCGCCCTTCACTTTAAAAACCCAATTTTTGTGGTATCGTGGTTTTTTTTTCGTTTTAAAAAATTTTGTATGGGGGAAACCCAAAAAAAACCCCCCTCGGAACCCGGATGAAAGTGAGGGTGACGGGGGGCACTTTGGGGTTTAAATTTTAACCCCCCTTTAATAAGGATGGGGGGCCAAAAGGTTATTCCCAGCGTTAAAGAAACTAAAACCCCAAATGTACCTATTTTATGAGCCCGGAAAAAAGATATTTTTTTTAAAAAAGGGGGGGGGGGGGAAATAGGAGCGAGTTTTTCTGGGGTCTTTTCCCGGAGGTGAAGGGAGTGAGAGGGGCTTTGGGTCCCTTTGTGGGAGGGGAAAAACACCGAGGGTTTTTGGGGAAGCGGGAAAAATGGAATGTTCGGATCCTTAAAGGACCGGCCTCTTTCCCGAAGGGGGGTTATCGACCTTTTAATTAAATCTAATTTTGCTAACTTTAAAAAAGTAATTCAAAATTTAAATGGGCCCGCCTTAAAATGCAAATTCAATTTTCTTTGATAAAAAAGAAAATTTAAAAATGTTTACTCTAATATCCAGGGAAAAAAGGTTTTTTTTTCCTTTTTTGTGCCAGCCTACGAACATGTGTTTCAGAGCGACGAGGTATGGGAGTCGGAATAGAAATTTGGTCGACTTTCAATTTAGCGAATAACTCGACTAACCCACCCATTTATGAACGTGATCTTTCACTATTGTGTCCACAATTCACCCTACGACAAAGGGAAGAACCCGTGTGGAAAGAGTTAGGGGAATATCTGGAGGGAGGTAGAGTTCCTACGAAACGCATACCGAAAGCCTTAGATTAGAGAGCTTTCCTGTGTCGGACTAGAACTTATATATGTGTCTAAGATCTCAAACAAGAGACATAATATTTCATGATGAATAAATAGGATGATATTTAAAAATATAGTTTCTTGTGTTATTTTGTAAAACCCCAGGTGATTGTTCCGTGTTAGGATAATACTTCCCCACACTTCCAAAAAGAGTTTTCAGCCTCCCTCGGTGTAATACTAAATATCCACCCCCGACTACCAATAATTCTCATGTATAGTAAACGTGCTCAGGGAGTAAACCAGAGAACTACTCGCTTGAGCTGGTGGCAGCATTTCCCCTTATTAACCTTAAGTTCATTCCCATTTCAGTAATCTCCGCAGCGAGAAGTGTTCGTACTATAATTAAATAGTGAAGTCATAAGACTAATTCAACTCTCACTTCAGTTGTGACAAGAAGTTTTCTTATTTTAACTAAGAATATCATTCATATAAAGGTGTCAGCAACAACATATACGAAAACCCTGGCATCACACTGCTAGTAGTATTCTACAGTGTCATCTGCAAACACTAGTATTGAGCTTCCATTTTGTATTATCTATACTTATCTCTACACAAACATCACCAATTTTTGCTTTCATTTATCTGATTACTCCATCCATAAACAAGCTGCATAACCACGGCACCAATTTTTGCTTTAATTTATCTGATTACTCCATAAACAAGTTGCATAAAAAAAGTCAAATAACACTAAACCATGGATCCCTTTAAACTATTTATTCTAAGGAAAGACAAAAAAAGGGAACTCAATAAAAAAGCGAAATAAATACTATCAAAACCCATGAATAGTACATCCTACAAAGAGGAGACTAGCGATGGAAAAATTTTAGAGTTGTTTTGCGCGAAATTGATATTCCAGGTGCTATTCCCTTTATTACCGAGTCGTTCTCGCTGACAAGATAGAGAAGACCTGATCGAGATGAGGCTGATAAAGAGGCTTCTCAACCGGGAAAAAACAGAGCACAGCAGAGCCTCGTCAAAAGGAAGCAATGGTAGGGGTTGCCCACCACTTGTTGCTTCCCTCTTGACGAGGCTCTGTGTGACTCTTTTTTTTTTTGGTTTGAGAAGCCTCTACATAGCCATCATCTCAGGTTTTTAGTCTTGTAAAGGGAAAAACAGGGTTGGTAATAAGCACCGGGAATATAAATTTTCAAATAAAAAAACTCGAATTCTTTCATCGTCGTAGTCTTTTCCCACGTAGGTCACCCGGGGCGACCCGACTTTCTCCACAATGACCGCGGAAAACCCAAACCGTGACGAGTTATGTTGGGGCCCTTTAAAAACTTTTAGGACCCAACACTTTAAAATGATATGATTGTTACTGTTTTGAAAAACAAGTTTCCCCAAGCCTCCCTCGAATTTCTGGATTAAAATTTGGGTAAGTTAAATAGTTTAATCGTTTTTCCAGGAGGCCCCATTTTTTTTTCACATGAAAACTGAAAGAAACTCATTCGAAGTTTGTGTATGATTTCAGGGATGTGAGCTTTGTTAAAAAATGTGATATTCATTACTTAGTCCTGGTCAACATATTTTTTAAGTGTTTTAAATTTCATGTTGAAAATGTCTAACTAAGAGTGACTGCATCAGCAACAGTAAGGGATCTAAAACAACGGGAACAGTAACTACGCAGAATTTCAATTTTTATAAGTCATGTCAGTCTTTTGTTTAAGGTACCCCATGCAGTTCAGAAAGATATTCACCAATGACAATTCAGCAGATGTAAACCCGTGTAAACCCTCGTTCTGCCTCAACTCTGAAAACCCCATCCCTTTGCATATATATTTTATGAACGGCCACAATTTTCCAAATATGCCAATAAAATCTTGTGGAGAAAAAGGGGAATGCACGGTTTTTTTTTTCGACAGAGAAATCGGTCTCTTCGGGCTAGTGGGGAGATTTCGTTTACCCCACGAAAATTGTTTTGGCGACAAAACGTCTTTTTTGTTGTGACCTTTTGTTTTAGTATCGCTTTGTTGCAGCAAGTGTTTCAATGATTTCCGGGACCTTTTTGTACCAGGGGCAGTGAGGGTTCATGAGGCAGGGAGGGTAGGGGGGAGTGCGCTAGGGGCTAAGGGGGGGGGCTGGGGTGGTGATTTTGGGGCGCGATAGATAAGTTTTCGCGCACTTTACCTATATGAAGTAGTATTGTAGTTTCTTTTTTTTCCTTTATATCATCTACTAAAAACAAACCCCACGTCTAAAACCCAACAAAACTGATTCAAACTAACAACCCTTTTTTGGCTACCGTAGATAACAGTAAAGTCGCCCCCTGCGTCATGTCGCAGGCGCCTTATTAGAATTTTGCATCACTACTGATTTTAGTGCCACTGAAGAGATACACAAAGTTTTTTCAGACTGATAATCTACCGTTTTAGCGTTGTTTTTTGCTTTGTAGCTGCAAGATATACGCTTTCAAATTTCACTAGCATTTTTTTTTCGGGCGACGACAGCGGAGGACCCTCAGTAAATAAAAACTAGATGGCATCTACTGTTGGGAGCCCCTTTGTGATATTTTTGAATTTTTTTTATAGCCATATATGAACAAAGGGGAAACAAAAAAGACACAGACTCTCCAGATAGCACCTTTAACTTTCCTGAAAAATTTGGGTGTAGAAATGTAAGTATTAACCCACCACACGTCTTTTAAAACAGAAAAAAAAAGTTGTCCCTGGGACTTAACTGTATCACGGTAGCTAAAATGGAAAATTTTTTGGTATTATAGTATCGCCATTTGGCATGGGGGAAAAGGGGAAAAAGGATTTAAAAAAAAGGATTTTAAAAAATCTGCCCGATGATGTAAGTAAATTGGTTAGTTTTTTGTGCCCAAATACCGAAAATTATACCCCAAAAATTGGGGTGAGTGGGGGGGAGGGAGTGTGGCTTTTGGTAATTTTTTAAATTTTGGGGCCCCCCCGAAATTCCGGGAAGTCGGTCGAAAAACCGGGACGTGAGGGTGGGGGTGATTTTTTTGAAAAAAGTATTTTGGGTCATGCACCAGCCCCAGACCCAGACCGAATTCTCTGCGACAAAAATCCCGAAAAAACCTCAGTGGTTGAACCACCCTTTAGCCAGAGGTTCTCAAAACTTCACTGGAGGGCGGCGCACTAGATATATCTTGGACTTCGGGGGGCGCAGCAGCTATATATAATATATATATATAATATATATATATATATATATATTATATTATATATATATATATATATATATATATATATATATATACACAGGTCTGGACATAAGGTAATAATGTGTAAATAAACTACTGTTACAACAATAACATACCTGATCAGTGGGACACGTGTGCCTGCCTAGAGTTGCATATCCGCTCTATATTAGGAGGGACAGTTGACAGACACACTCTCATTTACTCTTCAACAGCCAGCAATTTATTCCTTTTCTTAGTTTTATATTTGTGAGGACTGAGAATTCCAATTCACACAGATATGAGGTTGAAAATTGCAGGAGTATTTTCTGGGCCCTTTTGGATATGTGTGGGTGTTCGTTTTCCATTTGAATCCAGAAGCTTTCTAATGTCATATCCAGATATGCAGTTTTAGTGTTGCGGTCATTACGGATGTTGATTAGTTCCTCTTCTTAAAGGATGCTAAGCTGTGGCTTGCTCAAGGGATCGTGAACGAATGGATTTCTCAGCCAGTCATAACTTTCAACATATATATTTTGGGGGAATTTTTTCTATGTTCCTTCCTAGGCTTTCAAGGGTGCTGCCTTATGAGTGGAAAAAAATGTTGTATATTTAGCTCAGCAGTCTTTTGAAAACGTCAATCTTGCGTTCACTCACCTTTCATTCCAGAGCCTAATTTTTTTCTACAAAGGGTTTCATTTGTCAGAGTTACCATATTTTCATTTCTTCCGTGCATACTTGCATTAACCTTGTTCAGATATTTAAATATGTCTGCCAAGTAGCATAATTTTGCACTCCAAATTTCATCAGCAAGTAATTAGCAGAATTCAGTTTTCTCCTCAAGGGTAAAGAAAAGGAGCATTTCCTCTCTCAGTTCATGCACCCGGGATAACACTTTGCCTCTTGAAAACCCAACCGGACTTCTGTGTGGGGGGAGAAGACCTTTGTGAGGAGATCCCATTTCTTCACAAGGCATGGAAAATAGTCTTGGGACTGCTATGGTCTGCTTTAAGAAAAGTTTACCATTTTCACAACATCATCAAGAACAAACTTTAATTCTGTTCGAGTGTTTTAGCAACAAGAGCTTCACGGTGCAAGAAACAATGGGTAGTTATCAATCTGGGTTCTCCTTCTTGACTTTAAGGACACAAAACCCTTTTTACCGATCCCACCATGGATGGACAGCCATCTGTGCAAATTCCCCACACATAATTTCCATGACAAGTCCTTTTCTTTCAAGTATTCTGTCACTGTAGAAAATATCTCCTGTCCTGTGGTTTTTTAAAAACCAGTTCTTTGCAGCATAAAGAATGTTCAGTTGTTTGTTATCAGCAACATAACGGATGAACACTAGTAACTGAGGTTTTTCCCCCAATGTCTGTTGATTCATCCGCTTGTAAAGCATACAGTTTACCTTTCACGAGTTCACACACACTTTTTCAATATCAGACAACATGTCCTGATTCGTCTACCAATCGTGTCGTTTTTAGAGGGAATTTTTTTCACTTCCTTGTCAGCCTCATCCCCAAACAATAATGTTTTCACCAAGCACAGCAAGCTGGAAGGAAAATATGACTCTGCAATTGAAAGGGGTTTCATTTGTTTTGCTGTATGTTCTGCCACAAATAGCTTGCTTTCTGTGCCTTTTCTGCCACCCACCTTTTTCTAAACCCAAACTTTGTTGTTATTTCTTTCAAGAGTCTTTAAAGTAACCCATAGGCTTTTCGAGAGAGGGACTATGTTTTTTTGTTTTAAATGTTTTTATTTCATAGGAGTCATAGATTCATTTTATAGCCAAAATCCCGAAAAAAAAACACCTTTTGGCTTGGACCATTTTCATCATCACAGAAAGTGAACCCAAGCCCAAAGATAACTGCGTTATCAGACAAATTACTTATCGGTTCTTTTTGCTGGCACTGTCGTCTTTTGCCCCACCTAAAACGGGGGACAAAACTCACTTTCATTTTCATTCTCTTTGCCCCCTCGGACCTGCACGACTACGGTCACTTTTTAATGTCACTTCACTTGCCCCGCACGGACCTGTACGACTCACTTCACTTTTTTTACTTTTCCCCACTAGGGTCTGGGCGAGAGACTACTTTAAAAGTTATTACTGTTTTGTTCGCCTCGGTGCCTTCGCACATTACTTTTGATTCATA
This sequence comes from Chionoecetes opilio, assembly GCA_016584305.1. Classification (NCBI taxonomy): domain Eukaryota; kingdom Metazoa; phylum Arthropoda; class Malacostraca; order Decapoda; family Majidae; genus Chionoecetes; species Chionoecetes opilio. Next base: position 61,180 of record JACEEZ010023295.1, read on the forward strand.
TCAAAATGCAACTTCACGTATTGCCTTAGTACACTTTGTTTTTTTAATAGGTACTTATCTATTTCTTTTTTAAACTTGGACCCATTAACACCAAACAGCGGGAAATTTTCTGAGGCTCACGGCTACACGATACGGGAGGTGCCCCACCCCAAGCTTGGCCCCACGTGTTTGCCAAATTTTACATTTATTTTTCGATCGGGTTCAGTAAATCACGTCAAACGTCAAAATTGCATAAAACCTATGTATACGTATGCTCCGTTTCTATTCTCATCCTTTTTCCTTTTATATGTCGCTAAAAACTTTACAGAACGCGGATAAAACTAGTAAGTTGGTAACTCCTTTTTACACCAGCAGGTTGGGCTCAGACTGGGTTTTCGTAGTTTACAGTACCGTTCAACACGATTGTGGTGGAAGCGGGAAGATTTTTTTTTAAGCATGAATAATTTTTTTATTTATTCTCTTTTTTACTTTATCCTCTACCAAAGTACTTATTCTTTATTAAAAGGCCTTCATTACCTGCCTATTACAATTTTAAATTCATTTTTCCCCCATTTTCCATCTTCAATATGAAAAAAAAAACTGCGACCTCAAGCCAAAATACCCCCATCATGAAAAATTTTCGCGGCGCACCCCAGGGGGGTTCCCCCGGCGCTCAAAGTGCGCCCCGGGGGCAGTTTTAGAATCATGTTTAGTCAGTTTTTTCTAATATTTTTTTTGTTAAAAATGTGTTTTTATTAAAACCCAAAAATTAAAATTTATGGAAAGATATAAAACTAGACAAACTAAACTGGAATAAATATATAATAATATAAAATTATAATTTTTAATATATTTAAAATATAATTTCCTACCTTTCTGCAACAGTTCTTTCTGACTTGCTTTTTGTTGTGTACATTACAGTGGGATTAGTGCCAAGCGTGCCCCTTGGAAGACTCCTCACTGGGGCCGCCCCGTTGATGAGGGGGTCATCATGTCTTCCCACAGTAGGTCACCATGGACTTAATGATCCATAGGTTAATGTAAAAATATATAGGCCCGTCCCGAGTCATGACGGTAGGCGGGTAGAACGACGAACGGCAGACCTTCGCTTACCATAAAGACGGATAAAAAAACCCTGTAATTTTGGAACGAAGAGCAGGACGCGTGGGGCGGTCAAGGTTGGAGACACGGGTATCCCCGTGTCTTCACTCAACCTTCGATGAATTTTTATTGCATTCCTAATCTGGAGGGATTAACCCCTTCACTGCGGCTGGTACAAATACGGTCTCTCAGCTATCTAAGGGTTCACTGCGGCTGGTACTATAGGGTTTCTGTATTTTAAACTGCGCGCCTCAATGATGTTGTGGGTAACTATTCGCTGTGATAGGCTTGTATGGCAAAAAGTGTCAAGTGTTGCGATACAATAGAACCTCTTTTTATGCTTGCGTGAGTAAGTGTGACTAATAAGGTCAAGCGGTACAGTACGACGTGTTGACGCTGCCGCGCCCTCTACTTCAATGGCGAGGCTAAATAGTCAAGATATTCAACATATTCTTGATGGATATAAAACAGAAGTATGAATGAATGAATGCATGCATGAATGAAGCATTATGTAACAAAATAAGCTGTATTATGTTGAGTAGTAAGTGGTTTCATTGTGCGTCTGGCAGCACGGTCACGGCCCTGTTTGCTGCACTCTGACGTAACTCTTCACTTAGCTGGTAGCCTCCAAACCCAAAACCAAACATAGATTTTCTGGTATGTAATGAGCATCCTATTCAAATTTTGGCACTTCAAAATATGATCAGTAATTATTTTATATTTTAATTAAACCTGCCGCACAGGAGGGTAGGCCTAATAATTTGATATCCGCAGTGAAGGGGTTAAGAGATATGTTAAAAAATTTCTTGCCAATATGTATTTAAGTATAAGTATAAGATTATTAGGTATTACCTATGCGGCAAAAAGTGATTTTAGTGACAATAATGAAGGAGGTCAGGGTAACGGGGCGGCTATTGCTTAGCCACCGCCGCCATCAAGGTCGCTGCCAGAAACCCCGCCAGCACATTTCTCGTACCGCATATGTTTACATGAGCGGTAAGAGAAACTTACGTATACACGCCTCTACTGTTAATTAACTTCATTAAATATATATATCATCAACTTCATAGCCGATCGCAACGTTTCTGTTGATGTTTGTGATGAGTATAAGGGCAAATTCGCATTATACACTATTTTAGTTGTACTGCTGGCTCCGCAGTTTGAAGCAACATTGATACCGATACATTGCCGCAGGCGTGAAACCTCAACCAACCTCCAGTGTCGACTCTGGGTAAAGATATTTGATTGACTAAACTAATAATATTATACCGTATTAATTAACATTTTTTTAATAAGAACCAAAAAGAAAACTTTTTCAGCATAGACGATAATAAAAAACCCAGTACATACAAAAACCGGGGGGGGCCCGGTTTGGAAATTTACTATTCATTTTAAAATTTAAAATGTCTTCATCCAAGAAACCGTTTTTTAAATTATAAACCATTGTATTTCATCACAAAACGTAAATAAAAAAAAATGAAGGTGCTAAAATTTGGGTGTTTAAAAAATGGGGATTTTGTCACGTGAATTTTCTAGGTATTTTTGAAAACAAAACCTTGGTGTCTACAGTCAAACGGGAATGTCACGCAGAAATAAAACGGGGCTACAACATGCCCCTTTAAAACCACTTTAACTTGGTGTTACAGATCTACGGGAATGTCACTCAGAAATACAAGGGGCTAAACGGGGCTCCTTGCCTAAAAAACCCCAAAGTCCCTGTTTTTTAAACCCCTAACGCCCCGGGGATAAGGGTTTGAAATAGCTTTTTATTTATAGTTATATTTATCTCCTCTCCTTTTACTTTTTTCCCTCGAAATTTTCTGTGAAAAAAACTTTAAACAAAATTTTATTCAAAAGGGTTTTATTGATATTCTTAAAAAACCACCTCACAAAGGGGGTTTTGTATAGGCGGCGGCAAGCCCCTCCCCCACCACCCAAGCCAACCCCCCACACGCCTCCCCCCTCACGGGTGTGTCGGGGGGGGTTTTATCCCTGGCAACACGACTCTTGCTGGGAAACACTTGCCGCAAATATCACACTTGTATTCCTCTCCCAGTGGGGGTGAGCATGTGTGTGTTAAGTTCCCCCTTCTGGGTAAAATTTTTTCCCCACACTCCTGCCACTCAAAGTTTTTTTTTCACCAGTGTGGGTGGCATGTGTTGTTAAAAATCCCCCTTCTGGGTAAATGTTTCCCCCAAACCCCCCTCCTGCCCACTCAATTTTTCTCTCCCCAGTGTGGGTGGCATTTGTTTTTTAAGACTACATTTGGCGGGAAAATTTTTCCTAAATTTCCGGGCACTAAAAAATTTTCTCCCCACCCATGTGGGTGAGAGTGTGGGTTAAGACAAACACTTGGGGGAAAAATTTTTTCCCACACTCCGGGCACTAAAAGTTTCTCTCACCATTGTGGGTGAGCATGGTGTGTTAAGACTAAAATTGCGGGAAATGTTTTCCCACACTCCTGGCACTGAAAGTTTCTCCCCAACCAGGTGGGTGAGAATGTGTGTGTTAAGACTACATTTGTGGGTAAATGTTTTCCTACACTCCTGACATTCAAGTTTTTTAAACCCCGTGGGGTTTAGCATGGGGTTGTGTTGTTTGCTTTCGGGGGTAAATTTTTCCCACACTCCTGACACTCAAAGTTTTCTCACCATTGTGGGTAAAGCATGGTTTCTTTAAAAACTGCTTTTTTGGGGAAAATGTTTTCCTACACCCTGACACTCAAATTTTCCCTCTCCCCCAGTGGGGGAGCATTTTGGTGTTTTTAAGACTGCTCTTCGGGAAAAATTTTTTTCCTACACTCCGGGCACTCAAAGTTTCTTACCAGTGGGGGTTGAGCATGTGGGGTTTTAAAGACACACTTGCGGGCAAATTTTTTTCCTACACTCCTAAACCACTCAAATTTTCTCTCCCCGGGTGGGTGGGGAATGTTTTTTTGTTAAGACTGCTCTTGGGGTAAATGTTTTCCTGCCCCCTTTGGAAACTCAAATTTTCTCTAAAAGTGTGGATAAACCATGTGTTTTTTAAGCCTACATTTTGGGGGGGCAAATGTTTCCTACCTCCTGACCTAAAAAAGTTTCTTCCCAAAGTGGGGGTGAGCAGGGGCCTTTCCTAAAAACTTTTTTTTACCATAAAACACTTTCCCACAGTGGTCACACCTCAGCCCTGTTTTCCCGTGTAGGGGTGAGGTTTTGTGCAGTAAAGCCAGCCTTGCTGGAGCACATTTTGCCACAGTCATCCAAAGTGAAAGGTGCTAAAGCCCTCCATTGTAGCATACTTCTGCCAGCCCCCCTTGGGGTTGGGAAAGGGGTCAGCTAGCCCTGCAGGAACCCCGGGGGGAAACCCCCCCGGGGGATGAAAAAAGGGTTCCCCTAATAAAAAGGGGAAGCCGGAGGAGTCCTAACGTGGGCCCCGGGCCGGGAATCTTAAACCTCAGAAACCTGTAAAAATTGGGGCCGTCAGCACACAAGCGGCAAGTGTTTCCTTGAAGGGTGTTCCCTGCTTAAACCCCTCCAGCTAACACCTACCAGTTTTTTGCAGCCAAGGAGAAAAACCACACGGGGAAAGCCTCACGCCCCCACTCCCCAAGGGTGGAGGAGTGGAGTGGTGAGTGGAGTGACCTTCAATGCAGGCAAGTGTAGCAAAGCCTTGAAACATCAGGCACAACCAATAAGGGAAATGGGGCAGAAAGGGGGGAGTGAAGAGAGGGGCGGGGCTCTCTCTCTCTCTTCTCAATAAACAGCCCAAGGACAGAATTAAAACCCGGAATATTCTTCTTTAAATTTTGAAATTTGTTTCAGGAAGTGTACTCCCTTTGGCATAAGTAAAAAACAAAAACTTACGAAAATTTACTTTCCATTAATCAATACAACACATAAAGAAAGAGAGGGGGGGGGGGGGGGGGGGGGGGGGGGGGGGGGGGGGGGGGGAAAAGGAGGTCAATCCCTGCCAGGGGAAATACAGACAAGTAAAGCCCCCCCCCCCTTTCCCCAAAAACCCAAAACTGCCCAAAAGGGTTTTTTTTTTGGGCCCCCCGACCACTTTTTCCCCTTTAAAAAAAAACTAATAAAATTTAATAAGAAAAAATATTTCCAAAGAAGGGGGGTCAAGGGAAGGAAAAAAGGGAAGGAAGTTTTCCTTCCTTCCGGGAAGGAGGGAAAGGGAAGGTTTGGATGGAGGGAAAGGGAAAGGGAAAGGATGGAAGGAAGGAAGGAAAAAGGGAAAAGGAAAGGGAAAGGAAGGAAGGAAAGGAAAAAAAGGGAAAAAAAGGAAGGAAGGAAATGAAATAAAAAGGAAGACCAAAAAAAACAAAGAAAATAAATAAAAATAATCAAGGAAAAAAAATTTATAATCAATGAAAAAAAAAATACTCCCTAAAAAAATAATGTCATAAATCTCTTCCTCTCTCTCTCATGTAACCATTCTATAAACAAACTTTTTACTACTACAGTACTACCACCATACCAACAGTCAGTTCTACACAGTTTTTTTGAAACCCCAGAGTTTCGTAAAACCAAAAAAAGTTTTTTCGTAGTCTAAAAGGAAACCATAGTCTTTTCGTCCCCTCAGTCAGTTAAAACTTGACTACTATTTCCCGAAAACGATACCAGGTATGAAACGAAAAAAACTCATAATCAGTGTACGAAAAAAACTAACAAAACCTGGGTACGAAACAACTTGTTACGAAAACTCCCTATAATGTTTGTTCACAACTAAAAAACAAACCCTTTGTACAAAGACAGTGCCCGATTCATTCCCAAAAAACCTGAAAACTATGCAGGAAAAAAGTCCACTTTTGGTTTATATTTTTTTTAATGTGGTTTATTTATAGCCCCACTATGACACAGATTTAAGCCCCAAAAAGACACAAAGGGGGCCCCCCAATAGGGCCCCTTTCTAACTGTCCTGAAATCATATGTAGAAAAGTAACTATTAACGCCACCAAACGGGTGTACAGCGTAAAAAAAAAGTTGTCCCGGCGACTTTTTGTGTTTACGACGGTTTGAATTTTTCATGTAATCTGGAGATGAAAGGAACCGGGGTGTGTTGTGTGTGTGGGGTGTGTGGGTGTGTGTGGTCCCGTGTGTGTTTATGGGGGGGTGTGTGTGTGCCCTGTGTGTGGTGGGTGTTTGGGGTGGTTGTGGGTGGGTGTGTATGTGTTAGGGGGGTATGTGTGTAGGTTTGTGGGTGGGTATGTGTGGGGTGGGGGTGTGGGGGTGGGTGGGGGTGTATGTGGTTGGTGGGGGGTGGGGGGAAGGGGTGTTGGGTGGGTTTTGTATGGTGTATGTTTTGTATGTGTGTGGGGTGTGTGTGGGTGTGTGGGTTTTGTGGTTGGGGGGTGGGTGGGTGGGTGTGTGTTTGTTTTATGTGGTGTGGGGGTATCAGGTAAGTGGCCCCGAGCTGTTTTGTTGGTTTTATGGGTAATTATTATGCCTCTTTTTCCTTTTTTTTTTATTACAAAAGGTAGAACTCTCCAAAAAATTTAAAAAGCAGAATTAAAACAAAAAAGTTCTCTTTCAACTCTCTCTTTAATGCTTAGGGGCTTCCCCAAAAATTTAAAAATAAGTCACCCCTCCCCTCTGAATGCTTAGCGCTTGCCCAAAATTTAAAATACAGTCACACTCTCTCTGAATGTTAGCGGTTTCCCAAAGATTTTTAAAATACAGTCACCTCTCTCTGAAAGCTTAGCGCTTGCCCAAAAATTCTAAGTACAAATCACCCCTCTCTCTTGAATGCTTAGCGCTTGCCCAAAGATCTAAAATCAGTCACACTCTTCCGAATGCTTAGCGCTGAATGCCGGAAGTTTTTTGCCCCATGGGTGTTTCGCCCCACATTAGCGGGGGTTTCGCCCCCCACTGCGGAAAGTTTTTGCCCACACTAGCGGACCCTTTCGCCCCCCCTTCGTGGACGTTTTTGCCCACTCGCCGGGCGTTTCCCCCCCCGGGAAAATTTCTATCATTTCAAAACGTTTATCCAAAAAATACAAAATCATCAGAAATATTGGGGGCCCTTATTGATCCATTTTTTTTTGCCACCCCCCTTTAAACACGGACTTTCGGGGCCCCCCATTAGCGGAGTTTTTGCCCCCCACTAGGGAAAGTTTTTTGCCCCCATTCGTGGGCGTTTCGCCCCACTCGCGAGTTTTGCCCCCCGGATTCGCCCCACGGAAATTACTTACCTTTTAAAAAATGTTCATCCCAAAAGACTGCAAAATCATCAGAAAAATTGATCCCTGTATTTATCCATTTGTTTCGCACAAAAAGATGACGAAAAAGCTGTTATCGATCGGGTTTTAAGGGGGGCAGTGGACTGAATTCCCCTACTAGAGCGGCCGGGAAAGGATGAATGGGGCCCGCCCCTCATTTAAAGGGGTTTTTTTAACTAAAATGTCAAAATTTTAAAACATCGGTTTTTAAAAAATAAAAAAATTCCTTCAGAAAAGTCCATTAAAATTTTTTTGGATTTGGAGTCATTTTTATTACCAAAACCCCCCAAAAGTTTTTTAAAAAGGACGTTTCTGAAAAGGGAAATTTTTTTTTTTATCTGATTTTTATGAATTTGAAAGTTAGTTAGGATTGGTTAGAAAAAAGTGTGGGGCAAAATTTGGAGAGATTTAAAAAAGAAATATGGAAATTAAACGTAGAAAAATCAAATATCACTCAAAACCTATTTTGACTTTTAGTAGGGAAATTTTAAGTAAACTGTCCCCCCTTTAAAACGGATCGATAAAAGCATTTTTTTCATTTATTTTTTGCGTAAAAAAAAACGATCAGTATTTCTGATGAATTTTTTAGTCATTTTATGAAAATTTTTAAAAAGATAGTAAATTTTCCCCTGGGGGGGGGGAAATCCGGGGGGGGAAAAAGTCCGCGAGTGGGCGAAACTCCACGAATGGGGGGAAAAAGTCCGCTAATGTGGGGCGAAAAATTTGCGATTTGAGGTGGGGGAAACAAATGGGGTCAATAAGGGATCAAATTTTGATGAATTTGTAGTCATTTTAGAACATTTTGAAATAGTATAGTAATTTTCCGTGGGGCGAAAACCCGGGGGGCGAAAAAGTCCCCCCAGTGGGGGGGAAACGTCCACGAAAGGGGGGAAACGTCCGCTAGTTGGGGGGGAAACGTCCGCTAATGTGGGGCGAAACGTCCCGCGAAATTGGAGGGGGGGAAAAAATCCGGGCCCAAAATTCCCCCGGGTTTCCCCTTTGCGCTTTCCCAAAAAATTTTTAAAATACAGTTTAAACTTCTCTCTGAATGCTTTAAAACGCTTGCCCAAAATTTCTAAGACAGTCACACACTTGAATGCTTAGCGCTTTCCCAAAGATTTAAAGTACAGTCCACTCTCCTGATGCTTTGCGCCCTTTCCCCAAAAATTTAAGTACAGTCCACACTCTGAATACTTAGCGCTTGCCCAAAGATTTAAAGTACGTCACACTCTCTCTGCGGGCCCCGAAATATGCCAAAAAACCCTAGGTTTTGGGATAACCCAATCAAAAACCTTTGGCCCAATTTTAAAAAACCCTTTGAAGGGCCCCCTGGCGAGGCCCAAAGCAACCCCCAAATTTTTACAAAAACCTGTTTTCATTTCTAAAAAAAATATTTTCCAAAATATATACCTCGATTAACCCGGAAAAAAGGGGGCCCATAAAAAAAACCCGGGTCGGACCGGGCGGAAAAACAGAAACTATGGAAAAATTTTCTGCAAAAGAAAGGGTAAATTTTTGAAAACCGATGTAACAAGCTCCGACGGCCCCGCTCACCCTAACCCCCAAATCCCTGGGCGGCGGTAAAAAAAACCCAAAACCCTAAGAAAAAGGAAAATAACTGAGGGGCTCCCCTAAAGACAAAGAAGGCAAAAGAAGATGAGGACAAAGTAACGGGGCACTTTTAGATTTACATTTTTTTCTTATTTTTATTTTTTGGGTACATAAAGTTTTTTTAAAATTTTCATTTGATTTAATTTTTTATATGTTTAATAAATTTCATTAATTAAACTATTGACCTTTTACCTTATATAGCGAGCAAAATAAAAAAGTGGGTCTTCTGAAGATAAAACCCACCCCACAAAAAATGTTGCCCCCTTTTTGGGAAAAACCCAAAAAAAATGTCGGGTTTATGCCTTAAAAAGCTTAAAGTCCCCATTTGGGTATTTTTTAGCTCCGATCCGGTCCCATCCGGTTTTTGTATGGACCGGAAAAATAGCATATAAACTTGTTATTCTTATAATACAAAAACCAATCAGATCTTGGTAGATCGAGGTATATACTTTGATATATATTTATTTATCATGGAACAGGTTTGCAATACATTCTAAGGGTTTAGGCATAACAATATTCTTGGTTTTTGTATTATAAGAATATCAAATTTATATGCTATTTTTCCTGGTAGATCGAGTATATACTTTTATATGTTTATTTATCATGAAGCAGGTTTTGCAATAAATTCTGAGGGTTTTGGCATAACTTCTGAGGGTTTTGGCATAAATTCTGAGGGTTTTGGCCAAGGAAGCTAGAGTACAAGGAAATCCGACTCCACAGTAAAGTTTGAAACCCGTACGGTGCTGCCATCTATGTCGAACACAGGGTGTCTCTCTAGCTTCCTTGGTGGCGATGGTGGTGGTACTTGCCTCGCCGCAACCCAAAACCCTTGTGTTGCCTCAGAAAATATTCAATTTTCTTGGCTTTACTCATCTCTTACACAAGATAGGCCTATTTTGTTTGCATCAGTGAATCAGGCAGTGATTGTTCAACAACAACATACCATTCATAAACTCAATAGGGTAAAAATAAAGTCATGACTGACTATCACAGGAGTAGGCGAATTTTAGGTTTTCAGTGCCATTGAAAGTTGTACTCCTACCCGATATTACCAAGCTACCAGATGATATTTATGAAAGCTGAGCCTACCATCGTGTTCATAATACATTGCTGCATATCATGAGCATAACAAAATTACAGGAAGACAACACTAATATAAAGATAATTGAAGGAAAGTAAAAGAGTGTATAAATATTTTTTCTTGCTTATTTTGCTTCAACTCGCTGTAACTCCATAAGTTTTGGTCGCATTCAATTTTCAAGCACTGTTTCAAAATCCTTATACTTTTCCGCTTCCTGTGGTATGTAGCACGTACCAATAAGGAAAAGGGTAGGTGGTCAAAATGGCTAAGAATGTTAAACTGTTTCAAACTGGTACCGTGACGGGTGGAGCCTCTGATAGCTCTCCCGAGAACAGTCTCTCCTGTATAGGGAGCAATGCTCACCCGTCACTGTGCCAGTTTGCAGTAGTAGTTTAACTTTCTTAGCCATTTTGACCACCTACTCTTTTCCTTATTGGTACGTGCTACATACCACAGGAGCGGAAACGTATAAGGATTTTGAAACTGTTCTTGAAAATTGAATGCGACCAAAACTGATGGAGTTACAGCGAGTTGAAGCAAAATAAGCAAGAAAAACTGTTTATACACTTTTACTTTCCTTCAATTATCTTTATATTAGTGTTGTCTTCCTGTAATTTTTTTATGCTCATGATATGCAGCAATGTATTATAAACACGATGGTAGGCTCAGCTTTCATAAATATCATCTGGTAGCTTGGTTATATCGGGTAGGAGTACAACATTTCAATGCACTGAAAACCTAAAAATTCGCCTACTCCTGTGATAGTCAGTCATGACTTTATTTTTTACCCTATTGAGTTATGAATGGTATGTTGTTGTTGAACAATCACTGCCTGATTCACTGATGACAAACAAAATAGGCCTATCTTGTGTAAGAGATGAGTAAAGCCAAGAAATATGAATATTTTTCTGAGGCAACACAAGGGTTTTGGGTTGCGGCGAGGCAAGTACCACCACCATCGCCACCAAGGAAGCTAGAGAGACACCCTGTGTTCGACATAGATGGCAGCACCGTACGGGTTTCAAACTTTACTGTGGAGTCGGATTTCCTTGTACTCTAGCTTCCTTGGTTTTGGCATAACAATATTCTTGGTTTTTGTATATATAAGAATAACAAGTTTATATGCTAATTTTCCTGGTAGATCGAGGTATTACTTTGATATATATATATATTTATTTAGCATGGAAACAGGTTTTGTAATAAATTCTGAGGGTTGCATTGTGTCCTCGCCAGATGGCGCTCAGAAAGGTTTTTGATTGGGCCAAAGGTTTTTTGATTAGTTTATGCCAAAACCTGGGGTTTTGGCCATAAAGTACTGCCAAAACCGTGTGGTTTTGTGCCCCATCTGAATGCTTAGCGCTTGCCCAAAGATTTGTCGTCGTATTTTACAGTTTTCATATATTTTTTATTATTTGTATGTTTCTCTGGGTTTTAATAACAGTTTTTACTAAATGATTTGTGCATTGTTGAATAATACTTGTGGGCGAACCAACTTTAGTGTGGGCGAACTGACTCTTGAGTGTGGGCGAACAAACTCTACATTTGGGCGAACCGACTTGTGGGCGAACTGACCTGTGGGCGAAATGACCGTAAACCGTGTGTGGGTGGGTGTGGGTGTTTGGGGGAAGGGGGAGAGTATGGGCAAACGCTACCGTAAAAATTGACCGAAACAACTTGTGTACGAACTGACTCCTCCCATTCTGGTCCTACTGTAAAATAATAATAAAAAAAACTAACAAAGAAAAAAAAATAGTCACAAAAAGTCAATTCGTACAATTCCTTCAACACCCATCACTAAAATCCCACAAAACTTCCAAAATCCCACAAAAAAGCCGATAATTCCCACAGAAACCCACCAAAATACCCTGAAATATGGAGCTACAAACACGTCTTTACATAACCCTTAATAGACCCTTAATTAAAGGCGACACAAGGGTAACTACGCGCTATAAAGGTGTGGGAGTGTATGATAGTACTCACTCGTTAGGTATTGTGGTGTCTTCGATGATAACTACGTCGTCATCGTCCGAATTGTAACTATTGTCCACGTCCATTTGTCGTGGGTCGGCCATCTTGGTGGCTGTGGGAAGGCGCGAGCACGAGCAAGAGTTGCGACTTTTTCTGTCTGTCTGTCTCCTTGTCTGTCTGTCTGTCTCTCGCTCTCTCTCTGTGTCTGTATGTCTCTCTCTGTCTGTCTGTCTGTCTCTCTCTCTCTCTCTCTCTCTGTCTGTGTCTGTTTTTCTCTGTCTGTCTGTCTCTCTGACTGTCTCTGTCTGTCTGACTGTCTCTGTCTGTCTGTCTGTCTCTCTCTCTCTCTGTCTGTCTGTCTGTCTGTCTCTCTCTCTCTATGTCTGTCTGTCTGTCTCTCTCGCTCTGTCTCTCTCTCTCTGTCTCTCTTACAGTGTATCTCTCTCTCTCTCTCTCTCTCTCTCTCTCTCTCTCTCTCTGTGTCTGTCTGTCTGTCTCTCTCTCTGTGTCTGTCTCTCTCTGTCTGTCTGTCTGTCTCGCTCTGTCTCTCTCTCTCTCTGTCTCTCTTACAGTCTCTCTCTCTCTCTCTCTCTCTCTCTCTCTCTTCGTTCTCTCTGTCTGTCTGTCTCTGTGTCTGTCTGTCTGTCTCTCTGTTCTCTCGCTCTGTCTCTCTCTCTCTGTCTCTCTTACACTGTATGTCCCAGCAAACATGGGCTATGCGGGCCTGTGTCGGCTTGTGCGGGTACGTATCGCACCGGCGGCAGGGCGACTGGTTTCGGCAAATCGGATAAGACGATGTCGGCCCTGCAGCGGGAACTGTATATCGGGCCAATTATTGATAAATCGTACCAGGCCCAACACAGTCTTCCTTGACATCGGCTCAAGGATAATATTTCTAAGTGGATGGTGACATGAATGGCCGGGCCGAAGGACTTAAGTAGGGTGCAAAGCTTGGATTAAGGATAATTGTTGATTATTAGGTGGCTGAATCGTAGCCAGGCAGTCAGCTGTTGGCCACTCGCGCCCGTTTGTCTCTAGCCAATATTCAAAATATTTACCAGTGGAAGTGAACGCCGCGGCGCTACATTTACTGCTTTCACAGGCCTCTCAGGTGAGGATCGACTTCATCTACTCCACAAAGACTTATAAAGGTACGTAGGAAAGGGTGATGACATCTTAGAGATGATAAATGCCAAATACACAGACAAGAGACAAGAGTTATTAACACAAGCTCAGGCTAGAGCAAACGGAACGGAGCTGCTATTTTGTTGTGTTTTCACAGTTTAATAGTACATGGTAAAATTCTAGAGTCCTTTCCGCCCTTATTGTGCTTTTTTTTTTCCTTCAGACCTTAACAGATCATTCAGATACCTCTAAACACGTAAATATAAAGTGGGGTGAGATGCACCTGCAACCACCCTGCCCCCCTAAATGACCCATCTCTGGATCCCCAAAATAATATTACTAATCTAACCTCACTATAACTACCAAACCTTACCAATAACCTCTTAGCGGACTTAATTGCGGGAAACTAGAATTTTACCAGGTTAGGTTAGGTATATTGAGGTAAGGTTAGTAATACATTTTTTTTGGGTCCTTCTAGGAGGCTATAGTGAGGTTAGGCTTGGTTATAGTGAGGTTAGGCTAGGTTATAGTGAGGTTAGAATAGCATATTTACCATGGTAAATTTTTGAGGGGTTCAGGGGAGTCGTTTAGGGGGGGAGGGAGGGTGAAGGGGCAGCTCTCCTCCACTTTATAATTACGTGTTAGAGATATCACAAGTGATCTGTGAAGGTCTGGAGGAAAACCCCCCGCTAATAAGGGCGGGAAAGGACTCTAGAATTGTACCGCTTCAGGGAGTTAAGTAATAAGGCTTGTACGTGGAGAAGATGTTTCACTTGGTGATTGGGGTCTACTGTAATGCAGTTTAAGCATTACACAGGCACGAGTTAAACCGTCCCCAAGTTATAGAACTGACAATTTGCAGCATTTCTAATCCCTATAACCCGACGGAAATGAGATATAACACATGGGGGGTCTGGAGGGGCGAAATCCCCCCCTCCTCCCAGCGAGGTTATAATAAGATAAGTAATCAGTGCCCAGGCTAGGTTAGTTAACTAGTAGGGGTGGGGGTCTGGATGGGCGCAGCCCCCCAGTTATTTCAGGAGAATTTTGGTCAATAGAGGATATTGTATTAAACTGCAGTTTTACTGGTAATTGTGATGAATGGGTGTCTGATGTAGCCTTTGGTACAGCAGTACTGACCCTACTATATACTGGGCTGATATTTAGAACATGACTGTGTCTGGATTCAAGTATTTTTCCCCTTTCTACTGTTTCTATAGGTGAGAACGAGTTGTGAAGTAACAATAAAATTTGTGGCAAACAATTGTTTTCTTAGACTAGGTTAGTTTAAGGGCAAGACTATGTTAGGTTAGTTTAAGGGCAAGGCTAAGTTAGTTTAATGGTTTGAATAGGTAATTATTTGATACTTTTACAAATGGAGTGTTTTTTCCAGTCATAACGTCTAAAAAGTGTATTTTTAGAAATGTTGTCACAACTTTTAACTGTGATCTTCATTTAAAGAAGCAACACCTGCCTCGGTTCTACTGCAGTTTAATACATTACAAGGCACGTAGTTATAACCGTCTTCAACTTGTAAATCTCACCATTAGCAGCATTTCTAAGATATTTTGGTACTTTCAACCATTAATTGAGTATGTGGATAAAATTGTTCTATTCCTATGTATTCTGATGTGTTAAGAATGATGGTCTTTTTAAAAATTGTCGGAAATGCCTCATTTTGCAGTTATCTCCCAATTACACTTGCTTCAGGTTAGGCTATGCAACCAATGTCCTGGTTAGGTTAGTGGCTATTATTTTACACACTCTGTGCCTGATCTCAATTCTAGGTAAAGATGCATTGCGTATGGATTTGGTAGAGTGTAAATTTTAGTTTATGCGACACTCCGAAAGTGCAGAAATAGGTGTAGGAAAAAAATTATAAATGTCGTATATGACCAAAGTTTAGGATACTATAAGGATTACTAAATAACATTTCTCTCTCAATTTCACAGGATTTGTACTACAATGCAACTAGTTTAAGTAATCATTAAA
Organism: Chionoecetes opilio; assembly: GCA_016584305.1. Taxonomy (NCBI): domain Eukaryota; kingdom Metazoa; phylum Arthropoda; class Malacostraca; order Decapoda; family Majidae; genus Chionoecetes; species Chionoecetes opilio. The sequence continues at coordinate 76,242 of JACEEZ010023295.1, forward strand.
TAGTTTAGACAGCTTTTCATCCATTATGATTTGCACCAACATTCTTTGTATTGTGGTCTATCTATTATATGGTCTTTGTATTGTGGTCAGTGGCGTACCCAGAAAATTGAAAGGGGGGGGGCAATATATATATATATATATATATATATATATATATATATATAATATATATAATAAAAAATAATAAAAAATCTTAAAATAAAAAATATATAAAAATATAAAAAATATAAAAATATGAAAGACAAAAAATATATATATATATAAAATAAAAATAAATAAAAAATCACATAATAAAAAAAATAAAAAAATAACAAATCTCAAATATATAAATAATTAAAAAAAATTAATATATATAATTATATATATATATACTATATAATATATATATATATATGTCTAATTTGTTTATCTCTATCTATCTATCTATCTATCTATCTATCTATCTATTATATATATATATATTGCTCATATAATATAATATATAATATATATATATATATATATTGCTCATATATATATATATATATATATATATATATATAATATTCATATTATATATATATATATAATATATATATACTATATATAATATATATAATTATATATATATTATATATAATATATGATATAATATATAATATATATATATATATAATATATATATATATATATATATATATATATAATATATATATATATATATATATATATATACTATATATATATTATGGTGCTATATATTATTTTTGTAATTGTTTTTGTAAGGGGGAGGGGGGCCATGGCCGCATGGCCTCCCCCCTCGGTACGCCACTGATTGTGGTCTATATTGCATTGTAAGGTGTAATTGAGGTGATTGCAGGTTGAACAATCTCTTTTGTGAAGATTATTGGCCCATAGAAACAAATAGATATCTGCAAAGAGTTATGTAAACTTATGACTGCATCGGATCATGAAATCTAATCTTAGTTTTCTTTTCGGAGCAACTTGTGATCAAAGCCTTTTAGGTGGTGAAGAAGGCACCAACATGTAAGCATGGCACAAATGGTCTTTATCCCAAGATGTTTGTATCTTTAATGAAGAGGACACCAGAGGAGGACAGAAGAGGACACCAGTGGCCTGCTGTACAGGACCTGTACACCAGTACTGGCCCTGCACATCTGACAGATGGTGGGAATTCTATTATTTATCCGATTTGCTATGGGTTGAGACTTAACACCTCTGGTCGTATATGTTTTCATTGGTTTAGGTAAACCTGATAATTTTCTGATACATTTCGGTTATCTTTTTTCCTTAACCTAACCTAACCTAATTTACAGAGATTGATAGACTTTCAGGCTAAATTTTCCTTCTTCCTTCTGTTTAACGTCAGATTTTCCCATAATGTCTTATGAAGTTAGACGATCGATGATACTTATCCAATTTTATTCTCGGCGTTCATCATTTAGATTTGCAGCATCTCAATATTCATGACTTGTCACATATAGTACATAGTACATGAATAGTGGCGTGAGCAGGATGACAGCTCCCATAAGAGCCATAAGAGTCTTCCCTGTTATAAACTATACGTTATGGGTAAAAATTGACATATATATATTATATATATATATATATATATATATATATATATAATATATATATATATATATATATATTTACATCTGTGCTATAGCGCCTGTAAGCAGTGTGACCCAGGCTCGGATGTAGGCTCTGTGAGGTTCACTTGAGGCTCTGATGGTTGGTCCTCGCCCGTGGTGGCGCAGGCAGAATTCTTATAGTGACAGCCTGTGATTAGAGGCTCATGCCGACCCCTGTGTCCTCCGATGCACTCGCATCGAAGGTAGAGTTGATGGGCAGCATGTGAGGTGTTCTTAGGCCACTCGACGGTGCAGAAAGGTTTTGGGTTTCTTCGGGATCGAACTCGGTCACCGAAAACGCCAGTCGGAAACGCTAACCACTCCGCTACCTCCTACCCATAATATATATATATATATATAATATTATTATATATATATATATACATATATAATATATATAATAATATATAATATATATATATATATATAATATATATATATATATATATATTATTAATATATATAATTTTATTTATCTATTTAATTATTTTATTTATTCATTCATGTATTTGTTTTATATTTATTTCGTTATTTGTCTGTTCATTAATAGAAATTTTCCCACATTTGTCTGTAGACTTATTTTTCCACTATTTGTAACAATACAGTGATTATATTCTTATGAAAATTATATTATATATACACAATTATTGTTGTTTCATTTACAGTATATTATTCTTGTAGCATCGGCCTGATGGTGTATTAGGGCACACATTGTGAATTGCATTGCTGACTGCCAGTGCCAGACTGCCTCAACCACAGGCAAGACTGATATACTGCAGCCGAAACTGATGATTATGGCTTGATTTGACAGTATAGTGATAAATTTTTATTCTTTGTTGCACTATATTGGTCCTTAGCTCATACTGTAAGAGTTGAGAACCCATTCAATCCTGGCAACAGGTTTATTCCATTCACAAACCTGTGTTCATTTAAAGTGGGGCGGTGTAGCGCGCCGACTAGCTGCCCTGCCCGGATAGCTCACTGATCTATATAACATGGATCGCGGAAGCCTGGCTCAGCACTGGTTTCCAACTGTCCGCCATCTTGTCGTAACCAAAACAAAGCCTTGTTTCTGCGGCTCGCGTTTTTTGTCTATCTGGTGTTATCGCCTCGTCATGCCAAGTTGTGCTTGCTGTCTGGCTGTGTTATCACCTCGTCATGCCAAGCTGTGCTGCTATGTCCTGTACAAACAGACCATGACCTGGCAGTGGCAATCTTTCCACCTGTGAGTAACACCACACACACCCACCCACCACACACACACCCACCCACACACACCCACCACCACCCACCGACACACACGCAAAACACACACACACACGCACGCACCACCACACACCCACCAGACAACCCCACCCACACCCACACCACTCCCCACCCACCCATCCACTCTTAAATCCATCTACCCACATCCAGTCATCCACCTACTAGTATAAAAAAAAAAAATATAGTGGATATGTATACTATTTTTTTTATATAGGTAGATATAGATATAAGTATAATTTTTTTATACTTGTTTAACAATTAGTGGGTGAAGGAAAGCAAGACCTGAGTGCGGTTATGATACAAATGATCATATATCATTTGTATCATAAACCGCACTCAGGTCTGTTTCCGTTCCAGCGCGCTTTCTAATAAGCGGTGCTTGTTTAATTGGGAGATACTGTAGCTTTATTTTGCGAAGAAAAAAAAAAAGGAAAAAAAAGTATACCTTGTGGTTAAAGTTAGGTAGTTTCATTACAACCTATAAGGTTAGTTAGGTTTATTTTAAACCTTTAAGGTTAGTTAGGTTTCATTAAAACCTATAAGGTTAGTTAGGTTTCATTAATATTATTTTTTTTTTGGGAGGGGGGGGGTTGCCAAAATAGAACTATCCTTGCCAACAATA
>JACEEZ010023296.1:0-14914 GCA_016584305.1 Chionoecetes opilio
AAACTTATACTTTGTAGACAAGCACGTAAAATTAACAATTGATTTTAAATCCTCACGGGGGGGTGGATAAAATGATTCTCCGAAGTGAGCGGTAAAGCCCCCGCTATCCCAAAATATCTACCCAGTGTAAAATTTTTAGTGGCAAAGAATTTAATGGGAAAGCAGCCAATAACGCCTTTCTAATCAAGGTGCAAATTTAAGGTGCAAATGTTTGATTTTACGGGGAATTTTAAATTTATATTATCCCAGAAACTTTTCTTTACTTAAATTACCTTAAGTTTTCCCCCAAATTCCCAAAATTTAAAAATTATTATATAAATCCCTATACACCCCCCCTATGAGAGGGGAAAAAATACCTCACTCAGAAGGGGGCGGGGGGGGGAAAAAAAAACCCCCACTCTACTAAACCCGGGTTTCCCCAACCTTCCCCCCTTGTACGGGCCCCCCATAAAATAAAAAGGGACGTCACCATCATCCCCACTTGAGTGGTTTTTTGTGGAAAACTGGGCCAGCGGGAAACTCCGTTTCGAGGGGGGACACCGGAGCGGAGAGATACTTGAATTTAACTTTGTAGGGGCGGCCCGTACAGCGGTAGGGCCGGGGGCGGAGACTTTGTTGTGACGTCATTGGGACTTTTTTTTGTTGTTGTACGGCGGCCTTACAAGGGGAAAGGGGGGGGAACCGGGCCCTTAAACCCCTTTTCACCCCAGGGTGACGGGGGGCCGTCAAAAGGGGCCCCCTTGTACATCTTAGCTTTTGACCCCGAATTGCGCCCAAAAAAACCCTTTAAAAAAAATTCGCCAAAAATAAGTTTTATCAAAAATCGCGTCAAAATTTTCTGCGTAAAAGATCCAAGCTGGGCCCCTATAAAATAAACTAATTGTAAAAATCGCTCGTGCGAATGGATATGAAGGGGAAAAGGGGCCCCGGTACCCGTTCACTCTCAGCAGGCGCTGTTAGCCCGCCTTCTTAGCCATCCTTCTTCAACTTGTTTTTTTCGGGTTTTCCCCCATTTTCTAAAAATCTACTGGAAATATGAACATTAAAATGGTACTTTGGGAAATTTCCTCAAAAAAGGGGCCCGCTTTTATTGGCTTTATAAACCAAAAAAAGTCGATTTCCAGGAATTTATCGATACAAAGGGGTAAACCCGTAAATATTTCTTATTTCTCTTTACTCAATGTTTTTGAAGTCTTTTTTAAACTCCGTTTTTTTTTTGGGCATTTTTTGTTTTTTTTTGTTTTTCCCTTAAGGGCAGAATAATCTCTTGCAAACCCCCAAAACCGATATATAATAATGAAAAAAAAAAAAGCATAATCGTGGTTGACATTGATAACAAAACCCAAAAAAAATTCCGCCGCACAGTCGGGCCCTTTCCCGGGGGGGGGGAAAATTTAGAGACCCCCAAATTGATTCCCCGTGGAGGGAAAAAACTTAAAAATTTTTTCTTTGCGTGAAAGGGCTAATTATGAGAGGGGGGTTTTGATGGATAATTTCCCCCAAAATTTTTTTGGGTTAGATTAATACATTTTTTTCCAAATTGGTTTCTTAAATTTCTTTCTGATCGATGCCCAAGGTTTTTGTACTCATTCATGAGGGGTTTCACGTCCCTAAAATAGGCCCGAAAAAGGGAACTTAAATATTTTTTCTGCCATTCGTGGTCAGAAAATGGTTTTTCCCTCAATCAATCCCAAATCTGCAAAAAAAAAACAGTTGCAATGTTTTTTTAAAAACTTTTGGAATTTTCATGAAAATTAAAAAGGGCTGGGAGTTTTTAGTAAAAAAAAGAGTCCCACATTATGTAGATTTTTGTAAAAAAATGCAATTTGTGTGGGCCCTTTTCAATGTTGTAAAAGTGCTCACATTTTTTTAAAACCATTCATATTTTAATTCCATGTTTTAAATGTTGGGAAAAATTTTTACACAACTGTCTTTTTTTTGTAAAAGTGATTAAGGAAAAATACCTTTTATTCCAAAGTTTATGAATTTTAAACCCCCTTCACTGCGGCGGGTTTGGAAAAATACGGCCCCTCTCGGGTTTTTAAAGGGGTTCCTGCGGTTTGGTAAATATAGGGTTTCTGAAATTTAAAACTGCGCGCTAAATGATATTATGGGTAAATTTTGTTGTGATAGGCTTGTAGGGCAACAGTGGTGTTTTGCGATACAATTAGAACCTCTTTTTTTGCTTAGTGAGTTAGTATGACTAAAAAGGTAAAGGGGTCCATTTAAGACGTTTGACGCGGCCGCGCCCTCTACTTAAAGGGGAGGCCAAATAGTCAAAAATTTCAATATATTCTTGTGGATATAAAACAGAATTTATGAATGAATGAATGAAGCATGAATAAGTTTAAGTCCCAAAAATTTAAGCTGTATTATGATGAGTAGTAAGTATTTTTCATTGTGCGTCGGGCAGCACGGTCACGGGCCCTGTTGCTCCCTTTGACGAAAACTCTTCCCCTTAGTGGTAGCCTCCCCAAGACGAAAATAGTTTTTCCCTGGTAGGGAATGAGCCCCTATTCATTTAGGCACTTTAAAAATGATAAATAATTGTTTTATTTTTAATTAAACCTCCCGAAACAGGGGGGTACCCAATGAATTTGATATCCGCAGTAAAGGGGGTTTAAATAAGAAAGAAAAAAACATGACCCCTTTGGGAGTCAGTGTGTAGGGAAGGTACCTCATTCATAAAATTTAAAGGTTTTGGGGTAAAATTTTACACACACTTTTACAGTGTAAAAAAGTGTTGTGGGTTTTGGGGCCTTTTCTTTAAGAAATTTTTATTTGGATTCACCCCCCCTTTAAAACCCAAAAGAAAAGACCCTTTTAAATTGGGAAATATATGTATTATAAAAGTAAAAAATTTTTGAAACATTCAGGTGAATATTTGGGGCCTTTTAAAATTTCCAAAAATTGGCCGCCATAAGGGTTTAAAAAAAAATTGGAAACTTTGGTTTTAAATTTTATGTAGACCTTTTCCCTTTCATAAAACCTGAAAAAATTTTTGCAACTCCCCCACACAAACCCACAAAAATTACATAGTGGCCCTAAATATAGGGAGAAATTTTCCCTCACCCGTCCCCGGGTTCATTTTTCCCATTTTTAACTTTTTTTACCCTTTTTTGACCACTATTTTTTTTCCTTATTTTTCGTGAACACAAAAAAGAAATGGGGAAAATTTGGGGGGGTTTTAAAAACAGTGATTAAAATGAAAAGGGTGATGAAATCATTTTTAGTTACCTATCTATCATTATCCGCAGAATTGTTTCTCTGCTACTGGCCTTAATATGACTTTTAAATGCCCGGAAATCAATGTTAGTTTAAAAATTTTGGGGCCCCGAAAATGCCCCACCTCCCCCAAAGCCCGGCCTGTAAACAGGGACGCTCCATTTCGCACTCCCATAAAATAAAATTTTATGGGATATAGGGGGTGTGTGTACGTACTTTTTTGGGTTAGGGTAATTTTTATGGCAACATATGTATGGCAATTTGGGCCTGAGGGGATACCCCCCCTCACGGCGGGCTGATCCCCGCTTTGTACTTTTTTTCTCCTGCTTATGCATTTCTGTACATCCTTGTATTGTGGGGTGTGGGCCCTTTGTATGTTATTTGTAAAATTTAAACCTTTACAAATCAAATGACCCCGCTCCCCATTTAAATTTTAACTCAGTCACTTGCCGTCATCTTACAGAGGTCACACTATTCTGCGCTCGTCTGTGGGCCCCCCCGGGTGGTTGCCCAATATATTCCAATATCCCCTGTTCTGCTGTTCTGTTTTGGGACGAAAAGCATTTCTGGCTTCAATCTACAATTTTGAGTATTTATTTGACCCATACCCAAGATAATTTTAAAAAGGGACACACGCGTAAGAAAAATACACAGATAGCCCCCAAAACCTTCCGAGCCTGCCGTTCACAAGCTACCAGGGGCCCGCCAACACACCCCACCTTATTTTCATGCCACACTTACATTTTATATATACAAGACCCCCCTTTTAAAACGCTTCTTTTGGGGGCAGCTTGGTGTTTTGGTCAATTTGCCCGGGTGTTTTTTCCTTGTGTGGGTATTTTTTTTTTGGGGTAACCGTGTCCCTGATGCCCCAATGCGGGTTTCTCCCTGATCCCTCCCAAACCCAGTTTGATGCCCACTTTGCCGCCCCCTGCACGCATATCCTCTCCACCACGGCGCCATGTTCCGTTTTGATGTCTTTTTGCACCCCCCCAACGCCCACCCCCATGCTGCTTTTTGGGTGCTATGCACGCAAATGCGGCCCCGCCCGCCCCCCCCACGCCCGCCTGAGGGTCGCGTGTGGTCTCCCCACCCCCCCGTGCCGCACGCATGTGTCCTTTCAAACCCCCGGGGAGATGCACCACGAGGCGCCCACGGGGAGTCTTTTCCCTGCTTTTTCCTTTGCAACGGATTTCTTTCATCGAGGGTTATTTTTTTTTCACGTCACTAAAAAACTGTGATCGTTAAATTTTTTTGCGTTTTAATTTTTTCCCCTGTCACTCTAAAAAGTGACCTATCTCCTATGTTTTGGGGTCATTTTTCTGTGCGTGCCCTATATTTTTTGACCTTATTTGATTTCTTTTTGGGTTTACTTTTCATCTCTGCACAATGTGCTAAAATTTTTGGGCTACTTCTATTCGAGTGTTTTTTTGTGTGGGGCATTTTTTTTGGGGCAACAAAAAAATTTTTGGTGATTTTCTTTATCTCTCTGTTCTTTCCCGCGTTTTCTGACCTGCGGGGCTTTCCCCCTGCTAACCCTCCCCTTGGTGGGTACCACTTTGGTTCACCCCCCCCCCCCCCTGAAAAGGGAGGACAATGGTGTGCCCTTTCCCCGGGCCCTAAATTTTTACGGGGGCCCGGCCGCCTTCCCCGCTTTCTGAGCTCTCTCCCCCCCCCGGCCGAGTCACGGCCCGGGCTTGGGGTCAGGTTTTGGCGCCCCCCATGGCCTGTATCCCCCCCCCCCCCCCCCCCGGCGAGCCTCCCCCCCTCTCTCGCCGGGGCCCTTTCCCACATGGCCCGCCCGCGCCCCTTACACACCCCCCCTGCCATGGCTGGTCTCCCGGGGGTTTTCCCTCACCCCCTGCGGCCCAGCTTGCCCCCTGGGGGCGATGCCCTCCCGTGGCATCGGGGTCCGCCTCATCCCGCCCGCGCCCCCAACATGCCCCCACCGGACTGGGTCTCTCTACGCCCTGCCGCCCACCCCCACGCCCATCGGCGATGCCTACGGGGCCCTCGTGTCCCCCTTTTTTCCCCCCTGCGGACTACCACATGGCGCCCCCCTTTTCCTAAACTCATCTCTCCTTCTTTGGCTTGCCCTGCGCTTTCAGCTGGTGTAAAGGTTTGAAAAACCGCAGAATTTTCTATCCCCCCTCGCTTTGCTGTTTCCCTGTTTAGTTCAGCGTCTCCTATGGAAAAGGGAGGAATGTTTTTCCCTTTCATTTAATGTGTCTGTTTTTGGCCCACATGGTGTGTAAGTACTTTTAAATTTTTTGGTCAAAATTTTCCTATTTTGGGTTTATACTGTTTAAAAGACTTTAGATCGGGATTCTTAGCCCAAAATTTTCCCACTTTTGATATTGTAACTGTTTTTAAAGACCCTTTCTCCCTTCTTTGGCAAAACCCCCTGGTGTTTCGGGGGCCCTTAAAAAATATGACTTTATGACGGAAATCAATGTTAATTTTAAAAAAAATGTGGCCGACATGCCCCGCCTCCCCCAAACCCCGGTTTTAAAACATGACGCCCCATTTCGCACTCCCAAATTTTATATATATAATATATATATATATATATATTTATATATATAAAATTTTAATATATGATATAAATATAATATAAAATATATATATAAATATATTATATTATAATTTTATATATATATATATTTTATAATGCATATATATATAAATTTTTTCTATATATAATATAATATAATATAGATATATATTTTAATAATATATATATATATATTATATATATAGATATAAAATATATTATATCTATATTTATTATTTTTTAAATAAATTTTTTTTTAATATATATATAAAAATATATATAAAATTATATAAAATTAATGTTTTAAAAAAAGTCAAAATACACGTCAAAACCTAACTATTTCTTGTTTAAAATATTTATTTATTTTTAACCCAATGGATTTCCGGGGCTTTCCCGGCCACAGTCTTTTGCCCACCCCAAAAATTCATTTCCCCCCAAAGCCCAATTAATCCCCACGCTGGGGGTTTATTTCGCCCATATTAGTTTACAGTTGAAAAATATGAGGTTAAAAGGGTTAAGATAGGGTAAGTTATAATGGGAAAGGAGAAGTTTCTTTAGTTTTAATGTTGTTTTTAAAATTTCAATAGTTATTAATACATGATTTTTGTATTAAAAATTTTATTTGGGGGAAAAACCCAATTTTGGTGTGGGCGAACAGACTTTTTTCATGGGGCGAACAAACTCTAGTTTTGGGCGGACTGACATGGGGGCAAAAAGACGGGTAAACCTTAACGGGAGGGGGAAAGTTTATGCAGTATCTAAAGTATTTGTTTCTCCCCAAAACGGTCCCAAAAATTTTACAAAAAAACACATTTAAATTTACAAAAAAAATGGGTCGTTTTACCCAAAGGGAAGATCTGCCCCCCCAAAAACCGAAAGGACTAGATGAGAGTACAGGAAATCGGTATTATTTTACACTAGGGTCAGAATTCCCTACACAATTGGGAGTAGGGTTTTTTTTTTTACCTTATTTTTTAAAAAAATATTCTCTAAATGAGTTTCCGTCGCAAACATTACTTGAAGAGAAAATTTAAACATGTTATTTATGGGGAGGCGAGGACAAAGATACGTCCGCCAATTTCTTCCTCTTGTGCCTCCCTCCCCTTTCGTTCTTCCCATCCCGGGGACCTTTTGAATGCGAATTTGGCTCTAGTTACGAATTTTAAAACATGAGGTTATTTTTGGGGCCAGTGTTCCCCAACATTTTTACCTTGTGGAACCCTTGCAATAATTTATATCCAGGGAACCCCTTTCTAAAAATTCTTACAAACATTTTTAAACTTTCTTTTTTCTTTTTTAAGCTTTTTGTTCCTAAAGGAAAAAAATATAATAATTTTTTTTTGGTAAAATGGGTTTTAAACAAAATAAGTTTTCTTTTTCTTAAATTTAAAATTTACAATGCAAAATAAAATTAAAAAAAAAAATGCGAAATCAAACTATTTTTTCAAGAGACTTCATCATACGGAGGTTTTTTTTATTTACAAAAAAAAAAAACAAAACCTATATGTAAAAACAAAAAAAAAAACATTTTAAAACCCAAAATCATAACACAAACAAAAAAAAAACAGATAATAAATACTACAATTTAAATTAATTTTTTATTTAAAATGTTGAAAAAGGGATAAACTTAAAAGAAGGCAAAAATGTAAAATGAACAAAAATTTTGGGGGCAAGGGGAAAAGTTTTTTTTGAAACCAATTTAGAAACATGAAAATTTTCCTTTCCCTTTAAAGTGAAACCTGTGATTGTCTTTTTGGGACACAGATATTAATTCTTTCCCTACAAACTACTGCCCCGGGTAATAAAAGGGGGTTTACACTGGCGCCTATTTGACTCCCCCTAAAAAAAATTCCCTAAAGATTATTATACTTTCAAATGATATAACAGGTTGAAGACTTTTTCATAAAAACCAAGAATTTTCCCAGAAATGCCGTACCATAGACCACTGTTATACCTGGACTGGGGGCACGGAATATCGCCCCGTTCCCCCACAAGGAGCTGAAGTCGGGGGGCTGCTCGGAATTTATATATATATATATAAGGATCATAAGACTGGTTTAAACAGTATATATGATATCTGTAATCTTCGGAAAAGTTTGTTCTATTATATTTTTAAAAAACAGTAAAAAACGAAAGAAAACCATTAAAGAGACTATGAAGGGAAAACTGCATTTAACTTAATATTTACTACAAAAAATCTTCGCCATTTAAAAAATTTTCGGGGCACTTTTTTTTCATGAAGGGTAAACAAAAGAAAACGCAATTGTATTACTTTCCCTTGCTAATATCGTTTTTTGATAAATTAATTAGGAAACCCGCAAAAAATTAGGTTAACTAAATAAATAAAAACATCAATCGGGTTTAATTTTTCCCCATTTATGGGTTTTTTTTTAGTCAACGCTAAATTTTACACGGGACTTTAAATTATTTATCAGAAAAAAGAAAAATATAATAAATAAAAAACATCATCAATCCGGGGAAAAAAACCCCAATGATTATTTTAAATTTTTTTATTTAACGTAATTTTTGCATGTTCTAATTCCCTTTATCAGATAAAGAAAAAATAGAATGGAAAGCTAAAAAAAATTTCGCTTCTATTGATAACCCCTTCCCTGATAAAAGTTGAACGCAAAATTTTAAATGGGAAAGTTAAATGAAAATTAAGTTATGCAGTTTCCCTTTATAGTCTCGTAATGGATTTCTTTTGCGTGTTTTCTGTTTTTTATTAGATTTTTTATAGAACAAACCCTTTTCGAAGAAAGTATAAACATATATCGGGTAAACCAGTCAATATGAAAAAGTTTTATAGACCACTAATCTCCCTTTTTGGGCGCCCCGCCCGGCCCCCCATGCAGCCCCGCAATTTAAAAAAATTTTTCGGGTGAACAGTCCAGGTTTTACATGGGCTATGGCCGTAAGTGTAAGTATAGTAAATTTTTCGCATATAAAAAAAAACCCCAAAAAAATTTCAAAACAGGCATTTTTATATGATTTTCCCTTTTTTGCAGACGCTTAAATTTGTAGCCTACTGTGACGGTCATTTTTCTTCTCCTAAATCTATAATAAGTAAATGGGGCCCCAGGGTTTGGGCCCATCACCCCCTCTTTTTTCTATTTTCCCTTAATGATCTAAAATTTTAACTCAAAGCTCTTCCACTCCTACGCTCATATTCTAACCCCGCTTTTTCAAACGTCCCTTTTTTGAGAGTCAATCAACAGGAACTAATTAATAGCCAGGAGCCAAGGGCGAGCCCAAAATTTTGGTTTTGGCAAAACCCATACAAAATTTTATTTGTCAATTCAGGCTGCTTGTGGGGTTCCCCAGGAAAATTTTTAGCTTTGTTTTACAGTTTTAATTGTGGTATCACTTTAAAAAAGGGGCAGCCAAAAAATTTTAAACCCCTTTTTGGTATTGTGGGGGAGGCGTTTGACATGCAAAAAAAATATTTTTTGTATTTATTATTAAAGGGAACCTATTTGTCAAAATTTATTGTATTTTTTTCTGATAATATATTTTTGTGGGGGTTGCAGCATAAGTCCATTAAATTTTAATTTTGGGTTTCACAAGAAAACCCCTAGGGACAGTCAGGGGTACCCACAGTGTCGAGTTTCTGTTTACACAGTTTTTGAAACAGGTACAAAAGATGAAAGGGTTTTCTTGGGCAAAAATACAGTGTCCTTATATTTTTAAATTTGGGAAATTTTCAGAAAGCATAGGGGAAATTTCAGTGGCGCAGCCCCCGTGAGTTTTTTGACACGGTTTACGGTTAGGGTTTATTCCCTATTCCCCAACATCTTGGCGGGGGTTGGAAAAAAAAGGGTTGGGTGATGAATCAGGGTTTAAGACCTCCTGATTTGGGGTTTAGCTGCTGTGGATGCAAACCCCCCAGCAAAATTTCTAAAAGGGGAAAATTTCCCACAACCATGGGTGTCCAGGGTTACCACTGATCATGGAAGCTTTGATGAGGCTTTAGTGGAGGAGGGTGTGTAAATGGCTATCACAAATAAAAGAGGGGCACAGGGTTGATGAAGAAGCTTTGACTGCACATATCTAAACTTTCGGGATGCGTAGGGCGAAAGGCAGACAACTGCGAGAGTATTGTTTTACCCGTCCCGTTTATTAAAAATGGTTTAAAAGTCCCCGAAGCTCATGAAAACCTTCAGAAACAGCCGCAAAAACAGCTTTATATATTTTTTTTCGTTCTGGCATACCTACAATGAAATGGTACAGGGGCTTTTGCAGGTTTACTTCCCCGCTGAGAGGACGGGGGTTTTTCATCTGGGAGCTACCTTTACGGTGGTACCATGTTTTACGTTTTGTACCGGGGAACCCAAAAAATCACGATGGCTTCCCTGTGTACCTCATGACATATATCAACTGCCCCCAGAAGTTTTTCAAGTCTAAAAAGAGTTCCTAAAAGGGAAAACCCTGCTGTCAGTTTTTCAACCCCCCCCCTATATTGAGTCCTGAACAAACATGGCCCCCGGGAAAAATCAAACAAAAAAGGGGTTTGGGCAAAGGGGGGGGATTGTGGGCATCACCCAGAGTTTTTCCCTTTGGGCAGATGGTTCCAAAAAAGTCCCTGAACAAAGGGTTCCCAAAAACATGCCCTAAAGGAGATGTGTTTTTACCCCCAACAATTAAAGAGTTGGCCCCCCAACAAGGAAACAGGTGGGACCCGGGTGCGCGGGATGAATCGACCTCCTACTTAAAAGAAGTTTTCAAATCCGGACTTTTAACAAAACCCTTCGGGCTTTTTTGCCCTTTGGGAAAAAGGAGACTCAGCCACTCGTCAACGTCCCCTTATTTTTCAGGTGTGGTTTTTCCTCAAACTGTGGGGGAGGACGTCTGGAAGCACAAAGAAGTTTGGGGAGGGAAAAATTGAAGGGCCCTTTTTTCTAGACGCTTGACACCAAGACCAATTTAAAAAAAGTGTTTGGGGGGTGCTTGCCCCCATATGAAATAACCAACACGAAATTTTCATCAATTACAAAGAAAACGACTAATAAAACAGCCCAAAGACAATAAAGCTACTTCACTGTTTTATCGAGAAAACTTTGGCCCGGCTCCCATTATCGCCAAAAGGGCCCGAAAAGGAAACTTGAAAAAGTCCCGGGTTTTGAAATGTCGTCGTACCATTGCTCTGGGATAAATTTCCCATGGCACTCTGCGTAAAAATTTGAAAAATGAGCTGTTAGCCCGAGTTGGAGACATTCGGGAGAATTTATTGCCCGGGCACTTCCCCCAATGAAAAGCCCCCTCCTAATGCAGAGGATAATTTTCTCTACATGTCCCCTGGCCAAAGAGGGGCATGTAAAAAACCCAAAGTCTTCCTAGATCTACCATGACAGGCGACACGACAAATTATTTTTATGCCCCTCATGCTTCATCGACCACCCGCAGACCCTCGGCGTCACCAATGTTGCAGGTTTTGTGTTTTACACTTTTACAGTGCTATGACGCGGTTTTTCAAACTGTGGTTTTTTGAACTTGGGTGAAGAACATTTCATTCGCCTTAGGGAGTTCCCTTTTAAAATTCCCCTCCATGATATAGTGTCTGCCAAGGTCCAAAAATATGCAGGCACACCAGCACTACTTTCCCTTACAGGTTGTGACTCCCCCTAGTGCACGGGTGGTATCCGGGGAAAGGGAGCTTTGAGAAAAATGCAAAAGGCTGAGAAACACCTAAAAAACATCTCTCAGCTGGGGGATGCCCCTTCCACCCCTTGAGGGTTACTGTCCGCCCCATGCGACAAGTACGTGTGTTTTCGGGACACCAAAATCAGAGGATCAGACGACAAAGCAGATGCAAATTGTTTTCTGGATTTTCTGGCCCAAAACGCAGAAAAGTGAAAGCTTTTCCCCCCTACATCGGGCAGTCTCCATTTGCCATACAACGAGCAAATTTCAGGCATGCCCGGGGAAAGAGGTCACTGCATGCACAGCAAAACATGCCGGAGCCAGATGGGCATGTCTGGGAGTCAACAGAGATGGTGCTCAGCCCTTGTTATGTCCAAAAAGACCGGCTCCTGTAGGAAATTTTGGGAAATTTAAACACATAAAAGGGCGGGGGGTTGGAAGTCCGCATGCCAGCAAAAAAACGTTTGCTCCCCAAAACGTGCAATATGCCATGCACAGAAGCCTGGTAGCACTGGGAAACTTGGAATTCTTTCCTTTTTTATTTTTTTCCCCCTTCCTACGACTTAAATTTTTTTTTAAGGGAAAATTTAAAAAAGACACCTCCCGAACCCAAAATTTGGCCCCCCCCCGTACTATATTATGTTCCCTTTTTTTTTGGGGCTTAAATTTTTTGGGACTGGGAATTAAGAGGGCTTTGTGGTTTTCCCCTTTTTTTTGGGGAGCTTGGCCAGTCCTTTTTGATGTAAAAAAAAAAAAAAAAAAAAAAAATATTATCATTATCTCGGGAAACCCCCAAAAGGGCCTCTCCCCCGGAAAACCCCAGGGGGCCGGGGGTCCCCCGGGTTGGAAAAAACGCTGGGTTAGTTATTCAAAAAGGGGGGGTTTGGTTTTAGTTTTTTCATATCTCCTATAAAACTCCTTCCCATTAAAAAAATCTTTTATCTTTAGAAAAAGTGGGTTTGCGACGGAAAATCCTTTGAGAGAAAAGGTTTTTCAGAATCTTTTTAAGGGAAACCGAAAACCATACTTTTCCCAAATTTTGTAGGGAATTTGGTAATAGCGTAAAAAAATTTTCCCGTTTCCCACGAGAAACAATTAAAAACCCGGGTTTCAGGGCAAATTTTTACACAAATTGTTTCTCACCCCAAAAAGGGGTTTTTTTTCACCAAAAAGTTGTTTTTGTTACGAAAAACCCTAGTCCGTTTCTACACTCAGTGAGAGTCGAAAGGGGGTTTTCCCTACTGACAAACCCTTTTTCGTTGTTGTTTCTAACATTGTTTTTAATAGGTTTTTGCAATTTGTAATAGGTTTTTAGTATGTTTTACGCCTAAAGTCCCGTACCAGATTAATTTCGAGCGAGCGCGAAAACGCTCACGAGTTTTTTCACTGGGTAGGGATTTTTTTCACATATAAACCCGGGCCCACCCGACCCACCATCACGCTTTTAGGAGCTTGTATCTTTGGGGAAACCCCTTCCCATTGGCAAGCGGGCTTTTGCCATCTGAAAAATTCGCCATTCCAAACCCTTTTTTTGTGCTTGGGCTTTTTGTCTCACGTGAGGGGGCCCGCAGGCGCGTGGGCGTGCCGCATGAGGGGTGTCAGACAAAAGTTTAAACTTGTATAGTTGGGAAAGGCTGTACCGACTAAAATTTTAAATTTGGTCAGCCCTAAAAAGGAAAAGGGAAAAAAGGAGTTTAGAGCGCGCCCAAAATTTTCCCTTTCTCTCGGGTTTTTTACGGGCCGCCCCGTCCTTCGCCGATTAAAGGGGTCTTATGGTAAAAAATGGTTTTTCTATTTGATTTTTTTCAAAAAAAATTCATAAGAAGCATGCTTTTGAAATTTGGGTTCCCAAATTTAAATACTAGAGCTACGGGAAAGACACGAAACGAGCTAAGTGTGTTGTGTGTGTGTGTGTGTGTGTGCGTGTGTGTGTGGGGGTTGTGTGTCCCTTTTTGTGAGTGTGTGTGTCGCGTGCGTAGGGGTTCGTGTTTTTGGGGGTGATTTTTTGTGGTCCGTTTGTGTGCGCGGTGTGTCCCCTTTTTTGTGTGAGTGTGTTTTGCGGGGTGTGGTGTGTTGTGCGGGGTTTTGTGTGCGTTTTGGGTTTTGTGTTTTGGGGTTTGAATTCTAATTACTCCCCCAAAAACGGCTAACGGGACGTCAGCCTGGAAAGGGTTGACTGTTGACGAAAGTCGTGAAGACGCGCACCCGTGGTAATCACACGGATAACATGTTATCTAACTAGCACCCCGAGGTGCACTTTGACAGTGACGCAAGGACAGCAACAACCGGATTGGACGTTCGCATCACCATGTTGTCTAATATATATGACTACTACTACAAACATAATACCATGGGTCCGAAGGTCCTTCAAGCCTCGTCTAATAGATAGAGTAGCGTGTGTCTGTCTGTCTGTCTGTCTGTTTTGGGTAGCCGAAACTGTAAATTCAATTTTGATGAGAGTTGGCTCAAAAATCGGAAATAAATCGTAGGTGGTAGGCGGCTTGGTCCCATGTCGATTGAATCTTTTTGAAGGGTGGTTTTGGGCTGAAAACACTTTTAGGAGTATTAGATTACCGGAAAAAACTCTGCGGTTACGTCGTACCGCATTTCACTAAATCTGTAGACTCATGGTCTTACCGTGTGTGTGTATGTGTGTGTGCATGCATGCATGTGTGTGTGTGCGTGTGCATGTGTGTGTGCGCATGTGTGTGTGCGCATGTGTGTGTGCGCATGTGTGTGTGTGTGTGTGTGTGTGTGTGTGCGCATGTGTGTGTGTGTGCGCATGTGTGTGTGTGTGGTCGATATTCTAATATACTCAACGCACGGCCAACTCTAGTCGCCGTCAAGTTGGTGTGCTGATGCCTGTCGAAGTGTAAGCGCCCTGTGGATACCGGAACGTGGTCTACCCCGAGGCACTTTGACCAGTGCCCAACGACAGCAACAACACGATTGAAGTTTGTACTTACATTGTTGTCTAATATATACTACTAATAGTACAGCAGATATGTGAATTATTTGGCTGAATTGTGACTTTGATGATAGAAGCATGAAACTTGGTACACAGTTAGGGCATGCCTATGGAAAGATATTTGGCTATAGGGACATTGGCGAATTGCCCTGTGACGCATTGGTGGCCATTTTCCAAGATGGCCGCCATCCGCTGTTATAGTCCCTCTGAAATGCTAGCTAAACTCCATTGTAGTGATAGGAGAACTGATTTATTGGTATTGTGTAAATTTTATCAATAGTTTCTATAAGTCAACTATGGTTGATAATGCCCTATATCCTTATTCGATTATCATAAAGCACTATCTGTGTAATTTTAGTAGGGGCGTTATAAGAAAAATTAGTGTAACATATCGTTGTTTTGGCTTCAGTGTGTGTGAACAGTGTAACGATGGAGAAAATCTACAAGGTGGTGGACCTTGTACAGCCTGGTACATCAACACATAGTCTAACAACAGACTGGGCATAGTGTATTCATCAGTGCCAGAA
>JACEEZ010023296.1:16237-49937 GCA_016584305.1 Chionoecetes opilio
GACCGGAAAAACATTGTTCTTCTCCTAAATCTATAAAAAGTGGTGTTCCCCGGGGTTTTCTGTCCTATCACCCACTCTTTTTCTATTATTCATTAATGACTTCAAATCTAACTAAAAGCCCTATCCCTCCTTCGCTGATGATTTACCCTGCATTTTTAAAACGTCGTTTATTGACGCCCAAAAATCAACAAGACTAGTGATTTACGGAGAATGCCCCGAGTGCCTAACTTCTGATTTTTTTAAAATTTTCTGTTTGGGGCAAAGCAAACCTTTTTTTGGGTTAATGCCTAAAAAACTAAATTTCTTCAACTATCACCGACAAAAAACTACCCCCTCTTCTTCAATGAAACCAAAAACTGTCTCCTTCTTCTACAAAGAATATTCTGGACTTCCTTTATAAAATCTAAACTGGAAATCTCACATCTCATCTCTTGCAAAAACACTTCTAAAAATTAGGTGCCCTTGGCGTCTGCGTCCTTTTTTTTTTTCTCCCCCCCAATTGCTTGCTCCTACAGGGGCCTTATCCGCCCTGTAGGAGTATGTCTCACATGTTTCGGGAGGACCCACTCATCAGCACTCCAAACGGGGTTGAGTCAAAGGCTCTTCGTCTCATCAACCCCCTTCCTCTGATGACGTCTTAAATTTTAACACCGCCGCAATGTTGTTCTCTTGCTCCCCCTTCTACCGTTATTTTCATGCTCACTGCTCTTCTAAACTTGAAACTGCTCCCTTTCCCCCCCCTCCCCGGGGCCTCGCTGCCAAGATTTTTCTACTCTTCTCATCCTATTCTGTCCATTTTCCTAATGCAAGGTTAATCAGTATCTTTACTCTTTCCCCCCTTTCACGGGTAAACTCTTACTCCTTTCCTTTTTTCTATTTTTTCCACTTTCCTATGACCATTTTTTCAAAAAAAGTAAAAAGACACCTCCCGAACTAAAATGGCTCCCCCGCTTTTTTATTTTATTCTCTTACTGCTTCTTTATAGGGACTGGCAACTAAGCGGGCTATGGGTTACCCATTTTTATTGTGCCCTTGGCCAGTTCCTTGTGATATAAAAGAAAAGAAAAAAAAAAATAATAATAATAATAATGTAGCAGTGACCGAGTGTTCAAGGCTAGGTGTTATTCCAGAAACGCTCGGTGTGTGCCAAGGATCACCTACTCATGTCTTTTATTCAATTTTACTGTATATACTTGATCAAGATGGTGAAGGGAGAGGCAGGCCTGGATAGGTTTCTATCCTGGCTTCACGTTTAGTACTAATGGATGATACAGTGTTGATAGCGACTACGGGGAAAACATGTTAAATAAAATCAGGTTTATGAAGTCGTATGCGTGAATATGGCATAAAATCAATCAATAGAAAACAAACAAAATTTTGTAGTAATGACCCACCCTTACTACGTCACGCGGTTTGTTTTACCGCGGGCATTGTGGGGATAAGTCTGGGTCGCCGCTGGTGGGCTACAAGGTGAAACTACGACGATTTGAAGAATATTCGTGTTGTTTGCGTGAATTGATATTCCAAGGTGCTGATATTACTTGCTCTGTTGCTCTCTGACAAACACTACAGAAGACCTGAGGTAATGGCTTGATTTGCGAGGCTTCTAACCAGGAAAACGAGTCATAAACAGAGCCTCGTCAACAGGTAAAGCAAGTGGTAGGTATTACTATTGTGTCTCTATCCACTTTACTCACCTCTAAATGAGACTCTGCTGTGACTGGTTTCTTGTTTAGAAGCCTGTGCACATCAGTCCATCACCTCATGTCTTCTTTAGTGGAGTCACGCGAGAACAGAGCACGGAAATATAGCACCTGGAATATCAATTTCTCCAAAAACAACTCGAAATGTTTTCTTGTCTTAGTATTTCATCTTTGTAGGTTGTCTATAGGATGTCTGGGCGATTCGAGCGAATACTTTTCGGAGCTCAAGACGATTCGAGCGATACTTTTTCGAGCGGGGCGATTCGAGCGAATACTTTTTTCGGCGGAGGACCAACCTTAGTTTTCCCTGAATAGTTTTTGATGTGTTGGATGAATCTGGCAACTTTGCTTTTGTGAGAAATAAATTTTTGTTTAAAAGGTGTGGGGGATCCCCTCCCGCAACCCTTGCTCATGCTTTCTCCTGCCGTATTTGATATTTTTCTTTTTGTTGTTGATATTATCTAGTTACTAACCGAACCCAACTCTAACCCTAACCTAACCTAGTCTCAATATAACCTAACCTTAACCTTTTCTGGCTTGCAATAACGGTAAATTTATACGTTATAATAGACGTTCTAATGCACTCCATTTTTTCTTTTACACCAACGTTTCACACCCACACACCACACACACACACACCACACACACACACGCCCACACACACACACACACACAACACACACACACACCACACACACCACACACAAAGGCTTACAGCTAGGCGTCATGTTTCTATACATACTACGGCAGGAATTCCAGGTAAGGGAGTGTAGGTCAGTCAGGTTCTCCCATCGGTTATCCCCTTCCCATCTGCCATGACTACATAGGAGGGCAGCTAGATCTCCTCACCTACGTAATTTTACTTTTATTGTTTTCATTATTATTGATGCTTTATTACAATCTCTTTAAATTACTGCCTAGGTACTATTTCATTGCCATTATATATAATCATCATAACCAGTATATTACAGGAAGTCACGTGTAGGGCTCACGGCTCGTGTAGCCTCTCTGCACGCACACACACACGCAAGCACACGCAACACACACACACCTGCGCGCGCACACGCTCATACCACACGCAAACACCACACACACACACACACACCACACACACACAACACACACACCACACACACACACCTACAAGCACGCACACATCACAACACCACCACACCAAATCTTCTCGACGTTTTCAATTCTAGATTGGAAATAACTAAACCTTAACCGATGTTTCCAAACAAGTTTCCTAGTGTGACGGGACAGAGGAAGGTGGGTGGGTGCCGTCATGACACTCCAGGTAGAGAGTGTGAGAGTCAGGTCAGGTACCCTTCTTTTTGATGTGTATTGTGTGTGTTGTGCTTACCTGCCTTGACCCTCACTACCCTCCTAAATGAAATGTCCTGACGCACCAAGGGCAGGATTGCCAGGCCGCGGGTTTACCAGCCCATTGGGCTCTTTTTAGAAAAGGTTGGGGGAGAAAAACGATGAGTCGCCGGTTTTGTCGGTTTTTGTGGCCTGTTTTTTACTTGCGTTGCGGATTTTTGGGTTGATTTGTCTTCGAAGCACATGACCATTTGCACCCGTTCATCATAATCCTCAAGGAGGATTATCACACAATTATAGTCAGAAAGGATTATCACGACTGAGACGTTGGACCTGATTAGGACATCAGCCGTGCCTCTCACGGAGGTCACGTATCCTACTGACCTCCCTAGTAGTACCAGCAGCTATGTGATTAATTTGGCTGAATTGCTAGACTTTGATGATAGAAGCAATAAAACCTGGTACACAGTTAGGGCATGCCTATGGGATGATATTTGGCTATAGTGCCATTGTCCGATTTGCCCTGTGACGGCAATTTGGTGGCCTTTTCCAAGACCGGCCGCCATCCGCTGTTAGAGTCCCTCTGAATGTTATCTAAAATCCATTGTGGTTTAAGAAACTGATTATTGTTATTATGTACATCTAATCAATAGTTTATATAAGTCAACTATGGTTTGATAATGCCCTATATCCTGTATTCGTTATCATACAAGTACTATCTGTGTTTTTTAATAGGGCGTTATAAGAAACTTGGTGTAACATATCGTTTTTTTGGCTTTCAGGTGTGAAACCGTGTAACGATGGAGAAAATCTACAAGGTGGTGGACCCTGTACAGCCTGGTAAAATAAACACATAGTCTAACAACAGACTGGGGGCAAGTGTTTTCCCTCTGCCAGGAAGAAACATCGGAGGTGCTTCACTGTCCAGCTGAGGCCAGACGTGGCACACACGGAGTTTGGTTATAAGACAATTGCTGCCCTTCTTGTGGCTTTCAGTAGGATTGGTTGTTTGCCACGAACTCTAAATCCATCACGCCTTGTTTGCCGGTGAGGGCATTGAGGCAACACTACAGCATTACAAAGTCAAGTGGCACGACCCATGTCGACTTCGGTATAACAAAACAAAACTACAGCGTGCAGAGAATAAGAAGAGACCCATAAATATGAATGCAGAGACTATAAGAAGTTCAACCCGTCAAAGTTTGGGTAAGAACAAATATTTCCATTGGAACATGCTTCTTCTGTGGCAAACCTGCACCAGCTGGAGGGTCATTGTGCAAAGCATCAACATTGGGATTGATGCCCGTGTCCGACAATGTGGCTTAAAATTGCAGGACAGAAACTACTTGCAAAATTGAGTAAAGGGAGACCTAGTTGCACAAGATGTGCAATACCATGTACAGTGCCTGGTTCATTATACAATAGAGGGAAAAGAAACAAGAACATCTGAAGAGTCTGATGTGGACACCGTGAAACCATGGCATTGCATTTGCTGAACTGGGATCCTATATTGAAGATGCCCGTAACGATGCTGTAGTTGCAACCGGGCTTCAACTCAAAGACCTGGTGAACCTGTACAGCATTAGACTTAAGTTACTTGGGGTTGAGGTAGTAGGACGCATCCACTCACCAAGTTCAAAAAACAGAATATTGGGCTATTTTTCCCGATTTGGCAGCTCATAAGCAAGGCAGAGATGTGGTCCTCATTGCCAAAGAAGATGTTGGATCCGCATTTATCAAAGCATGCGGCCCGATGCTGACTTGACGCTGTTTTATCTTGCCAGGGGGCTGCCAAAAATAGTGAGGAGAGACATCTTCAAAATGAAAAACCCCAAATTTAGTAGTTCATTTGAACCCAGATGTCAGGAAGATTCTGTGCCAGTTTCTCTTGTGGCATTGTTGGGATGGTGTTGAATGGACCAAACATCAAAGCACAGTCAAGTTCCTCAGCAGTGCCACAACCAGTTCTCACCATTTCGCAGCTACTGATGCACAAAAGCTTGGTAAGGCATCGAGAAATCGGACTACAAGTACAACCAGGCACAGCCAGGAACGGGAAACACCTTTGCCTATCTACCTACACACTAAGAAAAAAGGTGCAAAAAGTGTGACACATTTTGCACCTTCAATAAGGTGCAAAGTTAAACCATAAGGTACATAGTTTGCACCTCTTAAGGTACAACCCCCGTAAAAGTTGCAATTTTTGCACCCTTATGGGTGAAAACTTGTGCTCCCTTATTGAAGGTGCAAATCTGGGGACACTTTTGCACCATTTTTCTTAGTGTGACAGGCGTGATGATGCGCACAAAAACTCGAAAGGGGCGAACTTGTGGACAATCTGTATGAGCTGGGCCTGAGCATTTCATATGACCGTGTGTTGGACATTTCAAATGAGCTAGCCAACAAGATCTGTCATCACTACAGTATAGAGAAAGCTGTATGTCCTCCTAAGCTTGAAAGGTGGTCTCTTCCACAACAGCTGCAGTTGACAACATTGACCATAACCCCAGCTCTACTATTGCACACGACTCATTCCTGGAACTGGTATATCTCTGTTTTTAACACCCAGACAGTAAATTCAGTAGAGATGATCGGGCAATTGTCGCCACACATGGTGCTAGTGATACTAAGGGACGATGCACGCCTGCCCAAGGCCCACACTAGTATCGCACCTGCTCCTATTGTCAGACAAGATCCACCAATACCAAAGCAAGAAGGTCCGAACAAAGCCGACTGTCAGCTCATACCACAAGCCATTCAGAAAGAATATGTGTACGTTTAAATTAAGTTAGTAATCTTTTTATGATATAGTATTTTGATAATCTATCATCATTAGAATTACATTTTATCAAAAAAATTATCATTAGAATTACTTATTTTAATGATGCTAGTATTTTGATATACATGTAATTCTAATGATGATAGTATTCTAATAAACATGTAATTTTAATGATGATAATATTTTGATAGTCATTAATTCTAATGATTCTTTTCACAGGTGGCTGGAGCATTTGCGGCATGTACTGGACACTGACGCCTTGCATGGGAATGAAATTATCTCCTGGGCTGCATACCATACCAGCAATCAAGAAGCACCACTAGAAGACAAGCGATTTGACTCTCACTTCCTTACTTCCTCTCTTCCACGGCCAGCCAAATCAGTAGCCATGCCATGCCATGCCATGGATGTTGTGAAGACAGCGGTTGAAGTCCTTAATCCTGGTCAGGTGCCAATCATCACATGTGACAGCCACTGTACACGCTTGCAAAGCAGGCCCAGTGGAGCTGGCCAACAAGTCACGGAGAAGATCACTTTGTTGTGATGTTTGGTGGGCTACATATACAGATGGCAGCTCTCAGGACACTGGGAGATCTTCTGGAAGGCAGCGGGTGGACAGGAGCACTCGTTCAGGCTGGAGTTGCCACACCTGGAACAGCGGAATCATTTCTGAAAGCATCCCATGTGACACGAACTAGAAGGGCTCATCAAGTCACAGCCGGTAGTCTGTATCTATTTATGAAGAAGGCATACACAGAGTACAGCAAAGTTTTAAATGATGAACACAATATGATGTCAGTGGTAGATTGGGCTACTGAAAGAGCTGATGCGTCTCCCAATTCCAATTCTGGTTCATCTTCCTGCAGCTGGAGCTGGAAGTGATGATCCTTGTATGAGCAATACGAGAAGGTGACTTCCAATTGTATGTGGAGGCCTTGACCAATATTGTTCCTTGGTTCTTCGCTTTGGACCATACACACTACGCCAGATGGATACCAGTCCCACCTGCGTGACATGGTATCACTGAAAGCGTGTCATCCTAATGTCTATGCCGAGTTCCTTAAGGGCAAGTTTGTCGTGAAGAAGTCAAAACGTGTATTTTCTGCTAATACTATTGACCAGGCCCACGAACAGAATAATGCTTCTGTGAAAGGTGATGGTGGGGCTGTGAGCCTAACAGAGAATCCAGCAGCTTTGCGTCGCTGGATGGTATATGGTCCCGAATGGCTCTTTTGATTGGAGAATTCCAGGGTTTAACTGAGAATAGGCAGTACACAGAGGGACGTTCACCATAAACAAAGAAGCACGTACAGATGGCATTTGCAAAAAAATATAAAGTCCTTGACTGGTACGATAGTAGAGAGGGGAAAACCCCTTTTCTGCGACAATGGTTGCGATCTTCTTGTACTGGACAGTAGTGTAATGCCGGAAAATTCCATGAGTAGTGATGGAAATTTCCATCACACGATTTCCGATTTTATATGCCCTATGAAAGGAAAGAAAAGGTTTCAATAACCATAGGTTTAGTCTAGACTCAGTGTTGCCTAAATTCAGTATATAGGTGAAACAGGTTATTTATTAAAGATAAGGCCATTAAAATTTATTTCATTTCTCGTATTATCTATCTTTCGCTCGTATGCTTCTCTCTCTCTCTTGCATTTCCTATCTCCCCCCCTCCATCCCTTCCCCCCCCCCCCCCAAACCCAGAGCCACGAGGTATAATATGTGAGACATTAACTTCGCGATTCCCAAATAACTTGTAGACTCAAGACTTCTTATTCCCCCCTTACCCTCCTGGCTGATCGAATAACATTCTTAGATTCTGAGCATCCTTAAAAAAGAGGAAAATTGTTTTTTGGGTTTCGCATTTAATTGAAATAAATTAGTAGAGTCTTCGCTTAAATTAAGAGTCAGCCAAGATTCATCACCTTCAAAATACCCTACCACTGTGAAAAAACGCTTCGTACGGTCGTTCTGGATTAAGTTTAATACCCTCCCAGTTGATTATATTTATTAATTAAATATTTCTTCATCAAATTAAGAGAATTGTGTTTTTAGTTACTCCATTCGTAGGTATATTTGCTTCCCCAGCTAATAAGAACCATTCGACACTTCGTGTCCTCTTTGATGAAGACTCTGGTGAGTATTTGAACATTCGTTAATTCCCGCGTTTAGCTGTCCCCAGTCCTCCATGACGAGCCATGCGAAGGCATTCGCTTCTTCCCCGTCTCCCAGGTAAGGTGTTTTTCGTTCTCGTCTCCTCATTTACTTTTTCTTGTGATGTGTATCTTAACCAGTGTAGTCTCCTCTCCCCCCCCCGCCTAGCAAAATGGATTCGCTTCATCCCCGTCCCCAGGCAAGCGTGTGGACTTTTCAAAGTGGAAACACATATTCCCACATGGTCATATTTGCACAAACATTATCAGTACTCCCACACTTGACTCCTCTATATTTCCATGTCTAAGTTAGATGATTATTCTGTATAGGGGTTTGGGTGTAGGCCTATGAATATAGTCCCGTGTGGAAGGTTATGCTCTTTAGAGACTTCCCTCCCGTGATAACCCATAAAAATGCATAAAGGCGTTTTCCCGCGGGGATTTTTGGTTGCAACCGGAAAATTTTCGGTTGCAAACGGTCACAACAACAACAACAAATGTTTGCGGGTTGGGCCCAAACATCTTCCTGGATGGTTGAACAGGGATCGAAATTTGAGCACCCAAAATTTTTCTGTTGCAATCAGGATCCCCGTAGAAACGCCTTAAGTTTTAAGGATGAGGAACCTTCTTGTTAAATAATCAAATGAGTTTAAAATAGGAATTTTTCTTGCAAACCCAGGTGACTTATTCTTTTGCTGTGGAATACTTATTCACGTTTCCGAAAAAGTTTCAGACTTACTCGGTATACTAAAAGTATCCCCACGACTACCGTAATCTTTTATTTTAAATCGTGTTCAAGGGGTAGACCATAGGAATCCGCTTGGGTGGTGGCAGCATTTCTCTTCTAAATAAAATATTTTCCCTCGTATAAGCTATAACTAACAAATACTTCTTTCAGTAGAGAATTAATCTTAATTAATTTAATTCCAACCCACAGTTGTTAAACGCTTAAAAAACCTGGCAAACACAGTAGAAACATTGTAGATGCAGCTGTGGCAGACACGGTCGCCAGATCAAGGGGCCTTGGAGTCAAAAAGTATGAATCTTATGTTAAAGAGAGACTTGTCAACCAAACAATGCCCATCTCAGATCCTATCCAGCTGAAACAAACTCCATCTCTTCAGTCGGCCTCGAATCAGAGAGAAGTCAGACAAACAGCTAAAGTTATCATCTCTGAAGAATGACTGCTCACTCTTCTCTAGGATTGTACACTGCCTCCCAAATACGCAATAGTGATCTGTACGAGTTCTTCCAGCACGAAATCAGGCCTGGCCACCAACACTGTAACAGATGGGGTTTTCATGAGAACCGGAACGACGAGTGACTTGTTATCCTGCTTGGAAGAGTTTACTACTGTGAAAGAGAATGTCTCCAGCCCTACAGTGGAGGTCACCATCCTTGATGAGCTGCCATCGTCAACATGCTGCGACCTGGGACTGAAAAGACGTTCCAGGATTATGCCATGATATTTTCATGCCGTACTCACTTCACAGCTTCAGCAAGTAACCAGATTAGACATTATCTGGGATGTATACAGACCCTCAAAGTTTGAAGGCTGGCACCCGTAGCAAGAGAGGAAAGTGATTTAGGATGACGCGTCGACCATCAAGTGCAGTTCCTAGAAAATGGCAGGAGTTCCTACGCATCAGTGACAATAAGACTGAGTGTTTTCCCTTCTTGGCAAAGAATGTTGCAGGCATGGACACTGACAAACAGGTCATCACCACACACCATACTGATGTACTTTGCATAAATCGCCAAGATGTTTTGGTCTAGCTCCATGCACCCATGAAGAGGCCGACACTCGCATTATGCTCCTCCTAGAAGATGCTGTTGGGAAAGAGCATAACAAAGTGTCCAACGCACAGTTGACACAGACGTTGTAGTTCTGGCCATAAATTCAGCCCAGCGCCTCGACATCTCTAAAATGTGGATTGCCTTTGGTGCTGGAAAAGAGCTTCAAGTTCATCGCCGCTCATGAGATAGCCAAAGCACTTGGTCCTGATGGGTGGGGTTGCATTGCCAATTTTCCATGCCTTCACTGGGTGCGACACGGTGTCCTGTTTTGCAGGCAGGGGCAAGAGGACCGCATGGGCCACATGGAACACATATGGAAATGTCACTCCACTTCTGTGCTTTGGCTGCTAGACCAAGCCCACAGCCAATAGAAGAATGGCTGGGGCCACTGGAACGATTTGTGGTCCTGTTATATGATCGTACCAGTAGTCAGGAGTGTCAACAAGGCAAGGAAGGAACTGTTCACCCAGAAAGGCAGAGTAATACATGGTCTCCCTCCTACACAGGCTGCACTCATCCAGCACATCAAGAGGGTTGCCCCACCAGGCTGGTCACTGCTGGGTACAGATGATGATCGCAGCTCCAGAGATTCCCCTCTCCAAGGAATGGGGGTGGAACAAGGTCCAGGATGGTACGAAATATGCTGGAACAACCCTACCAGAAGCCACGAAAGCTTGTAGGGAAAATCATACGTTGTGGTTCCAAGAAGGGCTGCAGAAACACTGCAATTGTCGGAACGCTGCTCTGCAGTTCACTGCACTTTGTGTCTGCGGTAGACTTTGCAAATGATGATTTTCTAGAAAGGGCTATATTTGGAAATTTTCTACCATACTAGACGTATATAAACTATTGATAAAATGTACATAATACCAATAAATCAGTTCTACTATCACTACAATAGAGTTTAGCTAACATTTCAGAGGGGCTATAACAGCTGATGGCGGCCATTTTGGAAAATGGCCGCCAATTGCGTCACAGGGCAAATCACCGATGGCCCTATAGCCAAATTTATCTTCCCCTATGCATGCCCTAACTGTATACAAAGTGTCATGCTTTTATCATTAAAATCACAATGTATTCACATATCTGCATTACTATAATACAAATATCAATACATGGGTCCGAAGGGCCCACAAGCATTGTTTATTTTTAAAGGTGAATCTTCTCTCAAACCTTTGCTAAAAATTCCACTCTGGTTGATGAATGGGCTTGTTTCCTCTTTCTCCTCCACCCTCTGACATATTGTACCTGTTATTCAGATCCTTCGTAATTATGTTTGCTTTGCCCTCTCTGGCCTAGTATAGATCCTCGGACGGCTTACGGGCCTGACGGAGTCCCTCCTACTGTTCTCAAAAACTGTGCTTTTGTGCCCGCACCCTGCCTGGTCAAACTTTTCCGTCTTTGTCTATCTACTTCCACCTTCCTTCTTGCGGGAAGTTTGCTCCATCCAACCTGTTCCAAGAAGGGTGACCGTTCTAATCCTTCAACTACCGTCCTAAGCTTTAAATCCTTTTTTTCAAAGCTTTTGAATCTATTTTTTAATAAAGATTGTATGCATCTTTCTGCTCAAATTTTCTATCTGACGTCAGTACGGTTTCCGAAAAGGGGATCTCTGGCGATCTTCTAGCTTTACTAACTGAATTTTGGGTTCCTCCTTTAGGGGTTTCGGTAAAACTTTGTTTTTGCCCTCGACATATCAAGACTTTTGATGAGTCGGGCACAAATTTTTAAATTAAACCAACTCCCCTCTTTCGGTTTCTATCCTTCTCTCGAAACCTTCATCTTAATTTTTCCTTTCAAACCGATATATTGCGCACTGTAGACGGACATTTTCTTCTCCTAGTTCATCAATCGGGGGTGCTCCTCAGGGTTCTGTCCTATCCCCCCTCACTTTCTTTTATTCTTTAAATGATCTTCTAAGTCAAACCAAAGCCACCCAATTTAGGGTACCCCGTAGGCCAATAAAAAAGGAAATATAATTTTTCGAATTTGGCGGGGTGTTTTCTTTTTAAAAAATTGAATTTTAAGGGTGTTTGCCCGCTTCAACTTTTTGTTTGAGCATTTTCTTGCTATGAAAAAAGGTTTTTATTTTTATATAAAACATAGCTTGGGCCCCCGCTAAAGAAAACGGCTTCATTTGCATCTTCATAAATTCTTGATGTCTTTTTCGGATGGTTCTCCTTGTAAACCAAGTGGGTCGAAGCCGCAACTAGACGAGCTCAAACCAAGTTGGCCCCCTTTTTTGGCGGTGGACGAAGTTTGGGGAGAGTGAGGCCTACGTATCGCGGCGTGATAAAAGGGGGGAATCCTTCCCCCCCAAAACTCAGGGGGCATCCGGGGGGTTTTAAAAGCGGGGTACCCAATGAGAGACATTGCGAATGTCGCCCCCCCATGGTGCTTGCCCAGTGGAAGAACAAAAGCCCCATTTTTGCACCTTAGGGGTTTTTATGTTCCCCTTTTTTAGTATGGTTATTTTACTGAAAAGGGGTTCATCCTTTTTTGATAGGGTTTTACTAACCTGAAAAGGGGTGATTGCTGGTGACGCCCTCTTGAGGGCTGGTAACTTGTTTCGTTGCCCAGAGAATCGTCAAAAAAAGGGGTAGTATGGCTAAACGGGTCGAAGCGATTCTTATTTTTTAATTTATAAGTATTCTTTAGCGCCAAGGATTCAGTAAGCAAAAACTACAAAATTATATATTATATATATTTATTATATTTTTTTTTTAATAATTATTTTTTTTTAAATATATTTAAAAATATTTTATTATATAATTTATATTTATTTTATATTTTATATATATTTTTAAAAAAAATTATATATATATATATATAATTTATAAATATTATATATTTTTAAAACCTTTGAGATTTATACATTAATAATGTCACCCCCTCTTTAAAGTAGCCCCAATGAAACTGTGTCTAATGACAGAGCCGGGAAAAAGTTAATGACGGGGGAAAAGGGTACTCCCCCCCCCCGGGTGTGGGGTCACACAGACCCCCCGGAATTGTGAGTGAGTAGGACGCAAGGCAAACGGTCTCCTCTCTTTCTCTGTTTTCTGTCCGTCTCCCCCGGCCAGTTCGCTTTAAAAAGGGAAGGGGGGGCCGGAACTGCAGGTTTTCCCGCTGGACAGTCTCTCAGGCCTGTTGCATCTCGTCAGCGTAAACCCCCTTGGGGCAGAGGCTGGATGATAACACACTGCTTGTGGTTTTTTCTGGACCAGGGGCGAGGTGTGTCTACGTGTTCATCAAGACCCGGGTTTTGACTGCCCCACGTCATTTTTGGGCCATGCGTGATACTTCGCCAACATAACCTCATCAAAAGGTGTCAGCACTCGCATCCCTGGGCGCCAGTACAGACACACAGACATCGGCACCCTTTTCTTAAAAGATTTTAGTTTAAACCCCTACAAAATATATAACCATACCTAATATGCTTCCCTTAAAAACAATGCGCCCCCTCGCATTTATAAAGACATATATACCTAACTGGTTTCATCGTTGGTATTATACCGATTCTCAGGTTCCCACTCCTTACAAATACTAAAAAAGGTGAGGGTTTACATACAAAAAGAAAAGGGGAATTTTTTGGTAAACAGGAGTTTTTAAAAAAAGACAGTGCATTTAAAGGGTCTCAAACTGGAAAAATACTTTAAAACAAAACCTAACATGGTTTATTAGAATAAAAATGAATAAAAGTCTGTTAAAAATGTGTTAATTTTCCCTGCAAAATTAAAAAGTGCTTTTGCCAAAACTTACCGCGTAGTCACTTAATAAACGAGTGTGGAGTAAAGAAAAAACACAGAGGCCTGAGCACTGAGTATAGCATTTGGGAGTATTTATTATTATTTTTTATTTTTTAAAAAATGCTTTTTAAATTAAGGGGTAGATAGGGTTGTAATGCTAAAAAAACTGCTCCGGTCGGTCCTAAAAATTTTCACAACCTTAAGATTGCATTTATTATTTGCAACCACATAAAAAATGATAGGAGTATTCAGCTCAAATAGTTATTTTTTTTCGTTATTTTTGAACCTATTATTTACAGAGTCAGCTTCTAGCTAATAAAAAATATAGACTCCGGGCCGTAATATAATTTTTTAAGATTGTGATGTTATTTCATTGTTCAGAGAGTAATTTTTTTTTATTCATTCTCTAAGAAGTGATAAAAGCTGCCTTCAGCTGAATGTATTCAACAATAAAATGTGCATAAAAATGCCAATGGAGTAATTAAAATCTTTTGACCGAGTGCCGTAGCACTTGGCTGCTAAATTAATAGTTTTTGTGTTATAATATCCTTTCATAGACAAAATATATTTCCCGGGGATAAAATTGGCGAAATAGCACTAGGGCCTGAGGAAAAGTTCGGGAGGGGGAAAAAAAAAACTACCTGCAACGGATGGTTTTTAATTAACTTCAGTTTGTAGAGGGGATTATCTGAGGTCAGTAAGGTTATTTTTGTTCAAGCGGAGGTATTTGGGTGATTAAGTTATCCCCCAATTCAAGAGTTAATTCCCCAAACAAAAGGTTCTTCCCTGTATTGCATTTTCCCGCTGCCTCAGAGACAGGGGTACCTTGCTAACTTTTTACTACTAACAAATAATTTACTCCATTTACTTTTGTTTAAGAGTCAAAAATTTATAGTAAAACTTTAATTAAGTTAACTATTTCTCCCATCTCCGGGTTTTAAGGCAAATTCCCCAAAAAGGAGAAATTTAATAATTTTATTCTATGGGAAAAATAACAATTTTAAGAATTACAAAAAATTAGAAATATTTCGGTAGCATATTTAAAAAATCTATAGAAAAATAACTGACAAATTAAATTATTGAATTCTTTCACATGGCTATTAAAACAAAACAAAAGTGAAAATACCTATCTCCAAAATAAGTGTTATTTATGTAAAAGATGACGTATTAAAATTGTCTCATGTGTGTCAGAGCTAAAATGTTGTTTTACTCAAAATTGTGTAGAGCAGCTCAGGGGTCCTCCCTCTGCTGAATCGAAGGGGATTTCCCGGGGGGTTGTTACAGATGGAGGAATGATGATAAACTTCCGCCGGGGCGCTGGCTGGCTGTGGGTAGTGACTGAGTGGGTGTCTGGGTGAGGGCGTTGTGTGTTGGTGACGATGGTGCTGCTGGCTTTTTGACAAGGAGTTTGCTGAATTGGAAGTATTGGAAATTTAAAGAGTCGGTAGTTGTCCTCTTCCTATCTTATGATAACAATTTAAATTTTTTCCTCCCTCTGTGCCATGATAAAAATTTACGTCTTGTCCTCGTCCCCTTTTGATAACCTTTTTCCACCGTTCCCCTCCTGTTTTTTGTCTCTTGAAAAAATCTGTTTTCCAGGGCAAATTAAAGAAGAGAAACTTTTCCCTGTCTACTACAGTCTGGGTGGGTGGACATGACTGATACAAAAGGCGGAGGATTCGGGGCTCGCTTCCCCGAGGTCAGGTTTTTACACAGCATGATTGAGCATCTTCTCACCTCTTACCCCTTTGCTTGTCTCTCTCTAAGCTTCCTTTGTTTTCTTGTCACTTGCTCATGGTATTTACCTCTTCACGTGTATTAATTAGTATTACTCGTCCGGGTTTTTACTTAAAGGGACTAATTATTTTCAATTTTAGTGCCAATACCACCGTTGTCGTTTTTTTTGTTACGACATTACCTTATGTCTTGTAACGCAACACTCTGCGTGATTAATGTTTTCTCTTCCACCGCTATTTCAACATTATGTTACCTTTAAAAACCTCATGTTCGGGTAACGGGGTCACACTATTTTGATA
Organism: Chionoecetes opilio; assembly: GCA_016584305.1. Classification (NCBI taxonomy): domain Eukaryota; kingdom Metazoa; phylum Arthropoda; class Malacostraca; order Decapoda; family Majidae; genus Chionoecetes; species Chionoecetes opilio. The sequence continues at coordinate 31,778 of JACEEZ010023296.1, forward strand.
TCCCAAAGCTTTCCACAATTATTTTCCCTTCTTTTTATGGCTATTTTTCGGATAACGGGTTCACTCCATGTTTATAGGTTGACTACCTGTAAAGGGGTGTTGCCGGGTGACGCCCCCTTTACGGGTGGGACTTGTTGTTCCCGAGTACACGTCAAATAAAATGGTATGTAGGGCTGAACTGGTCGGCGGGTTTTTTATAATTTTAAGATTCTTTTGTGAAAGGATTCGGTAAAAAAATATCTACAAAGTATATAATTATATATATATATTACACTTGTGGTTTAACATTAATAAAGTCACCAGTTCGTTAAGTAGCGGCCAAAGAACTAGTGTCTAATAGACAGAGCCCGGGAACAGTAAGACTGACAGTTCTCCACACCCCCCGGTGTGGGGTACACAAGCACCCAGGAAGGGGTGAGTGATAGGAGCGCAAGGCTAAAAGCGTCTCCTCCGTTCTCTGTTTCTGTCCCCTCCTCCGGCCAGTTGCAGCATATAAGGGAAAGGGGGGCCGGAACTGACGGTTCCGCTGGACATGTCTCTCAGCCTGTTGCACTCCGTCAGCTTCATCATCCTTTGGGGAAAAGAGCGCTGAGATGATACACACATTTGTTTTGTGTGGGTTTCTGGAGCCAGGGGCAAAGGTTTTGCCCCTACGTGTTGCATCAAGAACCGGGTTGCCCTGTCCCGTCATTTTTATGGGCCAGGGCGTGAATTTTCGTAAAACAAAACCCTCTTTCCAAAAGGTTCGCACTCAGCATCCGCTAGGCCCCAAAGTACAGACACACAGCCCATTTCGGAAAACCCTTTTCCCTTATTATAGTTTTTAGTTAACACCACATATAATTTTATAACCGGGGCGCAAATTTTTTGCCCGGTCCGTGCCCCCCAAAAAAATTTAGTTAATTTTTGGAAGAATTTTTGTGAAGGGGTGAGGGGCCCAGAGCAACAAAAAGCAGAAAAGGAAATTCGGGGGAAAAGGGAATAGGGAACGGGCCCTTTTTTGACATAAGGGCCTTGCCCCACACGATTTTCCCGCTGAAAGGGCCCAGGAACCCCCAAAAGCCCCAAAACCCCCAGCTTTTTCCCACGGAGAGCACACGTGCAGTGTGACTCCCCCCTGGCCACAAAGTCCCTATTTTAGACCTGGAGTGGCTGTACTTAAACCCGAGGATCAAAGTTGGGGAGGAGGGGTGCAATGATGATGACGGGGTAACCCAAAAATGAGACGCCTAGACAAGTGAAAGCAGCAAAGAGAAAGCAGTTGGGGAAAAGGAGGCCCAAGCTGGGAAAAAGGGAGAACAAAAAAAGATGAAAAAAGGGCAGAGTCCCTTTAGCTGCAGGAGCAAAATGTTTCCCCGGGGCCGGCTGAAGATCACCAAAGGGTTCTGAGGATGGGGCGGAGGGGGCCCTTCACCCTTTCCACTCAAAAGGAAAAAGGCAGGACAGCAGGAGGCTGGCCCTACTTGGTAGACCGGGCTGCCCCAGGGAGGGGGCTGGGGTCCCTGGCACCCCTTGGATGCGTTAAAGTTGGGCAGGCCACTGCAAAAAAAACACAATGCCCGTCCCGGGAAACCGGCGCTGGCCCAAACATCCGGTTTTTAACGTTCCGCCCACTGTGCTGCTGCCTTGGGTTCTGGATTTTCCCCGGGGCCTTTTTAAACCCCTTGGGCGGCCCCCCTCTTCCCCGACAGTCCCTACCCCGGGCCCGCGATCCTAACAAGCGAGGAGGGCCCGGGAGGGTTTCCATGGCAAACGGTCAGGGAACCTTTACCCCGGGGGAAACCCAGGGTACCAAAAAAGTTGGATTGGGTTACGATGGGAGGGAAGGGGCCAAAACCAGGGCGGGTGGTGCCCACCCGGTATGGGAAACTGCCCCCCAAGGTTGACAGGGGGGGAGCCCGTGTCAATGACAGAGGAGCCATCTGGAAGGGACCTTTGGGACTTTGTACCAGAGGACCCCGGGGCCACCCGGGGAAGCCTGCGTTCAAGGGGGTCAGGCTCCCCCATGATCTGGGTGGTGACATACGAATTTCCCCCGACTCACTGAAACGTACTGCAAATTACTCAACTAGGGCCAACACGGGGGGGAAGGGTGGTACTCACGCCCCCTTTTGGGGAAAAATGCTGGGGCGCAAGCTCTTCTGGAGTTATGGGGTGTTGCACACAAAAGAGTTTGCCCCGCCCAAACCCTTTTCACCAGGCCCTCGACGGGCCTACCCCATCTGACACTGGGTTCAAGGGTTTCCCGTCGCAGTTGCTGTTTCCCGGTGGGAAAGAGATGCAGTACAACGCAGAGTTTAGAGGAGTTTCCAGGCGGGGAAGATCTCACGGAGATACCGGAGTATATCCTGGTCAACATGCCACTGACCCGGGAGATCCCTACCCGTGGTCCAGGTGTGAAGCGGGGGGGTTCTCCCGCCCGAGCTGCAGGGATAATGTGGCAAGGTGTCCCCCCCTCCAGAAAGCTCACCACACCCATTTGCTCGTGTAAAATGTGGACCAGAAAACATGGGGCTGACTGGCAAAAAAAATTTTAATTTTAATAAAAATTTTCTTTTTTCCATCCATAACCATTTTTTTATTTTTTTACTTTTTTTTATTAAAATTATTATATAAAAATTTAAAATAAATAAAATTTTTATTTTAATAAAAAATAGTGTTTCGCCTTTTTTAAAATAATTCCCCCCATGGTACTTGGGGACCATAAAATATCATATATATTTTTAAATTTAAAAATAAAACATATTTTTATATATATTATATTAAATTAATTATAATATATATATATAAAAATTTATATAAATATTATATATATATTATATATATTGACACAAAACAACTTAATTTTTGAAAGAAGGCCACAACCATTGCTGTGTTGGCTACCCCGCTACTCCCCTTCTTCATATACGTAGATGCCCTTCCAAAATTTTGGCATGTAAAAAAATTGTTACGTTGTTTAGCGCAGCTTTTATCTCTCATACTGACTACGATATTTCTGCACAAATTCTTTAATAACTAATTCTAAAAGCTTTAGGGTTGTTCATATCTTAAAAAAAGATTTTAAAATTTTGCAAACAAACATTTGCTAATCGGGGATATTGATTGTGCAACTTGTGACCTTATGAAAGTTTTTTTTTTTTAGTTCGGCAATGCACCTTCCTCCCTTCCTTGCATAAGTATCCCCTCCCCCCCTTACCTTTTTCCCAATTTTTTTCTCCTTTTGTTTTCCCATTGGTTTTCTCTCATCAGATACCCTATTAATATAATTTTTTTTATTCTTGTTTTTTTGTACTTGTTTCTCTGTCGGTTATTTATGGTTATGAATTGTGTTTGTGCTCTTATAGATTTTCCGACTTTTCTACTTACTGTGCTGCGCTATTTCCCCAAATCAGTTTTACTCTTTCCCTAAAAATTGTACTTCGGGGGGTTAAAAATTAATATGAACCGGTAGTTTCACATCTGAACTTAACAAAGCTAACTTATTTTTTTGATTATTATGTAGATTTGCTGATTGTATGGTTCCCCCCAAATGACTTCCCTTTAATTTTTTTCCCCCATCAAACTCCATACTGCTCACTTTTAATAATGATTTACCCCATACCCCCAGTTATTTATTTCTCACTGAAGAGTCGGGAAATTTTCTTTCTTTTTCCCGCCTTTTCCCCTTTTCGTACTTTTTATTTCAAAACCCCAGGAAAACTGAAAAACTACTTAATTACAAATATCCTTCGGGAACTCTTTCCTACAATTTGTAAAGACAAAAATTTAAACGCGTATTTTTCAAACTTCGTAAATTTGGAAATCTTTTGGGGAAGTATCATCATATAAAAAAAAGATACAAAAAGCAGGTACATTTTAACACAAAACTACAAGTACTAAAAATTAGCGATTTTAATGACAGTTGTACACCCCAAAAACCTTTGCAAATTAAACGCGGGTGTTTCCTGGGAGGAAAAGGAGGACTCTGCCGACGTGGCCAGACATGGCTTCTCATGTCTTTCTCTTGGGCTTTGTGTATCGACAAAACCTCAGGCCATGCCCATCTTCCAAAAGTGTCCCCCCTTTCGCAGCCTCGACAAATTAATACATCTGGCATCCCCTCCTCCCCGTTGTTGAAGGACCAGCTGCCCCGACAAATGGACTACCATATACATAATTTTGCGATAAAAAATAAAAGTAGGACATTCATTGCTACATCAGTGGGGGTTGGTTTTCAGGAAATATTTTTTTTTGTCAAATTAAATCTTTTTTTGATGTTAAAGATTTTTTCGAAAATCAAATGGTAACTAAAAACAAAATCGCTTGAAGCCCCCCCTCTCCCCTTTTCCACCTACCCCCAAAAAACATATATTTTCCCAAATAAAAAGCAATCCTCGGGCACATGTTTGTATTGTAATTGTTTGTATTAAAAAATCCCCAAATTAAACCGGGCTTCCTTTTTTTTTATTTTACGCCAACACGTGATATGTTTTCAGACTCCTCATTTTAGAAGCATTTCAACTGGTTTTTTTTTATTCATCCTCCCAAAAAAAATAACGTTATCTTTTTTATTGTTTTTCTGTGATGGCTTTGTTTTAAAAATAAATTGGATAAAATAATTTATCAAAGGGTTTGACTGCAAACAAAACTAAAATTTTTTTTCATAATTTTTCCGTCACAAAAAGCTTTTTACATAAGGTTTTCTGATTGATTTCAATCACTTTGCACCATTTACTACAATCATTAGTCGTAAAATGTAAATATTATTTTCAGATAATATTTCTCTTTAAAATGTGACGGGAGGGGATTATGAAATTACCTATTTAATAGTATGTTTCAAACAGGAATGGGGAGAGTTATGGCCATAGCCTCGGCCAAAATTTTTAAACATTTTTTAATATATTCATGTGAATTAGGAAAACGATGTTGTTACCCCGAGCGAAATGCCCCATATAATATTATATATATATATATAATATATATTTTATTTTAAAAAATTATTAATTGCTTTAAATATATTATAATTATAAAATATTATTGATATCAAAACCTATTATATATATTAATATATAAAATATATATATATTTTTTTATATATATATATATATATTATATATATATATATATATATATAATATTTTTATATATTATATATTATATATATATTATAATATATATATAATTATATAAAATTATTTATTTATATATTTTTATAATATAAAATTAATATATATTTATAATATTATATATATATATAATAATTTTTTATATATATTATATATATATATATAAATATATATAATATAATATATATATAAAATATTATATATTATATATATAATTATATTTTAATATATATTTTATATATTATATATATATAATTAAATTATATTTTTTATATATATATATATTTTATATATATATAAAAATATATATAATATTATTATATTAATTATTATTATATATTTAAAAAATTTTTATAATTTATATATATTTTAAATTAAAATAAAATTTAAAATAAAAATATTTTTATATATATATATATATATAATATATATATAAATTTTTAATTTTAACAATTTTTATAATTTCAATATAATATTATTAAATAATTTTTTAAATTTAATTTGCAAAATTTTTAAATTTTTTTAAAATAAATTTTAAATTTTTAAAATTAATTTATAATTATTAATTATAAAATAATATATTAAAAATAATATTTAATTTACATTTTAATTAATATTATAAATTAAATTATTAAATAATATAAATTATTAAAAAATTTTTTATAAAAATTTATAAAAATTTTATTTTTTTTAAAAAATATTATAATTATTATAATTTTTTATAATAATAAAAAATAAATAATAAATAATTATAATTTTTTAAAATAATAAAAAAATATGAAATTTCTAAAATATATTTAATATATTTTAAATAAAAAAAATTAAAATTTTAATTTAATTTTATATATAAAAAATAAATATTAAAACTGGCATTTAATCTTATAAATTTGGACCCAATTTTTTTATTCTGGGTGAAGTAAGCTTTCAAAAAATTTTTTTTTAAAAATTTTTAAAATTTTTAAATTTTTTAAAAAATTTTTAAAAATTTTTAATTTAAAAAATTATAAATTTAAAAAATTTATTTTTAAATAATTTTTATTTTATTTTTTAAAATCCCCAAATTTTTAAAGAGTAAAATTTCGAAAAAAACAATTTATTTTCAAAAAAAAGGGAAAAAGGGGGCCAAAAAATTTAAAAAAAATTCTAAAAAATTTTTGAAAAGGTCCCTTTTTTAAAAATTATGAAAAATCCTTTAGGTTTTGACGGTCAAAGCCAGAAAAACTTCCAAATTTATTTTAAAACTTTCCCCCCAGAAAAAAAATTTGCGTTGAATTTTGCAAAGGTTTTGGGGTGTACAACTGTCATTAATCGCTAATTGTTAGATACTTGATAGGTTTTGTCGTTAAAATGTACCCTGCTTTAGTATCTTTTTTTTTATATGATGATGACTTCCAAAAATGATTTCCAAATTCTTACGAAGTCTTGAAAAATACGTCGCTTAATTTTGTTCTTTACAATTTTGTAGTGAAAGAGTTTTCCCGAAGGATATTAGTTAATTAAGTAGTTGTCTCGTATTCCTGTCTTGTGAAACTAAAATGATACGAAGGAGAAAGCCGTGAAAAGAAAGAATATTCCTGACTCTTCAGTGAGATCAATAAATAACTGGAGGTATTGGCTAACCATTATTAAAAGTGAGCAGTATGAGAGTTAGATGGGGGAAAAAAAGTTTTAAAGGGAAGTCACATTGGAGGAACCATACAAAGAAAACTCTACATAATAATCGAAAAAAATGTTTTTGTTAAGTTCAGATGTGAAACTACCGTTTCATTTTAAATTTTTTTACCCCAAAAAGAAAATTTGAGGAGATAAAATTGATGTTGTTAGCGCAGCACAGAAAAATAGAAAAGTCAAACCATCTAAAAGAGCACAAACCAATTCAAAACCTAAATAACCGCGGGAAAAAATACATAAAAATACAAGACATAAAAAAATTAATTAATGGGGTACTGATGAGAGAAAACCATAAAATACAAAATAGGAGAAAAAATTTTGGAAAACGGTAACCCGGGGGAGGGGATACATTATCACGGAGGGAGGAAGGTGCATTGCCGAACTAAAAAAAAAAAACCTTGTCATAAGGCACAAATTGCACAATATATCCCTATTTAGCAAAAGTTTCGTTAGGACTAAATTAACTCTTTTTTTAAAATATGAACAACCCTTAGCTTTCGAATTTGTTATTAAAGAAATTTTCGAAATATCGTATGTTTTAGGGATGAGGATAAAAAACGTCGCTAAAAAAATCGTAACAATTTTTTTTACATGCCAAAATTTTGGAAGCACTACGTTAGAAAGGGGATAGACGGAGGGTGACCAAAACAGACGATGGTTTTGGCCTTACTTGCAAAAATTTTAAGTTGTTTTTGTTCAATATATATATATATATATAATATTATATTATATATATATATATATATATTTAAATTTTATATATATATTATATATATTATATTATATTTTAATTTTTTTTATTTTATTCAAAACTATTTAAAATTATTTTTATTGCCCAAGAACCCCCAAAAATTCATAAAAATTTTAAATATTATTTTTATTTTATAAATAATATATTTTTTTAAATTTTTTGTATTTTTATAAAAAAAACTTTAAAACCCCCCCCGAAAGCCATTATGAGCGTGAAAAAAATGTAAACCCATTTCATTAAAATTTCGATTAAATTTTGGATAAAATTTCATTAAAAATTTTAAAAAGAAGCAAATTTATTATTTCCATTTTGACATATTTCGTTTTTTCGATAAATGAATTACCTATGGGAAAAACAGCTTAAAATAAAAAAAATAACATCATCAATCGGATCGGCAAGTAAAAAAGTGTTCCATGAATACAGTAGCATATGGTTTATCAGCATAAATGATACACTGATATCTTCATAAATGTTTGTTCTATAATATTTTCAAATATAAACTTTAAAATACTCTAAAGAAATGCCATTATGAGACTGAAGAAATATGCATGAACTTAATATCCATTGAAACTTTTCGCCATTTAATATTTTGCGAGAAAACGTTTTACATGAAACATATAAGATGAAGCGGAATTTTATTAGCTTTCCATTGGTATGTTTCGTTTTCTGATTAATGAACTACCACTATGCATAAATTAGCGTTAACTAAATAAATAACATCATCAATCGGCTAATTGTCCCGATTGATGATGTTATTTACTTAGTTAACGCTAATTTATGCATGGTGCTAATTAATTAATTAGAAAACGGAATATATCAATGAAAAGCTAATAAAATTCCGCTTCTATTGATATGTTTCATGTAAAAAGTTTGCTCGCAAAATATTAAATGGCGAAGAGTTTAAGTGAATACAAAAGTTCATGCATGTTTCTTCAGTCTCATAATAACATTTCTCTAGTGTATTTTTCTGTTTTTTATTTGATAATATTATGGAACAAACATTTACGAAGATAACAGTGTATCATTTATACTGATGAACCATAGGAAGGGAAATGGGAGTGATGTTCGAAAATGTCAGGAATCGCGGCATTGGCCTTCACTGGAAATAGCCCAAACTGAGTAGCAAGTCCAGTATACACTAGTCTTTGGTATATATATATAATATATATTATATATAATATATATATATATATATATATTATATATATATATATATATATATATATATATAATATATATATTTATTTTTCATATATTTATATAATAATAAGATATATATATATATATATATATAATAATAGTATATGATATCATAATATATATATAATATATATATATATATAATATATATATATTTCCTTTTTTTTTTTCTCCCCATCACAAAGGACTGGCCAAGGCCTAGATAAGAGGGAACAAAAAGCCCGTTAGTTCTAGCCCCATAAAATAAGACATTAAAAAATAAAAAAAGGGGGGTTTGGGGCCAATTTAATCGGAAGGTGTCTTTCACCCCTCTCTAAAAAGTTTTAGGTCGCGGAAGGGGGAAAAAAGGGATGTATGAATGTTGTATGAGTGGTTTCCCCCCAAAAAACATTGAGTAGCATCCCCATACAGGGGGGAAAAGTCCCCTTCAGAGCAAAAAAATGGGGGAGTATAAAAAATTAAAAAAGGCGCCACAGGACAAATAACGTTTAAAACGTTTTAGCAAAGATGGATGTGAATTTCAGTTAGATTTTTAGTAAAGGAAAACCCAAGAATGTTCATTGTAGAAAAGATGTTTGTGTCTTAAAAAAGATTGGATGTTATCTGTGGGTTTTCCCGAGTAATAGGGAACAAATTGGTTTTTTGAAGCATAGAACAAAAAAGGGTTTTTGCCTTCCCCACATAAATTATTAAGATCAAATTACCCCTCAGGCATCTCTCCGGAATACTTGGGTCCTTTGTTTTGGAGTTTAATAAGCGACGTTAAAAAATGACGGTAAAAATCATCTGCGTGGAAAGGATAGTGGGGTACCCCGTATAAAAAAAAAAAATTTTCTCATTTTGGCATGCCAATTTCCCTATGTAAATAGATTCAAAGACGATTTTTATCTTTTCCCATTTTGTTTTTGAGCAATTCTTACATGCAAAATCGCACTTTTATATTGCACCCCTACGAATAATTTTTAAAATGAGTACGCAGTGCCCGGGTTTTGGCCCCGTTTATTGTATCATGCCCCAATTATTCCCAAATATAGCGTGGTAAGCTCTTTCTGATCAGTTGGTTTTCATCAGGCACTACTCACAGTGCCCACACCCTCTATTTTGGCCTGAACTGTCCTCATGTCCTTCTTAGACCTGAAGCAGGGCATGGTCCCCCGGTGGGGGGCCCCGACCCCGGTAAAACCCCTCCTGGCCTGCTGCCCCACCATGCTGCCGCAGCCTCTGTCCCCTGCTTCACGACTCTTTCGGTGCTCTGAGTGGATAGAGAACCCCGGGAAAACTCGTACGGTTTGACCAGGATCCCCTGGATCTGACCCCGGGGACATGAACGGGAATCCGGCTCGTGCACCGGGCCCAGGCTCCCAGCTGTCTGTCGCAAGTGGTGGCTGACAGTTCCTTGGGTGTGATGCGAGGTTTTACATGGTGCCCCCATCTCCTCGCCAGCCCTCGCTTCAAAATCGGGGTCAGGGCAAAACCTGGGGTCGTCCTCACTCGACTCCCCATCAGCGAGGGGAGGACCATTCTGAGGGCGAACCATGCCCCTGTCCGCACATAGAAGGTCCGTGTTGGCCCTTTCTTGGGCTGCAACCTCACATCTGAGCTGGTGAGGATGTGCTTGGGGCCGTCCTCTTTGTGGTGAACCCTTGATGTCGTAGTAGATTTAAAGTACACCTGCAGGCAGTACTTGCTAGGATTTCCAGGGTTTTCAGTTCCTTGCCAGCATCCATGCTTTTGGTCCCATTAACGAGCGACTGGGTGGGGTGACCATCTGGAGGGGGACCCTTCCCACACTTGATCTCCTGCAGCTCGGGCGGGAGAACGCCCCGCTTCACACCTGGACCAGCTGGTAGGAATTGCTGGTCGTGGACAGTTGCCCAGGATATACCCCGGTATCTCCGTGAGTCTTCACCGCCGGGATCCTCAAACTCTGCGTTGTACTGCATCCATTCACGCGGGACGCAGACTGCGATGGACCCGTGAACCCAGTGTAGATGGGGTAGGCCCGTCGATGCGGGTGAAAAGGGTGGTGCAGGGGCAACTCGTTTGTGGAACCGCATATACTCCAGAAGAGCTTGCGCCCAGCATCTTCTCCAAATGGGGTGAGTACCCCCCCTTTCCACCCCGTGTTGGCCCTAGTTGGTCAATTTGCAGTACAAAAGTGAGCGGTGGGGTCGTATGTCACCAGCAGATCATAGGAGCCGAGCCCCTTGAACGCAGTTTCTCAGGTGGCACCGGGTCCTCTGGTACAAAGTCCCAAAAGGTATTTCCAGATGGCCCCTCTGTCACTGAACATGCTCCCCCCTGATCAACCGGTGCAGTTTCCCTCCTGTGGGGCCCATCGCCCTGGTTTGTCCTTCCTCCCAGCCCCCAATCCAACTATTTTGGTACCCTGGTGCTTCCCCTGGTAAAGGTCCCTCCGATCCTGCACCCTCCCTGGCCCTCCTCAGCTTTTTAGGTCGCGACCGGGTACGAATGTCTGGAGAGGGGGGCCGTCAGCGATAAGGGTCCTGGAGGAATCCAGAAGCCAAGGCAGCGCAGCGTGGGGGGGAACGTCAACCGGTGCTTGCCAGCCCCGGGTTCCGGACTGGTTTGGGTTTTTCTTCTTGCAGCTGCCTGCCCACGTCTCATCAAAAAGGGGGCCGGGGACCCCAGCCTCTCCCTGAGCAGTCGGTCTAAGTATGGCAGCCTCCTGCTGCTCCTGCCTCTTTCCTCTGAGGGCGGGTGAACACTCCTCCGTCCCATCCTCAGAATCCTGGGATTTTCCCCGGGCCCCGGGAAACATCTGCCCTGCACCCAAAGAGCTGACCTTTTCATTTTTCTGCTTCGCTTCTTCAGCTTACCTCCTTTTCCCAACTGCTTTTCCTTGTGCTTTCATTTGTTATCGTCTCATTCTTGTCTCCCCTGTCATCATCATTGCACTCTCCCCCCCAATTTGATCCTCTGGTAGTACACCCCACTCCGGGCTAAGTAGGGACTTTGCGGGCCGGGGGGGCAGTCACACTGCAGTGTGCTCTCGCGTGGCCAGCGGGGGGTTGGAGCGGGGGTTCCTGGTCCTTGCAGCGGAAGATCGTGTGGGGCGGGCCTTTATGTAAAAACAGCCTGTTCATATTTTTTCTCCACGAATTCCTTTACTGTTTTATTTTGTTTGTCTTCCCCATTCACTAACCTTCTTCCCCAAAATTAACTATTTTTCTGGTCACGGACCGGGCAATAACATTGCGTATGGGTTTTAAAATTTTTGTGGTTTTAATTAAATCTATACTAAACGGTGTCCGAGTGTCGTGTGTCTGTACTGGCGCCCAGCGGATCTGGTGCTGACACTTTTGATGAGGTTTTGTTGCAAGTACACGCCCTGGCCCATAAGAATGCGTGGCAGTCAAACCCCGGGGTCTTGAACAACACGTAGACCACCCCGCCCCCCGGGTGAATACCCACAAGCAGTGTGTGATCATCTCAGCGCCTGCCCAAGATGATGACGCGACGAGAGTGCAACAGGCCTGAGAGACATGTCCAGCGGAACCCGCATTCCGGCCTCCTTTCCCTTTTATCGCAAATGGCCGGGGGAGACGGAAAGAACACAGAGAAAGAGAGGGACGCGTTAGCCTTCGCTCCACCACTCACACCTTCCTGGGTTTTCTGTTGACCCCCCACCCGGGGGTTGGGGTACCCTTTACGTCATTAAAGTTCCCGGTCTGTCTATTAGACCTAGTTTTTTTGGCCGCTACTTAACGAACTGCGTGACATTTTTAATGTATAAATCTCACAATGCATATTAAATTTTAATATATATACTTTTTAGTAATTGTCTTTCTCGAATCCCTTTTACCTAAAGAAAATTTAAATTACGTAAGAACCCCCTCGACCACGTTCACCCCTACATACCCCTTTTTTTGACGTTCCTCTGGGCAACGAAAACAAGTACCAGCCCGTCGAGGGCGTCATCCGGGAATCACCCCCTTTTTGGGTTTGTCAACCATATCACATGGAGTGAACCCGTTTTCCCTAAAATAGCCATACTAAGAAGGGTAACATAAATTTCTGGGGGCGTTGGGTACTAAATAGCTTGACACCCGTTACCCTAACATAAGGTTATTTTAAAAGGGTAAAATAATTGGTGAAAAACGGGGGAATGAGAAACATTACACACGCAGAGTGTTGGTTCAAGACATAATGGTATGTCGTAACAAAAAAAACGACAAAGGGGGTATGTGGCAACATAAATTGTAATAAAGTTACGTGCCTTAAATGAATAACCCGGGGGGAAAAAAAATACTAATTTCAGGAAGGGGGGAATAACCATGAGCAAGTGAAAAAGTAAAAAAAGGAAGCTTGGAAAAGAGACAAACGAGAGGGAAAAAGAGTGAGAAGTTGCTCAAACATGCTGTGTCAAAACCTACCTCGCGGAAGCGAGTCAGCATCCCTGCCCTTTTACGTCCTGCTCCATCCCCCACAGATTCTGTATGTAGACGGGGACAAAATTCTCTTGCATTAATTGCTCTGGAACTACGATTTTTTCAAGAGGACAAAACGAGGACGAGGACGCGTGGAAGAAAGGTTATCAAAAGGGCGAGGACAAGACGTACAAATTTTTATCATGGCCAGACGGGAGGACAAAATTTGAATTGTTTTCATGAAGATAGACGAAGGCAACTAGCCGACTCATTAAAATTTTCCCAAAATTCCAATTTAGCAAACTCTTGCAACAGCCAGCCGCAGCCACTCGTCAGCCAACACACAACGCTCTGCCCGACAGCCACTCAGTCACTCAGCCAGAGCCCCCCAGCGCCCCGGCGAAAATGTCTACTCATCATTCCTCACATCTGTACCAACGCCTTGGGAAATCCCCTTTTGATTCAGCATACGGAAGGACTTGCCTGAGCTGTTACACAAAAATTGTGAGTAACAAATTTTTGCTCTGACACTACATGAACTATTTTAAAAACGTCACTCGTTTACTAAATAACACTTTGGTGAGAAAGTATTTTCACATTTTTTTTTGCTAAATAGCCATGTGAAAGAAATTTTAAGTAATTAAATTTTTCAGTTATTTTTCTATAGATGTTTTAAAAAGCTACCCCTAATTTTCATATTTTTTTTAATTCTTTATAATTTGTTACTTTCCCCTTTTTGTAATATATTATTCAATTCTCCTTCTTGAAATTCTTAAACCCAGGAGATGGGAGTAAAAGTTAACTTAATTAAGTTTTACTTATGAATTTTTTGACTCTTAAACAAAAGTTAGAATGTGAGTGAATTATTTGTTAGTATGTATAAATATAAAATTACTCCTAGTCTCTGAGGCAGCAGGAAATGACAATACGGGAAGTTAACCCTTTTTTTTGAGGAATTAAACTCTTGAATTTAGGGAAACTTAAAACACCTCCAAATACCCCCGCTTGTAACTAAAATAAACCTACTCCCTAGTAAACTCCTCTACTAAATCAATTAATTCTAAACATCCCTTGCAGGGGTTTTTTTTGCCCCTGCCGACTCTTCCTAGGCCCCTATCTATTTTGCCAATTTATCTGCCAGGAAAATTTTTGTCTATGTAAGGATATTATAACACAAAAAAAATATTAAAATTTGCACCAAAGGTAAGGCACTCGTGTCAAAAAATATTTAAATTTCTGCCATTGGGACTCTTTTTGCACATTTTATTTTTTGAATACATTCTAGCTGAAGGCGCTCTTTACTTTTTTAAGAAGAATAAAAAAATACTTACTCTCTGATATGCAATGAAATAACATACATCTATCTTAAAGAATTTTTTACGACCCGGGTCTATATTTTTTTTAGCTAGAAAACTGTACTCTGTAAATAATTCTAAATAACGAAATAAAAACTATTTGAGGGAAATCACTCCCATCATTTTTATGTGTAGCAAATATATAAGCATATCTTAATGTTGTGATAATTTTTTGGACCGACCCGGAGTCAGATTTTATTAGTTACAGCCCTACTCTCCTTAAATTTAAGAAGCGGGTTTTAAAATATAAATAATAAAAAAATACGCCAAACTATTCTCACGTGCTCAAGGGCCCCGCTGTGTTTTTTCTTTACTCCACACTTTGTTTTAAGTGCACGCGGGAGAGTTTTGGGGAAAAGCACTCTTATATTTGCAGGGAATTAAACATTTTTTAAAAACTTTGAGTTCATTTTTATTCTAATAACTCATGTTTTTGATTTTGTTGTAAAATTTTACCAGTTTGATTGATGACCTTAAGGCATGTCCTTATTTAATAAAATCCTGTTATACCAAAACATTCCCCTTTGCTATGTTGTCTGTAAAACCCCCACCCTTTATAGGGATTTGTAAGGGTGGGGAACCCCGAGAACGGGTTTATACACAACATGTAAAAAAAAACCAGTTTTTGGTTTAAAGCTTTAACAATGCGAGAGCATTGTTATAAGGGGAGAGCGATATTTGCGTACTGGTTTTAATTTTTATGTAGGTGTTAATCTAAAATTATACAAGACAGGATGTCCGAGTGCTGTGTGTCTGTATTTTCGCCCAGCGGATGCTGGTTTCTACACCTTTTGATGAGGGGTTTTTTACAAATACACGCCATGGGGCCCCCAAGAATGACGTGGACGTCAACCCGGGGTCTTGATGCAAAACTAGACACACCTCGCCCCTGGCTCCCGAATACCACACAACAGTGTTTGGGGATCATCTCAGCGCTCTGCCCAAGATATGACGCGACAGAGTGCAACAGGCCTGAGGAAAAGTCCCCGGAACCTGTCAGTTCCGGCCTCCCCTTCCTTATATGTGCAATGGCCGGGGGAGACGGAAGAACACAGAGAAGAGAGGAGACGCGTTTTCCCTTTCGCCCTACTCACTCACAACTTCCTGGGTGTTTGGGTCCCCCACAAAAGGGGGGGGGTGGAGTACCTGTCACGCATTAACTGTTCCCGCTCTGTCCATTAGACCTAGTTTCATTTGGCCGCTACTTTAAGGCTGCGTGACTTATTAATGTATAAATCCACAAGTGTAAATATATATTTTATATATATAATATATTATATATATAATATATAATATATATATATATATAATATATATATATATATATATAATATATATAATATATATATATATATATATATAAAAATATAATTATATTATATATAATATAATATTATATTTTTGTAGTATATTGTCTTCTCGAATCCTTTTTCGCTAAAGAATACTTTAAAAATTTCGTAAGAATCGCTCGACCCCGTTTTTGCCCATACATACCCTTTATTTGACGTATATCTCTGGGCAACGAAGCAAGTTACCCCCCGTCAAGGGGGCGTCACCCGCAATCCCCCTTTTAAGGGTTAGTAAACCGTATCCATGGAGTGAACCGTATCAGAAAAAATAACCTACTAAAAAGGGTAACATAAAACCATAAGGTGCAAACGGGGCGTTTGATTTTTTCCCACGGGCAAGCACCAGGGGGGTCAGATCATTCGAAATGTCTCCTTGGGTACCCCCGTTTGTAAAACACCCCCCCGGTGCGCTGATTTTTTGGAAAGGATTCCCTCTTCTCACCCCGCGTACGAGGCCCTCACTTCACAAACTCTCGCCCACCCCCAAAAAGGCGGCCAATTTGGTTTCGAGCTCTGTTAGTTGCGGGCTTCGACCCCTTTTTTTACAAGGAGAACCATCCAAAAAAGACATCAAAAATTGATGATAGATGCAAATGAAGCCGTTTTTTACGGGCTAAGCTTTTTTTTGCATTAAATATAAAAGTCCATTTTTGCATAGCAAGAAGTGCTCAAACCAAAAAGTTTAAAACGGACAAAACCCCCTTAAAAATTTAATTTTACATAAGAAAACACCCTCCAAATTCGAAAAAATCTTTTTTCATTTTTTGGCCCCTACGGCGACCCTAAATTTGGGATAGGGCTTTGATTTAAACCCTTGAAGTCTTTAAATAAATAATAAAAAGTGGGGGGTGATAGGACAAAACCCCTGAGGAGCCCCACGATTGATAGAACTAGGAGAAGAAAAATGCCGTCTACAGTAGCTGCAATAAGGGTTTTAAAGGGAAATTTAAGATGAAGGTACAGAGAGGGGGATAGAAACCAAATGGGGGTATTTTGGTATTAAAGATTTGTGCCAGATCTATCAAAGCTCTTGATATGTCGAGGGCAAAAACAAAAGTTTCCCCGAAACCCCTAAAGGGGGATGACCAAGATTCAGTTAGAAAAGCTAAAAGATCGCCAGTAGATCCCCTTTACAAAAAAGTACTGAGATCAATAGAAGATTGTGACAACAGATGCTACAATCTTTTTTATTAAGTATAGTTTCAAAAGCTTTAAAAAAGGAAGGAATTCAAGCTATAGGACGGTAGTTTGAAGGTTAAAGGGTCACCCTTCTTAGGAACAGGTTTGGATGTGAGCAAACTCCAGCAAAAAGGAAAGGGGAAGTAGATAGACAAAGACGGAAAATTTGACCAGGCAGGGTGCAGGACAAACCCAATTTTTTTGAGAACATAAGGACCCGTCAGGCCAAACCGTCCGAGGATCTATACTGGGCCCAAAGGGGGAAAAGAAAACAAATTACGAAGGATCTGAATAACGGGTAAAATATAGTCAAGGGTGGAGGGAAAAGAAAAAGTCATTCATAAACCCAGAGTGGAAATTTTTTTTAGCAAAGGTTTGAGAGAAGAGTTCACCTTTAAAAAACAAGTGCTTGTGGGCCTTGGGACCCAGGGATTATATTTGTATTATAGTAATGCAGATATTAAAACATTGTGATTTTTAAAGATAAAAGCATGACACTTTGTATACAGTTGGGGATGCTATGGGAAGATATTTGGGTATAGGGGCCTCGGGATTGCCCTTGACGCAATTGGCGCCATTTTCCAAATGGCCCCCATCAGCTTTATAGCCCTCTGAAATGTTGCTAAACCTCTATTGTATGTAGTAGAACGATTTATTGGATTATTTACATCTTATCAATAGTTTATTACTTAGAGGTGATAATTTCCAAAAATAGTCTTTTTTTAGAAAATCAGTCGTGCAAAGTCTACCGCGACACAAAATGCGTGAACTGCAGACAGCGTCCGACAATTTCAGTGTTCCTGCAGCCCCTTTTTGGGCCACAACTATGATTCCTACAACTTTCGGGCTTCTGGAGGGTTTTCCACTTTCGTAGCCATCCTGCCTTGTTCCACCCCCATTCCCTTGGAGATGGGGAACTTAACTGGCCCTGCCCCATCCCCCTGGGACCAACCCAGGGGGGGAATGACCAAAAACCATGTATTTTCCGCCCAAAACCCTTCCTTTTTAATTGCCCGGAATTTGGGTGGCCCCCGCCACCTTTTTGGGGGGGTTTTTAGAGCCCAAAAAAAAGGGGAAACCCAATTTTTATTACTTTCCCCTTTTCCCCCCCCCCTGGGGAAAAAAGGGGCCCCGTTTGTTTGCACCCTGGGGGTTTACT
>JACEEZ010023297.1:0-44592 GCA_016584305.1 Chionoecetes opilio
GAAAAAGACTGTTTGGCAAAGTCTCACCGTGACCTTAAATGAACAAATTATAATCCCGAACCAACTATTTAAGTAATGAAACTCGCGTATCCCCGAAGAGGCCGCCTTAATACAAACTGGCTACTTTGATGTAAGAGAATTTAATGTCTTTAGTCTAATACCCACGAAGGTTGGTTTTATATATAATATCGACATTCCGAACACCTATTTCAGAGTGAAGAGGTATTGAAATCTTACGTAGAATTTTGGTGAGCTTTCATTTTAGCGTGGATCCTTACTACAACGCCCATATATGACCATAACCGATAACGATAGGGATTATTTTGAAAGTCGGTAAGATTCTGGGAGAGTTTCTTGGTCTGACCAGATAACTGGGGAAAGATAAAAAGAACTGACATCATTAGTTATCACTGATCGCAGAATAATTATCCCACGAATTTGGCCTCGCATACGGCATGTGAGGGAGGGAATGGAAGGAAGGAAGAAAAAAGTGACGGGTGAAACCACGAAAGAAGATAGAACAAAATGGCGTCTAGGATGGCCAAATGTTGAGAGAAGATGGCGGAAAGGTAGAAATACGATGAGTCATCCTGAACAAAGAGAAAAAAAATTAACTACTGACAAGACATAGCGCGGAATTTCATAATAATAATTTTCCTACTATTTCCCGAATAATGGGCATTACACAGTGTTAGTTGATCAACATGACCTTCATCAGGTGTTGAATCGAGATAAATTGAGTAATATTTTGACAGCTTTATACGTGCAATTATTTCCTTGAGTACTTCATTGCCTGAGTACTTACATTAGTCTGATGATTTCTTCACAGATGGTTGAAGATAAATAGTTTGTATGGCCACTGCCTCGACTGGCATGATTATGTATGTGTTGCCTGAGGAAATCATCATACTCGGCCAAAAGCTCTAACAATCCTAAATAATTTTCATTATGAGGAGATCCAATTATTTCATCATCTCCTCGAAGAGCTAGGCCTCTTTCACATAAAAATTTCAACACACTAATCAGTCGTTTCAAAAGACTACACCAATACTGCTCAACTTGATCCACTTGTGTTGTTAGCTTTGAGTCTACACCTCCAACTCTCATTGCACGACTTGTTGCTGACAAAACTGCTTGAATGTGATCCTTTGATTGTTCATGGACAGCAACCCTATTGGCGTGTTTCCAGTCACAGAACCCATCAGATGTGAACTGAGATCTCGAAACACCCATTAGCTTGCAATAGAAGAAGTAGACCCGCCCATTTTCTGGAGATAGACATAGCCAAGAACGCTTTGTAACTTCCCCATTTCGATTCCTTCGCTCAAACATACCTGGTGTGCATTTGCGACTGACATTTTTTGCGTCTTTTTGGATTGCTGAATTAGCTTTCAAAAATGTTGCATCACTGTGGTGGAGACTCTCAGCACCTTTCTCTTTTTCTTCTGTTTTTCTTTTACTTTTTGATCTATCTATATATGTATGGATCATCCACACCTGTGGATACACAAGGAAGCACAAGGAAAAGATGCAGAGGATGTTACGAAAAGATATCACTAGGAGAAGAATACATGGTGGCCTCAAACAAGGCTAGAAGAGTTCTTCTGCAGTGCATGTGATGGTCAGCCACATCTCTGCCTTTCATGTTTCAATGAAAAATATGCCTCATGCTAAGGAAAATGCATGGGAAATTGGGAAACGATTACACATTCGGATAATTCAATTTAGCTTTTTTTTTATTTTTGTTTACGGAACTAATTTCGTGAGTTTTATGGTATTTTCTTCTACAGTTAATTACTGCTGCATTATGTAATGATTGTAATTTGCTTGTAAGATGAATACACCTTACAAGCTTTGTGTTACAAAGTTTTTTATGCATTTTGGAAGCATGTATTGTTATACATAATATTATCTTATCAATGCATCTAATTTCAATGTTTAATTTTTGCTTCATATGCAAAGAATGCATTCGCATGTTTTATTTGATAACTGCTTTATTTATATATTGATTATAATGCTTATAGGATCACATTATCATATGAAAACATAATAAATAAAAAAATTGATGAACAAGGAAAAAGGATTTTTGGGCTAATCATAATTAACTAATTTACACAATTATGAGTATTTTTTATTACCTGATATCGTTGCAAGACATTTATAGCCATAACAAATACAAATGTATATAACAATTGGCTATGTACTCATGTTTGCAAAAGTTTTTAATAAGGGTTATTCGGGCCACGGATGTACCGATTCGCAAAGAAGGAAAGATCTGATCGGTACATCGGTGGCCCAATACGCAGTTAATGTGTTAAAATCCCACTGTAGTGATCATCCATACGATGATACGACGCCACTTTTATGTAAACAAACACTTACGTCCCTTCTGTGACATATGAGTTCACTTTCATTACTTCATTTCATCACATATAGACATATCTCAGTATTCTGTGCCTTATTAGCACACTCTTTGTGTATTCATGGACACCAGAAATCATTAATTGGTCGCGAAATATTACATCGAAAATGAAAAAAATACTAAACTTACCTCAAAATCAGCCACGGGTCGCTCATTAAACCCCTTAATCAGCTGCGTGTGCCCGTTTTCCCTAAAGCCCCGTCCACACTACCACTCACCACCGTCGGCGCTTGCCGTCGGCAAGCGCCGACGGCAAGCGCCGATGCCAGTGTTGTGTCCACACATTTTTCTCACTTTTTTGTCTTCAACTCGCTGCAATTTCTCAACTATTTCTCCCATTTAATTTTTTACCACATATTCGTAATCAGCTGACTTACTTGGTTCTGATGGTATACGGTACATAGCAATACAAAAATATCTAGATGGTGAAAACTGCCGATAACTTGAAGCATATGTTCGGCGCTGACCCGTGAGTGACGGTCATGCCCGCCCAATATTAAACCTGCTGAATGTTGGCGGGCAGCGCCGACGGTTACATTTTGCTCGTCGGCATCGTGTCCACACTGCCACTTTTGAGTGACGAACACTGTTCGACGGGAAGCGCCGACGGCGCTTGCCGACGGCAAGCGCCGATGCCAGTGTTGTGTCCACACATTTTTCTCACTTTTTTGTCTTCAACTCGCTGCAATTTCTCAACTATTTCTCCCATTTAATTTTTTATCACATATTCGTAATCAGCTGACTTTCTTGGTTCTGATGGTATACGGTACATAGCAATACAAAAATATCTAGATGGTGAAAACTGCCGATAACTTGAAGCATATGTTCGGCGCTGACCCGTGAGTGACGGGCATGCCCGCCCAATATTAAACCTGCTGAATGCTGGCGGGCAGCGCCGACGGTTACATTTTGCTCGTTGGCATCGTGTCCACACTGCCACTTTTGAGTGACGAACACTGTTCGACGGCAAGCGCCGACGGTGGTGAGTGGTAGTGTGGACGGGGCTTTAAAGTAATCGTCCAGACCCATTTTTTCTTTGCATAATTATGTTGAATGTTCATTCAAAATACCTAATCCACAAAAAATTATTCATTTTCACGCCTTATTTCCCTAAAAACATGACTTTTGTAAAAAGCGCGGGAAAAACAACAGCCACATTCCAGCCGTGGCGCGAAACTTGCTGGCGACGACACAAGAGGTAAGCCTCCCAGCCCCGCCCGACACAAACACACGGAGACTCTGAGAAAAATGTAGTACTTGGGGAATTTTGGGTGCTTCTGGTATATTTTTTGTGCGACACGGCACATACTTGCATCCTGCATGGGCACGGCAAGAAAGCCGTGCCATTCCCGAGAGCTTAGCACCCATTCACAACCCACACGGCGACGATATATGTGTGCAGACCTTTGGAGCGACGGGGAGCGGCTGGTAATAGCCAGGGTACTGCAGCCCTCTCATCTCGGTGGCCTTGCTACTACCCGCCGCTCCCCGCCGCTTGCCGCCGCTGCACACATCTGTACACATATATCGTCTCCCCACAGTTTGCAAATGGGTGCTAAGCTCTCTCGGTAAAGGCACACCCCCCACGCTGCACCCACACAGGATGTAAGTACATGCCACATCGCACAAAAAAAATATCAGAAACACCCAAATTCCCCAAGTACTACATTTTTCTCAGAGTCTCCGCGCATATGTATCAGGCGGTACTGGGAGGCTCCCTGTTGTGACGTCGCCGACCCATGGTGCGTCGTCTGCTGATAAACAGTTGTGTTTTGAGAGCACGGGGAATTTACAGATTTTGAATGCGGATCATTTAAAAACGGGTGACTGGATGCAAAATGTGACAACATATTGTTGATATACTCGATCATGGCCATATTTTGACTGCATTAAATCAGGAATGATGAAATGGTCTGGACGATTACTTTAAGCCCCGTCCACACTACCACTCACCACCGTCGGCGCTTGCCGTCGGTGCTTGCCGACGGGAAGCGCCGTTGCCAGGGTTGTGTCCACACGAACGGTTTTGTTCGGCGGTCAGCGCGCTTCCTGATTTCAAAGCGAGTCATGTTTTCTGCATATCGTGTACTCTCACTCGAGATTATGAAATAACCACAGGAGGTTTAGAAAAACTGACCCAACTATCATCTTCATGACACATTTCTGCATATCATAAGCAAGAAAAAAATACGAAAACCTTTTTGTGTATTCTAAAAAATATAGCAAAAAGAAATAGTGTATAAACATGTTTCTCACTTTTTTGTCTTCAACTCGCTGCAATTTCCCGACCATTTCTCCCATTTAATTTTTGATCACATACTCGTAATCAGCTGACTTTCTTGGTTCTGATGGTAGGCTATACGGTACATAACAATGCAAAAATATCTAGATAGTGAAAACTGCCGATAACTTGAAGCATGTGTTCGGCGCTGACCCGTGAGTGACGGGCATGCCCGCCCAATATTAAACCTGCTGAATGTTGGCGGGCAGCGCCGACGGTTAAACTTTGCTCGTCGGCATCGTGTCCACACTGCCACTTTTGAGTGACGAACACTGTTCGACGGCAAGCGCCGACGGTGGTGAGTGGTAGTGTGGACGGGGCTTTAGAGGGAGACCATTCTAAACCTAGAAATGTGGCCATGGGCAATCAAGCAACACTACTGCTATAGGCAGTTGGATATAAGATAAATTATTAATTTGATTATAAATTAAGGCCTCTTGATTAAAAAATATTTATTATAAAAATATACAAGGAAGTATTAAGTAAATGAATAAATAAGAACAAAAAATTTAATATGTGACGACCCCAGGCCCCAGTTTGGTAGATTGCCCCATTTTGTGGGGGGCCCCCTGATTGTGGGGGCCCCTGGGCAGCTGCCCACTATGCCCACTCCTAAATCCGGCCCTGACAACACCACCACAACAACCCATATCAGAGAGCCTCTCCGAGAGGTGTCACTCGGCTGATTTAACATGGCGCGCCATTTTGAATTCATGGACGGCAGCGATCCTAGCGGCAGCAGGGGAACTCTGACAGTCGCCCGTGCAAAAAGAGGGGGAATCTCATCTCCTTTTGGTGATGATGGGGTGATAATGGAAGGTGGGAGAGAGGGAAGGAAGGAGATATGAGAGAAGGAAAGGAGGAATAAGGAGTAAGGAAGAAATTGGAGGGATGAAGAGTCAGAAGAGGAACTGACGAGGAATTCGAAAGAAATAAGGAATCAAAGAAGGGAAGGAATTCCTCCACTCACGCGTTACCCATCTTCCCCCACCCATTCACTCACCCATTACCCCACACGCGTTACCCATCTTCCCCCACCCACTCACTCACCCATTACCCATCACCCCACACCCATTCACTCACCCATTACCCATCACCCCACACCCATTCACTCACCCATCACCCATCACCCCGGACCCATTCACTCAACCATTACCCATCACCCCACACCCATCCAGAATTAGGTTAGGATAAGAACAAGAGAACATACGTAATATAAAAGGCAAAACCAACAACAGAGGAATGGCTACATGTGTGGCAATCAGCATTAAAGAACACAGTCACCGATTTCCTCTCACTCACTATACTGTTGTTTTTTACGACGTGAAAAAAGTCATTTTCCTTCACTCCTCAGTTCTTAATCAATAGATATAGTTTCCGACAATACTTTTGTGCCCGCGGTCGCTGGTGACGTCACGGCACGAAGGAGAGCAGAGAGGAAGGTAGCCATATTTCCTCTCTCTCTCACTAAGCCTGGCCTCGACAGCACGTGTGGGGAGTTGTGTCTTACAACCCTTTTAAAGGTATGTGTGGGGAGGTGTATTGGTGGGGATGTATAGGGGATTGATTACTTATCTGTTATAGCTTGAATATCCATTGCATTATGTGTTTTAAAGTGTTTTGGAGCGGGGTGAGCTGATGGTGTGAGCTGATGGTGTGAGCTGATGGTGTGAGCGTGAACTGAGTGGATGACCATGGACACACCAGTGGATACAGCTAAGGCCATGATACATAGCGAGTGTGTGTGTGTGTAGCCTACTTTACACAGTGACAGTGGGGTGAAGGAATTCTTGGGTTTTTGTTAAACACGAGTGAGAGTCGCGTCGTGTCGATGTTCATATTGTGCAGTTATTTATTTTTGTGAAACCTTAGGTTAAGTAGGGATGTGAATACTGGCCCATCAGTATGTGATAATATACTGAAACCCTGTTAACGAGTTGTTTATTAAGTCCCAGTAATACTCACATATTTTCTTAATCTTTAATTTTTTTTCCCACTTATTGTGGGTGGTGGCAGCGTAATCGCCAGGTTTGTGGAGCCCTTCGAGTTAACATCAAAGCTATAAGGGGGGGCGCTACACCAGATAGCTCTTAGTCACATTTTGGGAGATGCTGCTGATATTAATTAACATATTTAGGCTAATTGCAGATGAAATGGCGACAAGGAAACCCACGATCAGGCATCAAATGCTGACATTTCTTGTAAACAGGCTAGATTCATTTAAGTTGTGGAAATGTTATCTGACCTTCTTCCTCTGTCTGTCAATAGCTATTCATGGACACTGCCCACGCCAGTTAAGATGCCAATTAACAAAATTATTAACACAATTATGCTAATTACATCGATGATACAACAACAATAACAAAACCAGATAGTGATAATTATGGTGGCTTGCTCTCATCAGATCAATCCTGGGCAAGTCAAAACATTTTTTTTTTTTTTTTTTTACATGTGTGGCGCCTATAGCGCTTGTAGGCAGTGGTGACCCAGGGCTCGGATGGTAGGCTCTGGAGGTTCACTTGAGGGCTGTGATGGTTGGCCCTCGCCCGTGGTGGCGCAGGCAGTATTCTTATAGTGACGCCTGTGATTAGAGGCTCATGCCGCCCCCCTGTATCCTCCGATGCACTCGCAATCGAAGTAGAGTTGATGGGCAGGGCATGTGGGTGTTCTTAGGCCACTCGACGGTGCAGAAAGGTTTTGGTTTTCTTCGGGGATCGAACTCGGGTCACCGAGAACGCCAGTCGGAGACGCTAACCACTCCGCTACTGTAATGCCCGGTATTCGGAAGAGATAGGATGGGTATTCCTATCATATTAAGGTCAATTTAATCTTTTCGTTTCTCGTGAAATTTATCTTCCTTCTTTCTATCTCACTTCTATCTTCCTCCCTTCCCTCACTCCCTCCCCCCCCAGACACTCCGGGTACGAGTCCAAATTCGTGGGACAATTATTTCGCGATCATCAATAACTAGTAGATTCAAAACTTTTCATCCTCCCCTCACCCTCCTATCAGATCAAGGAACACCCTTAGATTCTTAATGTCCTTCAAAATAGTCACCATAGTGAAAGATCAAGTTCATACATGAGGGGGTTAGTCGTGGTATTCGCTAAATTGAGAGTCGACCAAATTTCTATCACGTCTTACCATACCTCGTCGCTCTGAAACACATGTTCGAAGGCTACCCGCGAAGGGAGGATATCTTTCCCTGGGTATTAGTGTAAAAATATTAAATTTTTCTATATCAAAATTAAAGAACTGTATTATAGGCAGCCATTTCATATGTATACTTGTTTAATTAGTTAATTAGTCAATCGAGGTCTGATAATCCCTTCAGGAGAGGCCGGTTCATAGAATCCGAACATTCCCCTTCTTCCCGCCTTTCATCCCAACCTCGCCTTAGTTCCCTCGAGGACGCCAGTCTCTCATCCACTCCTCTCCAGGTAAGACCTCGGTACCTCACTCCTATTCCCCCCCCCCCCCCTTCCTTGTTATATTATATCTATCTATATATCTATATATATAGGTAGAGTTGGTTAGTTTTCATTAACGCATAGGAGGCCTGGCCTGTCCTTATAAGTGTTATTAACAGAGTCTCTCATCCACTTCACTATAGGCTCAGACGGACGTCTCAGTCTGACGAAAAACCCCGTCACATGGTTTTTAAGTGAAACGCAAACAACATGCTTACTCTTATATTCCCCCCTTATATTCTCCATGTATACCTATAAGTATTCAGCGGTATGTTACAGACGTAAATGTTAATTCAGTAATAGGATTCAGTGGGGGAGGTTATGCTCACAAGAGCTTTCCTGTAACAGATGGGGAGAGCTTTCCTGTATCAGATTGGAGAGCTTTCCTGTGTCAGAGTGTAGAGTTTTCCTGTATCCGATTGGAGAGCTTTCCTGTGTCAGATTGGAGAGTTTTCCTGTATTGGATTAGAGCTTATATGTGTGTCTGAAATCTCAAACAAGAGAAATAATATTTCATGATGAATAAATAGGATGATGTTTCAAATATAGTTCTTGTGTTATTTAGTAGAAACCTCAGGTGATTATTCTGTGTTAGGACAATACTTCCCCACACTTCCAAAAAGAGTCAGCCTTACTCGGTGTAATTCTAAGTATCAACCACGACTACTAAATAAATCATATATATCTATTCAAACGTGCTCAGGAAGTAAAACCATAGAACTACTTGCCTGAGCTGGTGGCAGCATTTCCCCTTACTCCTTAACTCCTACCCCTTCCCCTTAACCTTAACTCCTACCCCTTTCCCTTAAGTTCATTCCCATTTCAGTACTCTCCGCAGCGAGAAGTGTTCGTACTATAATTAAATAGTGAAGTCATAAGACAAATTTCAATTCTCAATTCAGTTGTAATCAATGGAAAAATCCTAACCAATTAATATCATTCAATATAAAGGTGCAGCAACAACCTATAAAACCCTGGCACCACACTACCACCTCCCCTAATGTTATACTTCTGTGGTCAATGGACACTACTACATTTAATTATCATGTTAATTAACACATAATATGCTAAATACAATATGCAGATATGTTCACTGTTTTACAGTACTTGTGTACTGTCTGGAACAGTTCAGAATCTTCATCTTAAGTTTGCGAGTTCAGTTCTGAGAGCACTCCCCGTCGCAAGCACACAGTGGTGTGCATTCCAGACTGGCCTTTTTGCACTTGCACTTCTTGATGCAGCCCTTCTGGCATTTACAGGAGACAAGCTCCCGGCAGACCTTGGATACCTTGGGGAGCGTTGTCCAGAGAGGTTCGTACATGTCGCTGGTCTTGATCCAACCCCAGTCGGTTGGTGATGGGCGACTGATGGCAATGTTGGTGCAGAAACCAGGGCCTGACCCCAGACATGTCCACCCTGGTATATTGCTCGTCGGACGTGCTGCTTCAGGGCTGCACTTGTCGGTGGGATCAGCTGGACATTGCTCTTCTTTGCAAACAGTTTGCGGCGTGCCTTGTCGATATCGGTTGCGGTGCTTGTTCTGTCGTAAAGCAGGGTGACGAACCTCTCGATGGTGTGCATGGCATCTTCATCAATATGATCCGGTACAGTGGAGAGGTCAGTGAGTGTCTGGGTCAGCTGTGGTAGAGCTGTCCACACTGCCCATGCTGTCCTCTTGCCATGTCCGGCGAAGTAGGAGACCGTGTCGCAGCCCGTCAAAGCATGAAACATCGGTAGTGCCTGTGCTTTCTCAGGGCCCAGAGCCCGCGCCATCTCATGGGCTGCCAAGAACCGGAAAGCCTTGCCCGTGCCGAAAGACACCCACACTTCGGCTTCCTCCTCCAGGGTGCGTGCCAGAGCCACTGCCAGGACAACAACATCAGTGTCAACTGTGCGGATGAGGATCTTCTTGTAGCCATTGCGAGCAGTGTGGACGGCATGCAACATCATGCGGTTGTCGGCTTCTTCGTGGTTGCAGGGAGCCAGGGCTGCAGTATCTAGGAGCGGTGGCTTGCTCAAGACATCATCTCCTTCAGTGATGACCAGCTCCTTGTCTGCAAGCTGGAATGAGTCGTGGAGGATGCCAGAGAGGAAGCTGAACAGCTCTGTCTTGTTTTCGTCGACTCTGAGGAAGCTGGGTGGGCATTTTCGAAGGGGCTCTAAACTACACCCTCTTAGCGTCCTAAGACCGACTTAGTTATACCGGGCTAAAGAAGACTACTAAGGAAGCATTTTCGGGCGTCATCTTAGCCTCATCTTAGTCATCTAGCCTTAGTAAGGGGACAGGGGCCAGATGCTGAGAGCGAGCTAGGGCGCCCTATCCCCTAGGGCGCCTGTGGTAAGGCGAAACGCCCTCCCACCGCTATGCTCAGTCGAGAATGCTGCCTTAGTGGCACCGCTAAAGACGCTGAAAACTAAGGCATGGTCAGACCCTGACTTAGTGAGCTGCTGTGGGCCTTTGACAGACATTCCTCTTCTGTTTATAAGGCAAATACAGCCTTGTTTCAGTTCTTACAACGTAACAATTGGTGTTTACGTAATAATAGTGTTGCAAGGTGTGTATGAATTGATCGTGAAAGACTAAATGCGGCACTATAGGGTGTTATATGCTTGCGATAGAAATGTTGTGTTGTGTGTTGGTTGCCGGGCGGGCGGCTGGCGAAGCGACAACAAGTGTCACCGAGGGTGCTCCGCCCGCACTAAAATGTTGTACTAATACACGGTATTATCATACTACCAGATTATATTTAGGACAACTGAACATACCATCACCTTCACGAGACATTAGTGCATATCATGAATGTATAAAAATTACAGTAAACTATACCTATAATAAGATAATGAGAGCAAAATGAAATCGTGTATAAATATTTTTTTTCTTTCACCTTTTTTTATTCAACTCCATCTTATTCCTGCAATTTTGCTTACATGAAATTTTCACTCACAGTCTCGTGACTATACACGTGACTATGCAGTCACTACTATACTAGCCGCAAAGCCGCCCTCCGGGCGGACTTTTTGGCTAGCTCCTGCGGAGGGCTATTGGTGGGCCTTCGGCCCACCACCTATGTTTGGTGGGCCTGTGGCCCACCAAACACAGACTCTCCAGATAGCCCCTTCTAACTTTCCTGAAATCATGGATGAAGAAATGTATGTATTAACGCCAACCCATTTCACATCACCCCCAACCCATTCACTCACCCATTACCCATCACCCCCCCCCCCCATTCACTCACCCATTACCCATCACCCCCACCCATTCACTCACCCATTACCCATCACCCCCACCCATTCACTCACCCATTACCCATCACCCCCGACCCATTCACTCACCCATTACCCATCACCACACACCCATTCACTCACCCATTACCCATCACCCCCCACCTATTCCTTCACCCATCACCCATCACCCATTACCCATTCACTCACCCATCACCCCACACCCATTACCCATCACCCCACCCATTCACTCACCCATTACCCATCACCCTACATCAAGGTTTCCTCAATTCTCGCAACCCACATTTTTTCACAATTCTCGCTAATAGGCTGCTAAAAAAAGAAGAAGAAAATTGATCGGATCATCCTATAAGTGGGCTTAAAACCTTCCCCTGGTCGACCCGGTTCCAAAACTGTGCCATATGATGGGATTACGCCACGGAGGGCGGAACCTATACCACACACACACACACACACACACACACACACACACACACACACACACACACACACACACACACACAGACAGACACACTTTCGCTTATATTATTATAGATACAGTCTAAAATATATAATATATAACCAATAATATAACCATTGTTGTTATGGTGACGAAGAAAATTGCGGGCTAAGACGACCCCAACCCTGCCTTAGTTTACATTCGCTCTGCTGTCTTAGGCGGAGCGAAATTTGCTTCCGAAAATGTCCAATTAGCGCTAAGATGGTCTTTGTCTCCTAAGATGGTCTTAGTAGTGTTCGAAAATGCCCCCCTGGCCCAGTTCCCGGGGATCGTTGCACCACCCACCACCCGTCTTCTCACCCCTTTTCCGAGCGAGAAGATCACTCTTGACACCCAGCCGGATGCCACCGCCATCTGATAGTGCAGGGGAGCAGGCTTGGTTTTCATGTTGGAAGAATTCCTCTAGATTCCCATCCCGGTTCTGGCACCCGATATACAGACGAGAGAACAGGTCCACGTCATTCTCCAGGGATTTCATCTGCTGCTTGCCCTTTCCCGGAGGTTTTGAAGCAGGCTGACCGAAGATTTTCAGCTTGTTTCTGTGGATGGCATCTCCTATGGGCTTCGTTCTCTCCACCAGGCGTTCTCTGACGAAGTTGTCAAACTGCAGCTGACCCACTTCGTGTGGATGACGGAGGGCGTCTACAGCTCCAGGTGGCGCGATCTCCTTGGTGTCGAGTACCAGCAGATCTTGACTCTCCTCTTCAAATGGATTCCCGAAGTCTTCCATCACGTTGACCATCGACTGTAAATCTTTAGGAAAGCAGTCTGCACACTTGCTGACTGGTCATGGTGCCTTGTGTCTTGTGGTCTGTTCCCGGGTCAGTTTCCAGTGTTGTAGGTCTCGAGACTGGTCTTGGTCTCGAGACCGGTCTCGAGACCAGTTTGATGTGGTCTTGGTCTTGGTCTTGGTCTCGTTTGATGTGGTCTTGGTCTTGATCTTGGTCTCGAAGCTTCTGGTCTCGGAGTTTGGCTCGAGACCAGGTCGAGACAAGGGTTAAAAAGTGCATCGCGGCTTGGGGAAGGTCGGAATGTATTATCATACACGAGAAAAATCATGGCCGTTACGATTCACGGCGCGCCATACAGTGTTGTACTGTCTATAGATACTGCCTGACTAGCTCTACAGCAGTGCTTCTTAACTTTATCGTGCAGCGGACGCCTTTTCATAAAGCTAATCATGTGGCGGTCCCTTAATTCTGAGATTTCCCCTCTACACTATCTCTTCAGTAAAAATTTTAAAAGGAGTTTGTTGGCTAGAATATACTAAAATCATTACTGAATTATTTATTAATGGCTTAACTTCAACTGAACTACATAAGTTTTACCTCACATAGTATTATTTATTTCACAATTTACAATTTACATTTTTTCACACAAATTTCACTGAACAACAACCTTTCGTCCTCACATCTCGATCCTAATGGGATGAATGGTACTGTTTTTGCTGATTCATGATCCAAGAGATGTATCTGGCTCCATTCTTCTAAGCTTCAGTCACATGTCGGGTTCGACATTGATCCGGTTGCGCCTTTTGTTTTAAGATCAACCAGTGTGGAAAATGTAATGTCGCAGTTATATGTTGTTTGGGAACGGCATCAAGTGCCTCAAAGCCAAATTCTGCAAGTCCAGGGTAGTCTGGCTGTACTTGACCCCAAAAAACCGTCAAACTTCTCTCCCCTGATTAGTTGCTTAAGTGACTCATTTGTTGCAATTTCAACAAGGTTATCAACCTCTTTGATGGCAGCATAACACTGACCTTTTCTATTTCGGCTTGATCTGTAGCAAATGGATTTATAATCCACTCAAAGCTTGGGTCTGGTTCTGGAAAATATTTTCCTAACTCTGAGTGAAGGCCTTGAATATGGACTATGAAACCTTGTGTTGTGTCACCATCTAGCTCTTCTTCGACAGTGAGAAGGAAGTCTGCTAAGGTAGGAAAAGACTCAAAATCCTTGCGGTCAAGGCGGCCACACTATAAGTCCAGCTTCATTCGTGTGCTCTGTATTTTGTCCTGCACATTAAAGATGGTAGTAGCTTTCCTTGCAAAGCTAGATTCAATCCATTCAGTGTGCTGAAATATCAGACAGGTACACCAGTTTTGAGAGCCATTGAATGTCCGTGTTGTCTCGGTTGTCCTTCTTTTTTTGTTTAAGTGAGCCTGTCTTAAGCCACAGATCCATAGTCGTGGTACTGAGTAGGCTAGTCTGTTTGGTAACTATCAATTTATCCTGCAAGTAACATACATTCTTATCACTAATTCTGATGTTAAACATATAACGGTAGTACAATTGTGTATAATTATAAAATAATTTAAAAACTTACAAATGGGTTACAAAAATGCGTATGTTTGTCATAATCATCCAGAATATTTTCTTACCAATTTAATAAAGCTATAAAAAGGAGCACAAGCGACTTCCTTCCTTCAGCAGCCTAACGTCAACTGACTCACTCACTACTGACTCACTAGCGACCACTACAAAGTTGCCAAATCGCAAATATCATTACAGTCGTCGGTTAAATTGTTTCCAGATAATATTATATATTTTAGCAGAATCAAATTAGCCTGCGGACCCCTTGACATGTTCTGCGGACCCCAAGGGGTCCGCGGACCACACTTCAAGAAACACTGTTCTACGGTGATGATGCATGAACTGAGCCCTGCGAGCGCTGATAGAGTGCGTGCGAGTCGAAAGAACATGCATGACGTACGTGGTCATTCTCGCAGTGATACCTAATCTCCTTTTTTCACGCACGCATGTTTGCAGCTCTGTTTTACCTCCGTGTACTTCATATATGTGTAGGCCTATGCAATCCCCGCACCCTTCGTACACGTACACCACAGGCTTAGCTAGCTCGCTTGGAAAACGTAACCACAAAAATTATATTTTCTATGTTTGTTTCTTCATGCTAACGAAGCAATGAAAGCAGAAATATTTGACCTAGATGTTCAGTTGTTTACATATATTAAATCTTGTAAATATATTTCCTCCCTTATACGTTACCCTTACCCCCCTTCTACCAGAGCTCGTTAGTCGTTACATCGAGGACATCTGGCAGCAGGGTTGCCAGGTGCACAAACCACAAAATATACTTTTGGCATTCACACTTTACTTTTTTGGCATTTTCAATTTTTCATCATAAGAAAATGAAATTCAATTTACGATTATGTCTGGCAAATTCCAAAATTTGTTGAGTAATTTCTGGCAAGAAATACAAGAATTGGCAGGACCTGGCAACTCTGTCTGGCAGTGACATAGGACGTCGGACAGTGAGGTGTACTAGACTAGTCTCGCTTAGTTTCCGTTCGCCACCGGAATGAGTAATCATGTCGGCATCTTCAGCAGTTATCAAATTTGCGTTTTTTAGAGTAAGGGGTCCTCACCAATAAAGGTTGCACCGCTCGGGAATCGAACCTGGGACCTTCCGCATGCCGGGCGGCTGTGCTTCCCGTTACACCACGGGAACCTCCTAGTGACAACCCACACATCTCCCCCCTAAGGCTGACGCAGCCTGACCGGGGGAATGTGCATCCACGATCCTACTCACTGCGCCATGTTAGAGTAGGGGGTCTCACTAATAAAGGTTGCACCGCTCGGGAATCGAACCCGGGACCTTCCGCATGCCGGGCGGCTGTGCTTCCCGTTACACCACGGGAACCTCCTAGTGACAACCCACACAGCGTTCAAGGACCAGAAGGAGTTTTTTTTATAAGAAACACGGAAACCAGAAACACACAGCAGTTTGTACTTTCTGCAAGCAAAGCATCACGGACAAGGCTGGCACGACGTCGGCTTTTATCAAGCACTTGCGGCGATCCCATCCGAACAACTTAGGACAATACTATTTAGTATTTACGCAGTACAGACCAAAAACATTCAGATAATAGTCATATTTAAAAATAAAAAAATTGATATTCCTGTTCTTGGTCTTGATCTGTTTCGGAGGGTCTGGTCTTGGTCTTGGTCTTGGTCTCGGAAGGTCTTGGTCTTGGTCTCGGAGGGCTGGTCTTGGTCTCGGAAGGTTTGATCTTGGTCTTGGTCTTGGTCTCGAAGGGTCTGGTCTTGGTCTTGGTCTTGGTCTCGGAGGGTCTGGTCTTGACTACAACACTGTCAGTTTCATCGTGGAACTGTTCGATGAGCATGGCAACCTCTGGTCCTGCCACCATCCACTGTCGTAAAGCGCTGGGGTTGTCAGTCAGGCCCACTGCACCTCCGTCTCCTTTGATGGCAGCATTGTTCTGCTCGTGGGCCTGATCGACGGGTATGGCGGAGAACGACCTGTTCGTCTTCTGGACGGTGAAGTTCCCAGCTCGGAATTCCTGGGCTATTTCAGGGTGTGTCGTCGGCAGTTCCACCATGTCTCGCAGATGCACAGGAATCCAGCGCGCGTAGTTGGTGTGATCCAGGGCATGGAACCACACTGCTAGTTCTCTCAGGGCATCTACGTACATCGCAAACGACGCTTGGCGCAGAGAGCGCATGTACACCAGGACCGTCACCTCCAGTTGCAGGACAGTTGCCCAGTAGTCGAACTGGGGCAGGTCTCCGATTTTTGCTGGCACCAATCGTCGAACTCCAGCTGCTCGTTGCGTGCGTCACCCAGCTGGTCAATGTAGTGGTTGTAGATGTGCTGCTGCAGGGTGAAGAGGGCTACTGCTGTCACTTGATGAGCCCTCCTGGTTTGACTGACATGGGATGCCCGCAGGAAGGAGTTCGCTGTCCCGGCACTGGTGATCTCTGCCTGAACCAGTGCTTGCACCATCCGCTCCCTTGCAGCCAGTCACCAAGGGTCTTCAGTGCTGCCATCTCGATATGAAGACCGCCGAAGAGGACGACAAACTTCTCTTCACCATACTCCTGTGGCCACTTCCACTGGATTTGCTTTGCCAAAGCAAACAGCGGCTGGTCGAATGTGACCACTCGAGTCTGGCCAGGGTTGAGATGTTCCACTGCAATCCTGACCACATCCATGGAGTGCTTGATCATAGCCACGGTGTGGGCGCTCTCCAGGAAGAGTGGGAGCAGTGCGGTGGGACAGATGGCCAGACTGGCTGGCATGTCCTGCTGGCTTGCGTGGTATGCAGCCCATGAAGTGTTCTCCACTGGAGAAGTTTCTTGTAGGGCGACTTGGGGGTGTTTTAGCCAGAGATGCTCTCTTTCAGCATGTTGCTTGAGGCCGCTGTTGCTGCTCAGGGATGTCACGCTGGTAGCCGGCACGGGGGTGTTCTTGATGCTGCCGACGGATGGGACATCTGTATAGTAGTGCGGCAAACGGTCAACTGTTTTGAGGCCTCTTTCGTTCGGCCCTCCGAGGATGATCATGCTGCGGTCAATGCCGGCCCCAGGGACCGCAGGGTGTTGCATGAGGGAAATAGCAGTCCCATGAAATGACTGTTTTGCTGTGGTGGAACTTAGGTTGTGGTCGATATTGTCTACCACGGCAATCGTGAAGACTCTGCCTCTCATCTTGGGAGGGCAGACTACTTGCTCCTGGTGGTAGAGGCGGCAGGCACTGTTCCCCAGCTGTGTGGAAAGGGACAGGACCCGATCATAGGAGATAGAAATCCCCATGTGTGCCAGCCTGTCGACGAGCTCCCTCTTGCGCGTGTGTGCATGTAGCATTAGGCCGATGTAGGTTGGAACTGGCGTCTCCTGCGTGGTGGCGTGCCTGACTGGGCGAGGCGTACTGCCTGTGGCGGCCCGTCGGTGCATAACGCTGTTGAACTTGAGGAGCTGGGCGATGCTCAGTGCCGCTGGTGTTGTGGTTTCACTCTGGTGCTTGATACTGGGACCTTCCAAGATCATAGTGACCAAGGCAAGCAGCATGGGTGGCACGGAGTCCTGTTGGCATCCTGCAGGAAACCCGTTGAACACCTTGGCATCTCCGATGATGTGGCGTCTCACAATTTGGGCAGCACGCGCCAGGTGGACAGCATCAAGGTCTCTGTCCAGTTCACAAGCCTTTGCCAGGGCATCGCCGAGGTCTTCATTGAATGCAAGCAGGACATCGCGCCCCTGGTGCTGTGCACACATGTTAGGAAAGTGAGCAAGCAGTCTCTGCTTAAGACGGGTCGTGTGCACCCTGCCCTCATGCTTGACTCTCAGCTGTTCCATCCTTGACGTGTATAACTGCGCCAGGTCAGCAAGTTTGAAGACCGGAGACTTCTCGTCATCCATGTGAGCTTCTTCAATAAACACCACCAGCTCTGCGAAAGCAAGTCCTGCTATTGCGTGTTCATCGTCTGTACCTTTGCCCGCCATTTCCTTAATCTTCCGTGCGCGATTGTACAAGTTCAGAAGACAATTTCGGTGGTACTTGGCCTCCTGTGTAACTATGTCCCCAGCGTTCAGTTGCGTCAGGAGGTCCATGTCGTCCAGAATCAGTGAGCACGACCTGACACGCGATTTCAGTTGGAATGTCGCAGCTTCATGAAGACCAGCACTACCAAGAGCTTCTCCGCAGAAGAAGCATTTCACTTCTTGGTGTTTCGTCTCAGTACTTGATGGTCGTGACAGATATCGAGCTCGCTTGCGGGCAACAACTTCCTCTTCTTCGTCGGCGCCTATTTTCAGGTGCCTCCTCTCAGCTCTGTCTAACTTGGTCTTGTTATACCTCAGCCTGCAGGTCTTGTGGTATCGTGCATTGTTGGCGCTCAATGCTGCTTCAACGCCACTGCCTTCATCTAATCGGCTCAACAGAAAAGAGTTGGAGAGCAATCATTGAACCTTCTCAGATGTCCAGCGAGAATGCTGTAGCTGCTCCCCTTGTCTTGGCGTGTATTCTGGGATGGACTTGTCAGCGACTCTGGCGTCGTTTCTTGGCATATGAAGCATAATGACCAGTCTGTCTCTGTTGCTGGCTGGGCGGATGTAGACGAAGCTGCTTCTGCACCACGAGGCTCAACGAGTTTGAAGCTCTTCTACATTGTTCTGGAAATGGAAAATGACAAAGTTGTATGAAAGGAGCACTCAGAATCCAAGTGAATTAGGACATGTTCAATTGAGAGATGTTTGTCATGGTTGTTATGCTAATCTATGAACAATTCAATAAATCGATAATAAGATAAGATTCTAAAAA
This sequence comes from Chionoecetes opilio, assembly GCA_016584305.1. Lineage (NCBI taxonomy): Eukaryota > Metazoa > Arthropoda > Malacostraca > Decapoda > Majidae > Chionoecetes > Chionoecetes opilio. The sequence goes on from JACEEZ010023297.1 coordinate 18,996, forward strand.
CACATGGGCAACTTTCTTTGTTGTTAAGTGCTACCCTACATTAGCAACAGCACGCAACATAATGTTTGCACAACATTGCAGATTCAAAACAATAATTTTTTCCTGCACATTTACTCAGTACATCTCATTAACCTAGGGATAAGTCTTCCTTGGCAGCCACATGGCGGCCATTTTGGAAAATGGCCGCCACGGCCGTCAGGGGGCAGTTGGGCGATGGCTCCACATCCAAATTTGTTCATAATATATTAGTCTACCTCTGTGCCAAAGTTGGTGCTTTTATCAAAAAATACACAATAGAGGCGTTTTCTGCGGGGGATTTCGCTTGCAAGCGAATTTTTTTTTATTGCAAGCGGTCACTTTTATAGTGCCCATATATATTTTATAGTGCCCAAACAAACATTTCGCTTGCTGCCGCAACAACAACAACAACAAATTCTTTTGGGTCGGGCAATCATCTTCCCTGGATGATTGAACAGCAAGCGAAATTTGAGCAATCAATTTTTTTTTCACTTTAAAGCGAAATCCCCCGCAGAAAACGCCTTAGGTTTGAATATCCTAGGTAAACCGCCCCACTAACAACCCATATCTCTCCCAGCCACACCACATAACCACATATATCACATCACACATCACACCTAAACACACAACAACCCATATCACACTCAGCCAGACCGCACAACCAGATCACACCCATGCAGCCACACAACCCATATTATCACACCCAGGACCACAAAGTGACAACCCAGCAAACACAAAGAGGGAGGGCCTCCGGAGGCCCTCCGTATGTCTTACCGGCGGCCCGACGGAAGTGTACGACGTAGGGCCGCTGGGGATTTGCTCAGAGGCTCACCGGCGGGCCGCTCCCAGCGGCCCGCCGTAGGCATTTGCCCATTTGCCGCTGTTATATTAACTGATTGAGGAATATTTATGGTTATACTTTCTAAGTATATTGCAGATATAGTAATGTTTTAAGGGGTCTTGCACAACCCATTAGCCGATTATTAGACTAATGGACTGTTCAACACTATAAAAACATTACTATATCTGCAATATACTTAGAAAGTATAACCATAAATATTCCTGTCGTTATCCAGTAATACGATGAAAAGGAGATCATAATTGCTACGGACATTGTTTATTTCATAAGTACAAAAACATTTTCGTTATTGGGTTTATATATATACATGCTGGTGTACGTGGAACACTGTACAGCCATGTAGAAGGATATTGATTGCGGCGAACAACATAACAACATCCACCCGCTTGTGCGCTTTCCAAGTAACTGATTTGAAGTGATTTCACCGAGTCACTGACACAACGCTGCCGAGGAATTCCTAAAAAAACGTGTCGTACTGCAATCATTTATATTATTCAGTCTATTTTCGATATAATGAAAGAGCGAAAAACATGTTATAACTAAGTTCTCATTATGTTATCGACTGATTAAGGGTGATAATTTAGGCCCTTTGTGGGTTTTTACCCTTTGTAATGGCTATCGTACGTCTGGCAGTTTAGTGCATTGATAGCAGGGAATTCAAATAATATTCTGTTCTAAATCATGATTATCCATGTTAATTCTCCATCATCTACATATTCCTTATTAGGTGTACCGTATGAGTATTGATATGTGTTGATAATATGTTGGAATGATAGAAATAAGGAAAATATGACCTTGTGCACATGTTATCCCGTAATAGTCCATGAGCCAGGCCAGATATCGGTACCACCTGGGGTGACTAAACACGAATGGTACTAAAATGTTTATAGAGTGACTGTAAATACATTAAGATATGATAGCCTTCCCGCACTGGTAGCTTAGTCTGATTTTTTGATGCAATGGGGGTGCTACCCATAAAAAAAGATTTTCAGCGTGACGCTCGGGGTTTTCCTCATTTTCTTTAAAATCAATCACACGATCGTTTGCGAAACTTTGGACACCTATGTAGAATTTGATTCTCTACCAGAGTTGTTCCTAGGTACTTTTCAAATTTCCTCATATTTTGGGATTTACCCTAAAAAAAAATAATTTTGGGTATTTTCCCATAAATCTGGAATAAATCCCTAAATATGGGAGAAATTGAAAAATATATTCTGACAACTCTTGTAGCTAATTTGATTCTCTACAAGAGTTATTCCGATGTATATTTCAAGTTTCCCCATATTTAGGGGTTTATTTCATATTTGGTGATTTTTTGTGATATTTTGGGGATAATTTATTATTGGAAGGAGCAAACATATGTAGAATGGTTTCCATGTAAATGTGTTTGTTTGTTTGTTCATGTAATGTTTAATGGTGATATTTTTTTTTGCAGGTGTGTGCTGACTGTCTGACGGCATGATGCAACCATCAGCGAGGAAGAGAGCACGGATCGACTGTATCATCCACTGCTCTGATGATGACAGCGATGCTCTGGTGTCACCACAGGATTTGGACTCCTGGAACACATTGCTCAGGGCTGCAGAGATCAGGCAGCATGATCCAGTCCTGGAAGCAGCCAAGGGCCTTGAAGAAGGAGGAATACCACACATACATTATCACCGTAAATGTCGTAGTCTCTTTACAATGAAGTCACTGGATTCTATCCTTGCCAAGGGTGTCAAGATAGAATCAGCAAGCGTCGACCCCAGGAGGAGGGCATCAAGGGATGCCCCTAGTACTAGCAGGGTGTATGCCAAAGTATGTCTCTTCTGCGAGAAGTCAAGCAAGTACATGAAAGCAGCAAAGACAAGGGAGCCACTCATCCAGTGTGTTGAGCTACGAGCAGATGAGAAGATCCGCAGAGCAGCAACAAGGAAACTCAACCAGAGAATCCTTGGTTTACTTAGCAGAGACCTTGTTGCTGCAGAGGGTCACTACCACAAGTCGTGCTACAAACTCTTCACAAAAGATGATTCCCCAGCGGCCGCCAGGTCTGGTGCAGGTGAAAATCAGGAAGAAAGCGAGGGAGCACGCTACGAAGAGGCTGAGATAGAAGCCCTCGAGGAACTCTTCTTGTATATAAGGACTGAATTATTCCCCAACCCAGAGGTACTGCCTATGATAAACCTCACATCTAGGCTTGAGAGATCCATGATGTCCCGTGGTATTATCCAACTGAAACCAGCGACAAAGAAACATGTTCGCCGAAAGATTGAAACCGAGTTTGGGGAATCACTACGCTTTGTCCCAGATGAGAAAGGAAAGCTTCTAATCTATCCACGCAGCCTCTCAATGGACGACCTTGCCCGACAAGAACACAAAATGACAAAAGATCTGCAAGAAGCAAGAGCAGCTAACTCTGAAGATATCTTAACCAAAGCAGGAATGCAGCTGAGGAATGAGATCAATAAGCAAGATGTGAGTCAGCCATGGCCTCCCGATACAGATCAGAATGTTATTCCTGCACACCCTGCTGACAGGAGAGTGTGAGTGTCAAACTCCCTCTGAAAGAGCTCAACGTCTTGCCACATCCTTCGGCAGTGACTTGGTCTTTGCTGTTACCAGTGGCAAGACAAAGCCACCCAAGCACGTACTGCTGTCCAATGCTGTAAAGTGTTTGACAGGAAACACAGAACTGATCCGAACTCTGAATCGTCTTGGCCACTGTGTGTCCTACTCAATGTTTGAGGAGATCGATACAGCCCTTTGTATCCAGAAGCTGGAATGTTCAAAGGATGACATTCCACTGCCAGCAAACATCTACCCTGGTGTGTTCACAACCCTGGCCTGGGATAACATCGACCGACTTGAAGAGACACTAAGTGGAGCAGGTACTTCTCACAGAGTCAATGGCATTGCTGTCCAGTTCCAGGTTGCAGGCTCTGTGCCAGAGTAGGTCCTGCCAGAGATTACCAAGTCCAAGATAAAAGCATCCTCTGACCGCATCAATTCTGCCAATATACAATGTTGGGCGGCGGGCAGGGCCACCCAGGATTGAGACTGCGATATGTCGACACTACCAAGAGGTCCAGGATTCAAAGACCAAGACCATATCTGGCTTCTTACTCGAATGTCAGACCATGAGAAACCAGTCCATCAGCAGTTGGACTGGGTTCAACATCAAAATCCGCAGAGACATTGCAGTGGTCCAGGACACTGTAAGCTACCTGCCCACTATCAATGCTCCCGCCAACAGAAATGTCCACCGTTAATGAAGTCTTGGAGCAAACGCATGCCATCATGCAGTCCTTACAGCTTAACAAGATTGTGTGCGTGTTTGATCAAGCACTCTATGCCAAGCTGCCGAGGTTCTCTGGAAACAAGAGAAGTTCAAGAACATTATCATCAGGATGGGCGTCTTCCACACAATCTGCAATCTCCTCTCCACCATAGGGAAGAGGTTTCAGGATGCAGGTCTTAGAGATCTGTGTGTGGAATCAGGTGTCATCGCAGAAGGATCAGTGTCAGGGGTGATGGACGGCCGGAGGTACAACAGAGCAGTGAGACTGCACAAGCTCGTGTATGAAGCACTGATGAGGCTTGCATGGAAAGGCTTCCTTCCATGGCTAGAAGAAACCATTCAAGGGACATACACCATCTGGATGGAACACTGAAGAACATCAACAGCTTCCACAGCAATGTGTCTCAGGGAACCTTTCAAGAGCTGATGGAGAGTGAATCATGCACACATATCCTGAAGCTCTTCCAAGTTTTATCTTGAGACCCTAAGAGATGAAACAAACCTCTCAGCATTCTGGATGTCATACCTGGACATGGTTGAGATCATGCTGGACCTGGTTCGAGCCTCCAGAGAAGGCAACTGGATGCTTCACCTAGGAGCAATCCGACAGATGATACGTGGTGTTTTGCCTATGACAAGGTGAACTATGCCCGATTCCTGACCTACTACTATGCCATGATGTCTCGACTGCCCATTGAACACCCAGAGTCCATGAACACTTCATGCAAGGTGGCTTTTCGGTCCAGATCGTAGCAAGAATCCTTTGGACGGATTCCTGTGGACCAGACCATCGAAGAGACGATCAACAAAGACACCCAGACACCAGGGGGCACAAAAGGCTTCAGCCTGAAAGGTGGAGCTGTCGCCAGGTACTACCTGACTCGGAGTATCGCAGCAGATACTTGAGGCAGCTCAGGGCCATGGTAGTAGGCCAAAAGTATACTGACTTCAGCCACCCAGACCTACAGATGCCCAGGATTAGAAGAGATGAGGCCGATGTCCAATCTTTAGTTCAACTGATGGAGACCAGCTGGTTGAACCCCTTCAACGCAGAGCAAGGAGATCTTGTCAGTTTTGTCAACTGCGACTACAGCACCACCAGAAGTTGCCAAAGACCTTCTAGGGGCCTACAGAATAGGAGAGGATGCATATCAGCCTTCAGGAAGAGCGCCTGGAGACCGATACGCCAACTATACAGTTTCATGACACGATGACGAAGACGAAACTGAGAACGTTCACTAACATCAGAATGAAGCCACGCTCACAAGGCCATGCCAAGGAGCTATCTTGAAGGCTGACAGGAACCTATTTGGCCAGATGATCCTTGTTGCTGAGAACAGAAAGCTCAAAATGAGTGATGTCTTGGCTCATCCCCTGGGGCCTTTGCCATGGGCACTTGCCAGCGGTGATGGGTCTCTCCGCAAGACCAACAAGGCTGCCCTAGCAAGGGAGTTGGAGAGGAATGTTTCTCCTGCAGAGGTGATCCCCGAGCCCTCTGCTACCATAATTGATGGGATGAGCCTGGTCCAGAAACTGAAGGGAAACGACAACACTTTTTCACAGCTGCAGCACAGCACTGAGTCACGTTGTCCATGAGGGTGCTAAGAGGCAGGCGCATTGATGTTGTGTTTGACGTCTACAGGAGACATCCATCAAAGATGCAGAACGAGCCAACAGAAGTGCAGGCACAGGGATCCATTTCAAGAACATTCAACCTGGGCACAACATCCAGCAGTGGAGAAAGTTACTCGGTAGTTCCTCCAACAAGGCAAGTCTCATCAAGTTCCTGGTAGAAGAATGGAAAAAACCACAGCACAGGGAGAAGCTCGAGGGCAAGGAGCTGTATGTCACATGTGAGCAGCTCTGCTTCAAGATCACCAAAGAGCAGTGGAAGAGGCTCCTGAGCTTAAGTCAAGTCAAGAAAAGCAGACACACGCCTCCTTCTCCATGCACTTCATGCAGCAGAATCTGGGTACAAGTCTGTCATCATCACTGCAGAGGATACAGACGTCATGGTCCTGTGTCTGGGCATGTGCCACAAGATCCCATCCCACCTGTTCCAGAAGTGCGGGACGAAGAAACCGGACAAGATTCCTGGATATCACCACACTGAGCCGTACACTGGGAGGCAGCGCGTGTGTGATTCATTGATTGGTATGCATGCCTTTACAGGCTGTGATACCGTCAGTGCATTCGCTGGCCGGGGGAAGATGACGACACTCAAGCAGGTGAAGATGGACAAGACATACCAGGATGCTTTCCACGAACTGGGCGCTCATGGGAAGTGTCTCCTGAACTCTTTGAGAAGCTACAGGAAATCACCTGCCACATGTACCTGCCATCTACCCACACAACTGAGGTGAACAAGCTTCGGTATGAGCTGTTCTGTGCGAGACGTGGAGAGGTGGGAGTCAAGTCAACTCCCTCCTTGTGAGGACTGCCTCTTCATGCATGCACTACGTGCAAACTACCAGGCTGCGATCTGGAGGAGAAGTCTGCAGAGCCAGCCATTTGTTGCGAACCCAACAGACTGCGGCTGGATGACAGATGAGGACGGCAAGCTTGCTGTCAACTGGATGCGAGGCTCACCAGCACCAGATGCTGTTATGCAGCTACTGTCCTGCAAGTGTGTGCGGTCATGCGAACTCCCTAAGTGCACTTGCCTCAGCAATGGCCTGAAGTGTACGGACATGTGCAGGTTACAGACATGCCAGAACAAGGCTATTGAAGAAGAGCCGGTAGCACAACAGTCAGATTCCGAGTCTGACGTAGATGATATTGAGGAGGATTAATTGGCCATAATAGTAAGTACAAGCCCATGGCATGCTTAGTGTGTATTTACAGGACTTGTATTAAATGTGACAATTACTATATTCATTTTAGTGACATTTAGGCATTCCTGTCCCCAAATTTGACATTTTAAAAAAATTCTGAATTTTCGGTAGGGTGTGTCTATTCAAGAAGTGATAACGACCATTAAGCTACCAGTGTGCAAGGGCTATCATATCAAAACATAAACTAGAGACATGTAGCAAGCTAAAAACACCTAAGAGAATTAGTCACCCCGGGTGGTACCGATATCCCAAAATTCGGGTCTTGGCTCATGGACTATAATCTTTGCTCGGTTAATTAATAAAATGTTATTTTTATATGATACTAGCTACACACATAGACTAACTGATAACCTTTTTCCATGTAAACTCCTTCCTATGTACGTATCTCATCTTTATTTCTATGTATCTCTGGGTGTTCCTGATTAAGCTGGAAATATTTGAAATAAACTGATATATGATAATTTCTATAAACTATTATAAAAACTTCTATAGCAATTTTTAATAGCTTGAACAGGCCTAATAATAGTGATGGTACCGATATTGAGATACTATGTATATTACTGTGTTAATATATATAATATGATATGAATATTTCCCACTTACAAATACGTACCAGCGCCCAGCGGGCCTCCGGAGGATTGACGTCAAGTTGCCGCTGCTTGTCACTACTGATGTAATACTACAGCAAGATAATCATATAACTGTTGTTTCAAAATGTTTACACATAGAAATATTCAATTCTTCAAATTCTGTACATTAATTTCAACATAGTAAGTTTTCCCGTCTGAAAATACACCAGCGGCCCTTCGGAGGGCTGACGGAGGTAAATTTGCCGCCGGCGGCCGCCGTTCGCCGCTCTACAGCCTACGTAGGCCCGCCGGTGATGGTTAGCTGGGAAACCTTGCCCAAAAAACAGTAACACACAATGTAACGCAATCAAGTAACCAACTGACCTACTTCACAGTAGCTGAGTCTGTAGCTCGCCGCTCGCGCCTCTGCCTATAATACTTGTAGAAGACAAGTCAGCGGACAGTAGGCTACCACATGTGTCACGTGTGAGAACGTTTAGGCTAGGCGGCGATCATGGGTTCAGATACCGGCATTGACATGGTCATCGGCTTCAAACGCATGCGCAATGTTTGTTTATTATATAAAGCAATAAAAGAGCGTTATTGCTAGCAAATTTAATATGCAATAAATCATTATCATGCAAATAAAAGGTAAATGTTATTATGTTTCGTATTGGCAGTTTAGTAGTTTCCTCAACTGTAACAATTATAGTATCGGATTGAAAAATCACCTGTCACCTCGCGGGCCACTTAAGACCCACGGGCCTTGAGTTTGACACCCCTGCTTTAAGAAATCAGTGGAACGACTGGGATGCTGTCTCGGACCGATCTGCTGGGCCCACACACGCTGGGCAGCACAGTACGGTCGCTACACTCCCCACTCCCAGGTTCTGAACGGGTCACGGGTGACCTGTGAATATTCCATCTCTTAAGGCCCCCATCCACGGTGCGATTTGTCGTGAGACCTGATCCGACAGACCTGATCCGATGGATATCCTACTACCCACTAACGATCCGACCGCACCTCAAGACCAGTTTAGATACAAAGACCATGGTGATAGAAACGGTGGAGGGCGGTTCTCATGATGGTTCTCGATCTGCGACGAGGAAATATTTTTGATGGGAGCTGATACCGTACAGCTAATTAAGGAGCGTAAACATCATCCGCACTCGCACCAGAGCCGTGTTTTTGTCGTCCAAGCACCGTCTTGGATTACGAAGACCAATCCAAGGTTTGCTGTTTTTGAGCGCGGTCTTGTTACGAAGACGGGATTAGAGAAAACAGCCGTGTCTTTGTCGTCCAAGCACCGTCTTGGATTACGAAGACCAATCCAAGATTTGCTGTTTTTGAGCGCGGTCTTAATACGAAGACGGGATTAGAGAACAAGCATTAGAAAACGGGAGTTTCGGCGCCGCGTGGCTTTGTTGTGATGCGGGGAAAACCATGCCTATCATCATGACCATCAGGAATACCAAGCAAGCGTTGCGAAGACACCTCTCAGGCGGTCTTGTAAAAAATTATCCCGTGGAAACAAGAGAAAAGAAAGGACATTGGAGCAGAATATGACGAGTGGCTGAGGTTAAGAAAGGCTCACTTGACATGAAAAACAACATAATGTGACAAAGTAGTAATGACAAATGGTTGTAGAAGAAGAAATAACGGCATATAACAGATAGATGAAGAGATATGGTGTTATAACTGATGAGAAGCCGCTGTCTGTTATGTGTATTGCTACACTTTTCCAATACTCGGGGAAAATAAGGTTATTATGGACGAGAACTGCGCGGTAGCTACCGCCGTTACCACTTACGTTTTCTATATTATTTTTTGCTCAGTATATTGTACATTATTAATCCACTTCCACGTAACCTTCAAAACTTATATACATATTGTAGAAATAATAAAGTTGGTTAATACGGCATACACTACAGACACACACTCCCTTTTCAGAGGCCCCCCAACCCTATAGGAGGTTAGGTTAAGGTTCGGTTAGGCTCATAATCTTGCCGGGGGGTCAAGGGGGGCGGAACACCCCCCCCACCCGTTATAAGGTTAGGTTAGGTTTGGTTCGGGTAATAATCCTCCCAGCAGGCAGCAGGGCGAGACAAACGGACTACTCGGCAGCTGGCGGGTAGGCTGGCGAATGCGGGCGGGCGGGGCGCACTTGGTTTTCGTATAATTCTGTCACTTCTCTGGTTTCTGAGACACTGACTATTATTTCCTGGCAAAGTTTTAGTGCTTTTTCTGATGGACGTACATTGTTATCAATGGAAACGGCGACCTTAAGACTTGGTGATAAAAAAGAAAAGAAAAATGTAGTATTGGGTTGCCGGAAAATAAAAATACCTCCATCTGAAAAAAACACTAATTTTAGGCAAGGAGAAACTAGTCAGTGTCTCAGAAAATGACCGCCCAGTCCTCGTCCATTTTACCATGAAAATAGATAATTTTTGAAAACCTTTACTCTCTGGTTAGTAGGAATTAGGTCAAATAAATTGGTTAGTTAACGTTGTTGGGAGTCCAGGTTATAGTCAATTCACGAACGCTAGAGCCACATGACCCTTCCCGAGGTGGAGCTTGTCAAGCCCTGTTCGCTCTTGATTGGGTGATGCCGTTCTGTGGCGTGATGGTGGGTTGGTCCGTCAAATGTACCTAACCACTTTCCCACCCCTGTGGTTCCCTTCTCCACTCCCAGCTAACGGTCTGATCTCCCAGGCTCCCACATCCCTTTGTTAATCCCTTAATTGTCCTTGACCCGTCAGATTCACACACACACACACACACCACACAACACACACACACACACACACACACACACACACACACACACACACACACACACACACACACACAACACAGACACAGACCAGACACACAGACACAGACACAGGCACAGACACAGACACACACACAGACACACAAACAGACACCCACACAGACACAGACATACACACAGACACAGACACAGACACACACACAGACACAGACACACACACACACACACACACACACACACACACCACACACACAACACACACACACCACACAGACACAGACACAGACACAGACACAGACACAGACACAGACACAGACACACACACAGACACAGACACACACAGACACACACACAGACACACACACACAGACACAGCACACACACACACACACACACACACACACACACACACAGACACACACACACACAGACACAGACACAGACACAGACACACACCACACACACACACACACACACACACACACACACACACACACACACACACACACACACACACACACACGTACGCGCACAAACAAACATGGATATAAATAACAGAACAATAAAAAACATTGAATCATTGTTGTATTTTTTTTTTTCTCTCTCTCTCTCTCTTTTCCTCTCTCTCTCTCCTCTCTCTCTCTCCTCATCTCTCTCTCTCTCTCTCTCTCTCTCTCTCTCTCTCTCTTCTCTCTCTCCTCTCTCTCTCCTCTCTCTCTCTCTCCTCTCTCTCCTCTCCTCTCTCTCCTCTCTCATCTCCTCTCCTCTCTCTCTCTCCCTCTCTCTCTCTCTCCTCTCTCTCATCTCTTTCTCTTATCGCTCAATCATCGGTACCTCTCTCTCATTTTTCCTCATCCTCTCTCCTACTCTCCTCTCATTTCGATCCTCTAATCTCCCATCTCTCNAATAACTCATAGCGAGACCCCCCCCCCCCAATTTTTTTTTACCTAACCTACCCTTATAAAATTATAGTTATATTTACTAACCTAACTAACTTGCATTACCCCTACTACCGCAAGATGACCAGTAATCCTCGTTCAAGTGATATAGCAGGTATTCACTGTGTTTGTGAATATGTAAGTTGTAGTTTATAAGGAAAAAGTGGATAGACAGAGATAAGTGGCCCGTGACACCAGACAAGTGATGACTTGTGGGATCAGCATTCTTTATAGGGAGCTTAAATAAATCTGCAATGACATGTACAGATAGACGAACTCGTAGAGGAACAGGTAGAAATGTATGGCTTTCTTGCCCCACATAAGCAAAACATCGGTCCATACAATAACCGGAACGGTCCGGAACGGAGATTATTTTCCGGAACGGAGTTCGGAACGGTCCGGAACGGAGATTATTTTCCGGAACGGAGTTCCGGTATATTGATGGGTATAATGTATGTATTGATGTATGGATATGGGATGTATGTATATGATGTGAGGATATATGATGTATGTAAGGGTATGATGACGTCTCTATTCGGTAGTAGTTGTAGTAGTAGTGAAAACCTAGGTATAGGTTTCCTTGAGATATGAGAGACGGATATGAGAGGACCATTTCTGTGTACAGTAAAACCTCTCATATCCGGACTAATTGGGCCGAGGAGTGGTCCGAGTAAAGCAAGGATCCGAATAATGGGGGGGGGGGGGATTTTTTCTCCCCATACTAAATTTCTTTTTTTAATTCTAGGTGAATATACAACATTTCTAAGCCATGCAAATATCAATAAACATAAGATAAATCATGTCAATAAATAAATCTACGGTAAAAATACACAATACAGTATTTAGTCCATGAGCCAGGCCAGATATCGGTACCACCTGGGGTGACTAAACACGAATGGTACTAAAATGTTTATAGAGTGACTGTAAATACATTAAGATATGATAGCCTTCCCGCACTGGTAGCTTAGTCTGATTTTTTGATGCAATGGGGGTGCTACCCATAAAAAAAGATTTTCAGCGTGACGCTCGGGGTTTTCCTCATTTTCTTTAAAATCAATCACACGATCGTTGCGAAACTTTGGACACCTATGTAGAATTTGATTCTCTACCAGAGTTGTTCCCAGGTATTTTTCAAATTTCCTCATATTTTGGGATTTACCCTAAAAAAAAATAATTTTGGGTATTTTCCCATAAATCTGGAATAAATCCCTAAATATGGGAGAAATTGAAAAATATATTCCAACAGTTCTTGTAGCTAATTTGATTCTCTACAAGAGTTATTCCGATGTATATTTCAAGTTTCCCCATATTTAGGGGTTTATTTCATATTTGGTGATTTTTTGTGATATTTTGGGTATAATTTATTATTGGAAGGAGCAAACATATGTAGAATGGTTTCCATGTAAATGTGTTTGTTTGTTTGTTCATGTAATGTTTAATGGTGATATTTTTTTTGCAGGTGTGTGCTGACTGTCTGACGGCATGATGCAACCATCAGCGAGGAAGAGAGCACGGATCGACTGTATCATCCACTGCTCTGATGATGACAGCGATGCTCTGGTGTCACCACAGGATTTGGACTCCTGGAACACATTGCTCAGGGCTGCAGAGATCAGGCAGCATGATCCAGTCCTGGAAGCAGCCAAGGGCCTTGAAGAATGAGGAATACCACACATACATTATCACCGTAAATGTCGTAGTCTCTTTACAATGAAGAAGTCACTGGATTCTATCCTTGCCAAGGGTGTCAAGATAGAATCAGCAAGCGTCGACCCCAGGAGGAGGGCATCAAGGGATGCCCCTAGTACTAGCAGGGTGTATGCCAAAGTATGTCTCTTCTGCGAGAAGTCAAGCAAGTACATGAAAGCAGCAAAGACAAGGGAGCCACTCATCCAGTGTGTTGAGCTACGAGCAGATGAGAAGATCCGCAGAGCAGCAACAAGGAAAGTCAACCAGAGAATCCTTGGTTTACTTAGCAGAGACCTTGTTGCTGCAGAGGGTCACTACCACAAGTCGTGCTACAAACTCTTCACAAAAGATGATTCCCCAGCGGCCGCCAGGTCTGGTGCAGGTGAAAATCAGGAAGAAAGCGAGGGAGCACGCTACGAAGAGGCTGAGATAGAAGCCCTCGAGGAACTCTTCTTGTATATAAGGACTGAATTATTCCCCAACCCAGAGGTACTGCCTATGATAAACCTCACATCTAGGCTTGAGAGATCCATGATGTCCCGTGGTATTATCCAACTGAAACCAGCGACAAAGAAACATGTTCGCCGAAAGATTGAAACCGAGTTTGGGGAATCACTACGCTTTGTCCCAGATGAGAAAGGAAAGCTTCTAATCTATCCACGCAGCCTCTCAATGGACGACCTTGCCCGACAAGCACACAAAATGACAAAAGATCTGCAAGAAGCAAGAGCAGCTAACTCTGAAGATATCTTAACCAAAGCAGGAATGCAGCTGAGGAATGAGATCAATAAGCAAGATGTGAGTCAGCCATGGCCTCCCGATACAGATCAGAATGTTATTCCTGCAGCAGTCACTAAATTCCTGCACACCCTGCTGACAGGAGAGTGTGAGTGTCAAACTCCCTCTGAAAGAGCTCAACGTCTTGCCACATCCTTCGGCAGTGACTTGGTCTTTGCTGTTACCAGTGGCAAGACAAAGCCACCCAAGCACGTACTGCTGTCCAATGCTGTAAAGTGTTTGACAGGAAACACAGAACTGATCCGAACTCTGAATCGTCTTGGCCACTGTGTGTCCTACTCAATGTTTGAGGAGATCGATACAGCCCTTTGTATCCAGAAGCTGGAATTTTTCAAAGGATGACATTCCACTGCCAGCAAACATCTACCCTGGTGTGTTCACAACCCTGGCCTGGGATAACATCGACCGACTTGAAGAGACACTAAGTGGAGCAGGTACTTCTCACAGAGTCAATGGCATTGCTGTCCAGTTCCAGGTTGCAGGCTCTGTGCCAGAGAAGGTCCTGCCAGAGATTACCAAGTCCAAGATAAGAAGCATCACTCTGACCGCATCAATTCTGACAATATACAATGTTGGGCGGCGGGCAGGGCCACCCAGGATTGAGACTGCGTATGTCGACACTACCAAAGAGGTCCAGGATTCAAAGACCAAGAACCATATCTGGCTTCTTACTCGAATGTCAGACCATGAGAACCAGTCCATCAGCAGTTGGACTGGGTTCAACATCAAAATCCGCAGAGACATTGCAGTGGTCCAGGACACTGTAAGCTACCTGCCCACTATCAATGCTCCCGCAACAGAAATGTCCACCGTTAATGAAGTCTTGGAGCAAACGCATGCCATCATGCAGTCCTTACAGCTTAACAAGATTGTGTGCGTGTTTGATCAAGCACTCTATGCCAAAGCTGCCGAGGTTCTCTGGAAACAAGAGAAGTTCAAGAACATTATCATCAGGATGGGCGTCTTCCACACAATCTGCAATCTCCTCTCCACCATAGGGAAGAGGTTTCAGGATGCAGGTCTTAGAGATCTGTGTGTGGAATCAGGTGTCATCGCAGAAGGATCAGTGTCAGGGGTGATGGACGGCCGGAGGTACAACAGAGCAGTGAGACTGCACAAGCTCGTGTATGAAGCACTGATGAGGCTTGCATGGAAAGGCTTCCTTCCATGGCTAGAAGAAAACCATTCAAGGACATACACCATCTGGATGGAACACTGAAGAACATCAACAGCTTCCACAGCAATGTGTCTCAGGGAACCTTTCAAGAGCTGATGGAGAGTGAATCATGCACACATATCCTGAAGCTCTTCCAAGTTTATCTTGAGACCCTAAGAGATGAACACAACCTCTCAGCATTCTGGATGTCATACCTGGACATGGTTGAGATCATGCTGGACCTGGTTCGAGCCTCCAGAGAAGGCAACTGGATGCTTCACCTAGGAGCAATCCGACAGATGATACCGTGGTGTTTTGCCTATGACAAGGTGAACTATGCCCGATTCCTGACCTACTACTATGCCATGATGTCTCGACTGCCCATTGAACACCCAGAGGTCCATGAACACTTCATGCAAGGTGGCTTTTCGGTCCAGATCGGTAGCAAGAATCCCTTTGGACGGATTCCTGTGGACCAGACCATCGAAGAGACGATCAACAAAGACACCCAGACACCAGGGGGCACAAAAGGCTTCAGCCTGAAAGGTGGAGCTGTCGCCAGGTACTACCTGACATCGGAGTATCGCAGCAGATACTTGAGGCAGCTCAGGGCCATGGTAGTAGGCCAAAAGTATACTGACTTCAGCCACCCAGACCTACAGATGCCCAGGATTAGAAGAGATGAGGCCGATGTCCAATCTTTAGTTCAACTGATGGAGACCAGCTGGTTGAACCCCTTCAACGCAGAGCAGGGAGATCTTGTCAGTTTGTCAACTGCGACTACAGCACCACCAGAAGTTGCCAAAGACCTTCTAGGGCCTACAGAATAGGAGAGGATGCATATCAAGCCTTCAAGGAAGAGCGCCTGGAACCGATACGCCAACTATACAGTTTCATGACACGATGACGAAGACGAAACTGAGAACGTTCACTAACATCAGAATGAAGCCACGCTCACAAGGCCATGCCAAGGAGGCTATCTTGAAGGCTGACAGGAACCTATTTGGCCAGATGATCCTTGTTGCTGAGAACAGAAAGCTCAAAATGAGTGATGTCTTGGCTCATCCCCTGGGGCCTTTGCCATGGGCACTTGCCAGCGGTGATGGGTCTCTCCGCAAGACCAACAAGGCTGCCCTAGCAAGGAAGTTGGAGAGGAATGTTTCTCCTGCAGAGGTGATCCCCGAGCCCTCTGCTACCATAATTGATGGGATGAGCCTGGTCCAGAAACTGAAGGGAAACGACAACACTTTTTCACAGCTTGCAGGCACAGCACTGAGTCACGTTGTCCATGAGGGTGCTAAGAGCAGGCGCATTGATGTTGTGTTTGACGTCTACAAGGAGACATCCATCAAAGATGCAGAACGAGCCAACAGAAGTGCAGGCACAGGGATCCATTTCAAGAACATTCAACCTGGGCACAACATCCAGCAGTGGAGAAAGTTACTCGGTAGTTCCTCCAACAAGGCAAGTCTCATCAAGTTCCTGGTAGAAGAATGGAAAAAACCACAGCACAGGGAGAAGCTCGAGGGCAAGGAGCTGTATGTCACATGTGAGCAGCTCTGCTTCAAGATCACCAAAGAGCAGTGGGAAGAGGCTCCTGAGCTTAAGTCAAGTCAAGAAGAAGCAGACACACGCCTCCTTCTCCATGCACTTCATGCAGCAGAATCTGGGTACAAGTCTGTCATCATCACTGCAGAGGATACAGACGTCATGGTCCTGTGTCTGGGCATGTGCCACAAGATCCCATCCCACCTGTTCCAGAAGTGCGGGACGAAGAACCGGACAAGATTCCTGGATATCACCACACTGAGCGGTACACTGGGAGGCAGCGTGTGTGATTCATTGATTGGTATGCATGCCTTTACAGGCTGTGATACCGTCAGTGCATTCGCTGGCCGGGGGAAGATGACGACATTCAAGCAGGTGAAGATGGACAAGACATACCAGGATGCTTTCCACGAACTTGGGCGCTCATGGGAAGTGTCTCCTGAACTCTTTGAGAAGCTACAGGAAATCACCTGCCACATGTACCTGCCATCTACCCACACAACTGAGGTGAACAAGCTTCGGTATGAGCTGTTCTGTGCGAGACGTGGAGAGGTGGAGTCAAGTCAACTCCCTCCTTGTGAGGACTGCCTCTTCATGCATGCACTACGTGCAAACTACCAGGCTGCGATCTGGAGGAGAAGTCTGCAGAGCCAGCCATTTGTTGCGAACCCAACAGACTGCGGCTGGATGACAGATGAGGACGGCAAGCTTGCTGTCAACTGGATGCGAGGCTCACCAGCACCAGATGCTGTTATGCAGCTACTGTCCTGCAAGTGTGTGCGGTCATGCGAACTCCCTAAGTGCACTTGCCTCAGCAATGGCCTGAAGTGTACGGACATGTGCAGGTTACAGACATGCCAGAACAAGGCTATTGAAGAAGAGCCGGTAGCACAACAGTCAGATTCCGAGTCTGACGTAGATGATATTGAGGAGGATTAATTGGCCATAATAGTAAGTACAAGCCCATGGCATGCTTAGTGTGTATTTACAGGACTTGTATTAAATGTGACAATTAACTATATCATTTTGTGACATTTAGGCCATTCCTGATCCCCAAATTTAGACATTTTAAAATTTTTCTGAATTTTCGTTAGGGCTGTGTCTATTCAAGAGGATAAAGACATTAAGCTACCAGTGTGCAAGAGGCTATCATAATCAAAAAACAAAACTAAGAGGAAGGTAGCAAGCTAAAAACACTAAGCGAATTAGTACCCGGGTGGTACCTATATCCAAATTCGGGTCTTGCTCACTCGGAACTAATCTGCTACAGAGTAGTCCTACAGAACTATCAGTCTAAGCTCTGGCAACCGGCAGCCGAGCAGCTGTATCTATGATGCGGAGATTTCCTCCTCTTTTGCTGGTGGTTGTAGTGCTGGGAGGCAACCACTTGAATAGTCCTATGATACTTGGTGCGATACTCTATGATGGTTACATTACCTTGGCTAGCGCAGCTCCATAATGACGGCGGTGTCACTTCAAGAAGTACTTACGGCGGCGGATTGCATAGCCCACGGTTGTTATGACTCGCTCAGCGGGAGTATTTGGCGTTGTCGGTTACCTGTGCAGGAGGACAAAGATCCGGAATCTTCAAATCGCTTCGTGATCCCCTTTACTCTATCGGTTGTGAGGACATGGACACTAAATAGGCCTTGAAGAGACGTACATCAATGCCTTTAGGTATAAATAAGTGTAGACCACTACGCAGAATCATGCGGGTACGCTGAGGATGATTACGTGTCCAAATCGAGCGATTCGCCACGTGAGGACTGAATCGAGGACTATTACCTGCATAGTCCGTCAGACGCCAATTCGGCTATATGGGCATGTGGCACGATACCTGAAACCGATCGCTCCCATCGGGGTTGTATCTAGATAATGAGAAAATCCGGGTGGAGGCAGGCAAAGGGGGCGTCCACAGGGCCTCGTGGCTCGGGGCAAGTTGATGTCCTTGTTCGAGAGCTGCTTGGTAAGTAGGGAAAGGAGCCTGCATGGGGCAACTCGCGCGTGGTGACCCCGGAGTGGCGTAGTAGGGTGGGCTGAGGGCCCGGGGGCGTATGTTATTCCCCAACCCAATGATGGATTGATAATCATGGGAGGATATGTAAAAAAAAACAAAAAAAAAAAAAAAATTCTTAGAACTGATATATTAGCCTAGGAAAAATTTCGCCCCAAAAAAAAAAAAAAAAAAAAAATGGGCGGGTAGTGGGAGGTCCGGACTAATGTCGAAGTCCGAATAATGAGGGGCCCGCATACGAAAGGTTTTACTAGGAGTAAATCAAATACATTCGCCTCCTGTTTGTCCTCTACTAATTTTTGGGGCAAAATGATATGCTTCTTACTTTTAAACCCTTTAGGTTCACAGCCAACAACCTCTCTTATTTCAACTAGTAGGATTCAAACTTGGATAATTGGAGACCTGTTTCAGGCCAGTTCAAATTTTTCAAAACCTTCAAACTTTCCCTGATCTGAAAATGGAAGTTTGAATTGTCTGGCACATTGTCTCGAATTGTACAGAGTTATCTGCAAGGCCATACTTACCACCTCACTATGCCATCCACTTCGTCAGCCAGCTTCCACATCGCCATCCCAACACATTAAGCACCTCAAGCACTGGCTTTGAGGTGCTGAGAACGTAACCTTAGAGGTTAAGGCGAAAAGAGGCCTTAACTGATCTTTCAGGCGCTTTTTGTAACGGCACGGCGATAAGGGACCGGCTAAGGCCATATGTAGAGACGATATTTCAGGCGACCTTTAGCCTGCCATACACGCCAGCGCCTTAGTGATTGGGCGTGGTCCGAGAATGGCCTACTAGCCAATCACGCTTGTTTGTCGGAGCGCCGCTTAGGCAGCTGTTCGACCAATCACATGCTGAACACTCTTCCGCTGAACAAGATTTTTGTGGCCTTCCCTCCACACCCTCGCACTAAGGCCAGAATGCAACGCTCGACCCCGATGAAAAAGCTGTTCTCTCACAGTTGATGTTCGTTCCAGGTTTCTGACCACCTACATATTTTTGCATATGGAAGTCACATACAATCGTAATCCCCCGGGAAAAGTGTGCTGATTCCGAGACTGCGTGTAAATTTAATGCAAGCAAAATGAAGGCAATAAGAAGGAGTTGAATAGAAAAGAGCCGGCGGAGAGACAAAAATGTTTATGCCGATTTCATTTTTGCTCTCATTATCTTATTCTAGATATAGTTTGCTGTAATTTTACACATTCATGATAGCAGTAATGTCTCCGGAAGATGATGGTAGGTTCAGCTTTCCTAAATGATCATCTGGTAGTTTGATAATACCCAGAGCTACAACATTTAGTGCGGGCGAGCACCCTGTGACAGTGCGTGTATCGGGCACACCACCCATGCAGTCGCTGCTCCCGCCCGCCCGCCCCAACCAAACCTTGCCAAACTCAAAGCACACAACATTGCTATCGCCTACATTAACACCCTAGTGCCATTTAGTCTTCCACGATCGATTCATACACACCTTGAAACACTTCATATTTACGGTAAACACTAATTGTTAACGTTGTAGTCAACTGTTGTTTTTAAACAAGGGCTGTATTGCCTTACTAACAAGAAGATGAGTCTGCAAAGGCGAGCAGCAGCTCACTTAAGTCCAGGGTCGACTCTTAGCCTTTAAGTATCAGCGCCTTAGGCCTCTTCACACGAGCCGGTTTTGCCGTCCAGGTGTCTGCGCACGGTTTAGTTTTCTATTGACTCTATGGAGAGTATTCACACTGGGCCGGGGACGGCAGTTTTGCGTTGCGCAGCCGCACCTGCCGTTTTCCTGCCCAGCAAGACCGACAACGGCAGAAGATGCCGGGCGAGCGAACGCGTTATGGTCAGCGTGTAATGTGTGACTATGGGCCGCCTCAAATCCGGGTGTTTCCCGCTTGCGGCGAGGTCCATCGGGTGCGTCCAGTTGTCGTGTCAACATTAGAGAGAAGAGCAACAACAACCTCGTCTGCATCACTGGAAAAGCTGCGTATTGCACTATATCCTCCTTCATGTGAGTTTCAATAAGCTATATTGAAAATTTAAGTCTGACATTACTATTTTGTAATACCTCTGTACAATAAACATATGCATTTAAATTTCAGCAGTCATGGCTATTTGAATTATCATGACACGGAGGTGCTGATCATCGAGATGAAGAGACGGCTTGTTTATGACCTTACTTTACTTTGGGACTGAGCGCAACCAGGCAGCGGATGTTGAGAGAGAAGAGCCTGCCGGCAGAAACCGCAAGTGCCCGACAACGAGGCATGCGTTTCTGCCGCACGCCGCGGGGCAGAAACCGCGACGGCAAAAACCGCTCGTGATGAAAAGAGGCTTAAGCGGGTGCCAATAAGGGGCTTCCCGTTTGCAGCATAGGTGCGTAGGAGCAGTGTTACCTTTATCACAGGCGCCCCAGTGGATAAGGGCGCCCTTTTTTTTAGCTCCCCCCCCCCCGGTGTGCTCACTCAGATCCGCCCCCCCTGCAAGACCTCTACCCTACAAATCTTCTGAGATGACACCTAGCCAGGGCCTGCGTTCAGTAGATGCGTCACCCCGCACCCTCCCTACGAACGATACTGCAACGCTCACAATTTACATTGGCTACCAAGATATCAGTGCGAAATTTATCTCTGTGGCTATTCTCATTATTTGAAGAATAATCCTGCTGATGACTCTGTATTTCAGCTAGCAGAGCTATAGACGGCAGCGACATAGAAAAATATATAAGGAGGCAAGACAGAGGAACGAGCGAAGCAGCCGAAGCTTTATTTTGCCCTTTGTCCTAAACATACCATTATGAATGGCGCGAGCTGGCAACTCAGTAGCGATCCACCTCCCAGATCTGTAGTGGGGGTTAGCTTGACTGGGCCTACGTATGCCTGCCACCGTGAGTCCTGTTGCCCCCGTGCGCGTTGCCTTATGAACCCAGCCCGGCCGAAGACGCACAGTGACCCCCTGAGTGTCAGTGTCAATAGTACATAAAAAATTACGGAAAAGACCATCAAAAAATACACAATTTTAGATTCAGATTACATGTAATTAACAAAAACGTTACCAGATCGTTTTTGGGTTCAAGACACGCTCAACGCAAAAAAATTGCCGGACAGAGCCCAAAACCCCCCAACGAAGAACCCCCAATATCCTCCAACACAGACTCAGTACCCTTAATGAACACTCCAGAAACAGACTCAATACCATTAAGAACACTCCGCAACAGACTCAATACCATTAATGAACACCCAGCAACAACTCAGTAATTTAAGAAACCCCAACAACAGACTCAGATACCATTAATGAACACTCCGCAACAGCATCAGGACATTAAGAAACCCCCTCCAGCAAAAGCTCAGATACCCCTTAATGAACACTCCAGCAACAGACTCAGATACCTTAATGAACACTCCCGCAACAGCATCAGATACCATTAAAACACTCCAGCAACAACAGCATCAATCCTTAATGAACACTCAGCAACAACAGCTCAATACCATAAATGAACACTCCAGCAACAACAGAAAAATACCATTAAAGAACATCCACAACACCCTCAGATACCCTTAATGAACACTCCAACAAAAAACTCAATACCTTTAATGAACACTCCAAAAAACCAGCATCAGAACTTTAAAAAACACCCCACCCAACAACCAGAAATCCTTTAAATGAACACCCCCAGAAAAAGACTCGATACCTTTGATGAAAACTCCCCCAAACAGCCCCAAATTACCATTAATAAAACCCCCAAACCCAAAAGACTCAGATACCATTAATAAAACACCCCCAACAACAGACTCAGATCCCTTAATGGGCACCAAAGCAACAACAACTCAGATCCCTTTTAATAAACACCCCAGAACAAAAAGTCAGATACCATTATAGTCCGGCAGCTTAGTAAAAATATGGGGACATCCGGAAAAAAGCCCCAAAATTTTTTCAGGCCCTCTACAGGCCCCTAGCTATGATTTTGAGAGGGGAAAACAATGTTTCCCATCACTCAGTTTGGCTAAAAGGGGAACGCTTTTTTAAATTTTTTTGACATTTCCCCCATGGGAATTAGGGTAAATGGGTTTTTAAAAAAAATAGTCATAAGGAATGTTTATTGGATGCAGTATCTTATTTTATTTTTTTAATAACTCCAAAAACCCAAAATTTTCCCCAATTTTGGCGGGCAAAAAACATAAATTCAATATTTATTCGATTTTAAACTCCCCCCTGCGGACATCGCAAAATTTCCATGTATTTTTATTAGCAGAACACGAATTTAAAAACAAAACCCCTTCCCAATTTAAAAAATGACGGGTGGTTAACCTACGACGGTCCCTTATGAAAAATAAGTTTTTCATTAAGCTCATTTACAACAATCATTTTTTTCCTGTACCGCAGGAAGTCATGTCTTTTTTTAAAGCACCAGTATCACAATGCAGGTATGATTCTTTAAAGGGGTAATTATGTGTTACTTTTTCCTTTTGCAGCTGCACAGTTGGGTGCATTTCAGCTGGGGTTTCTTGCATGAAAAATCTCCCCCCAAAAACCTGCCCCCACTTTTTTCCCGGCCAATTCACAAATTTTACTTTCAAACCTTTTTTGCCGCAGGCTGGGGGCTCCAGACAGGGAAACCCCCGGGCTTTTTTTTCGCCGCCAGGTCCCCAAACCCCAGCCTTCCCAAATTTGGGGGCTGTTGTTGGGGCCCGGTGAAGGTTTTTCCCGATGCCAGCCTGGGACAGGGCCCCTTGGTGTGCTGGCAGGGCCTGTTGAGTTTTGGGGGGAAAGTTCTCCAAACGTTCTGTTTTTTTTGGCAGAACAGGGGCCTTTCTTTCTTCATTTAAAAAAGGGGGGGGGGGGGGCACCAGGGGCTGGTCTTTTTCATATATAAAAGGGCTGTAAAAGTTCCAGCTCGGGGAAATCCCGGCAATCCACGGTGGGTTTTGCATTGGGGTGTTTTACGTGAAGTTTAAGGCATCTGGACCCTTTGGTATTTGGCCCCCTGCTTCCCAAAACCCACTTTTTCCCCTTTTAAAAAAAAGAAGAAGTCGTATCAAACCCCGGGGAAGTGTGGAACACTGGTACGCTGTGGACTTTTCTTTTTCCCCCGTACTACAAGGGAATTGATGTGTAGGAAAAAGGGAAATTCCCTTGGCCCCTGCCGAAAGGGGCCCAGAAAGTCACCCAGGATACTTTTCTGGCTAGAAAGTGATACTTTCCCCCATGAGGGTGACAAGAACGTCCCGTATCCACGGGCGTTTCCAAGCATGTTTGGGGCATCCACTCCCCCTAGGGCATCTTGGGAGGGGAACAATTCTTTTTCGGCCCCTTTGTGGTCACAGGCGGCTCGAGGGGGTCAGGGCCACTGCAGACCTTTCAGAGGCTCCAGAGTTTTCAAAGGGCCTGCTTTCCGTCTTTGGGAAAGGGAGTGGATACAAACTTCTCTGATTTGGGAAATGGAAGAGTTTCCCCCCTTGTTTTGGGGTCACGCAAAATCGGGGCCCAAATTTCCGGGACCTTGGTTGGCCTGCCAAACCCTTTCCTTTTGTACACCTTTCCCCCGTTTCCCCCTGGTTGATTTTTTTGATACGGGGGGGCCAAAGGGACCTGTTTCCCCTTTCCCATCTACTTAAGAGGTTTTCCCGTTTCCCCATGATGTGGGGGAAAAAACCCCTTTTCCCCTTTCATAATCGTCAAAAAGTAGTGTGCCGTCACTGGGAGGAGGGACCACAGCAGCACCATCGAGCCCCTCAACATCAAATGAGCCCGAAGGGGTTTTTCTTGCTTCTTCTGGGCCAGAATGTTGGGGAGATGGGCTTCTTTCCCCTTTTCCAGCTTTCCCCCCTTTTAGCCAAAAAAGGAGGGTAAGGGTGATTCTATGCTTTAAAAAGTGTCCAGGTCCCCCCTTTACGGTGCTGTGTGACCATGTAGAGACGGGAAAAGAGGGCCACGTCATCCTTCAGCATAGCACTTGTCCGACCTGCTTACCCCTTCGTCTTTTGGGGTTGGCCGATCTGAAAAGGGGGGAATTTTTTTTTTTCTTAATTTGGGGCATGGATGGGGTGTGTAATTGTCAACACTGGAAATTTCCCTTTTATGTCTATACATTCAAAATTAACTAAATACATGTACGTAAGTAAACATGGTCATACATTTTAAGCCCCCAAATTCCATTGTAATAGAAGGTTGCCTGGTTTTAAAAATTTTAAAATTTTTGGGTCTTGAAGTATAAAAAGGGATGAAAAAAAATAACAAAATAGTGGATGTATTGCATAACGGAAATTTCTTTTTCCATTAAAGGCGAATCTTGATTTCATAAGTTTTTCTAAGGGGAAATTAGCCCCTTACACAAAAATGGTTCCCTAGAGGCCCTTTTTTTAGTATTGGATCGTTTTTCCCCCTCTCAAAACAAGCAGGACCCTGTAGAAAA
The DNA here is from genome assembly GCA_016584305.1 of Chionoecetes opilio. Taxonomy (NCBI): domain Eukaryota; kingdom Metazoa; phylum Arthropoda; class Malacostraca; order Decapoda; family Majidae; genus Chionoecetes; species Chionoecetes opilio. Next base: position 43,879 of record JACEEZ010023297.1, read on the forward strand.
GCCTTTAAACAAAATTTGGTGGGTTTTATTTCCGGGGGTGTCCCCCCCTCTTTTAAATCTGGTCCTTTGCGGCCGGACTATTTTAATGAACACTCCCAAAAACGACCAGATACCATTAAAAGAAAAACTCCAACAAAAAGACTCAGATTTCCCTTAAAGAACACCCAGCAAAAAGACTCCGATACCATTAATGAAACACCCAGCAAAAAAATATCCGTCAATACTCCTGTAGCTTGTACCCAGCAGCTAAAATGGCAACCCCAAAAGGAGCTCCCGAACCCCTGGTTTAACCTCTAAACCCCTCCCCCTCCCCAAAAAAGCTTTAAAGGCCCCTTCCCCGAGTTGGGTACAAACGTTTTTGCCCGTCAGCCCTTTACCCGCTTCCCCGACCCCCCAGGGCAAAATAAAACCAAAAAATTATAAATTCCCCCACTTTTTTTTAAACAACAAAATTTTTCCCCTATTTTTTTTTTTTTTCCCTTTTTTTTTAAAATTTTTTTTTTTTTTTTTTTTTCCTTCTTTCTTCGTAAAAAGGCTTCAAGCAGGGCAGAGGTGATGCTCCTTTTTTGGGCAAAACAATGGAACCCCACCCATAAATACGGGCACGGTTTGTTTACATCGGTGCATTTTGGGGATAGGGGGGTCGCCCCGGGGTGGGGAAAAACCTTTTTTTTCCCAAAGGGGAAAACCCCCACCGGGGCCGGGAAAGGGAGG